>PKRV01001354.1:1189027-1315024 GCA_003709505.1 Hyphantria cunea
ATATATATATATATATATATATATATATATATATGCAAATTCCGCTTAGTTCGTGACTAGATGGCGTTGTGTGTTAGTTGTCCGTTAAGTTTATTAGCAGTTTACCGTAGTACAGGTCCTTCTTTGTTTGGTATCATACTGCTGTGTGTACTGTGATCGCCCAAGTGACCTAGTCACAAGTGCAGTACAGTGACACGATTAAATATAATGTAGACTTTTGTCATCGTGCCAAGGAAGACACAATACAATGACCTGTTTTCCTGGATTGACTCTCTTATTATTTAATTTTTAAGGTGCATTTTGTTATGAAACGTTGTCCACAGGCTGCGACGGTCGTCTTCGTGTATTACATCATATTTAAACATTACATCCTTTAACGATTTCTGAAGACGAAAGGGGGTACCATTCGGATATATCTCTGAGCACATGTGTTTAAAGTTGTATAATGACCTGAGGAGTAGTTTCGAAATGTAACCAACTTTATTTTTGCATTTTTAATATTAACCGTGGGAGAGCCACGCTTCGGCATGAATGGGCCGGCTCGACCGGAGTGATACCACGGCCTCACAGAAAACTGGTGTGAAACAGCGCCTGCGCTGTGTTTCACCGAGTGAATGAGGATACCGGAGGCCTATAACCCAACCCTTCCCCTAACCCCCCCCCCTCCCTATCGCCCAAGGCCGGCAACGTACTTGTGATGCCTCTGGTGTTACGGGTGTCCATGGGCGGCGTAATCGCTTACCATCAGGCGATTCGTCTGCTCGTTTGCCCCCTATTCCATAAAAAAATATATATTGGATTTCTTTAAGAGTTTAAAACAAAATCTAGCCTAGACTAAACTGTGTAATCTGACTTGCCCAAGAGTAGTGGTCATTATCCTCATTGTGAACTATCTACCTCAAACCATCACTGTGTGGATTAAACTGTCACCTCCGGTTTTCAAACCTTCAGGTAAAGTGCAGACCTACAAGGGAGAGATGACACATCGCTAGTTCCCTTTATGTTATAAAAAACAACTTTAAAATAATCAACAGAAAACTTGGAAAATCATTGTAAAGAACTCAATGTAACTGGTTTTTCTTTTTTTGTGGAAGGGGGACAAACGGATGGTAAGCGGTTAACGCTGCCCATGGACACCCGCAACATCAGAGGCATCACAAGTGCGTGGCCGGTCTTTGGAGGAAGGGGAGGGGGTTGGAGGGAGGGGTTGGGGTATGAGACTCCAGTATCCTTACTCACTCGGTGAAACACAGCGCAGACACTGTTTCATACCGGTTTTCTGTAAGGCCGCGGTATAACTCTGGTCGAGCCGAAGCGTGGTTTGTTTTGACTATATGGTGATTAGGAGTTCCGAGTTCGGAGGAAATAATAAGTTTCTATAACACACGTGAACTTTAAACAGTCAGAGGTGCTTGACCGGCATCTAGTACGAAATACCGGCGCGAGAAGCCAAATTGTTAAACTAGCTAGACTATTACTGGTTCTTACCTTAGTGAAATTTTATAAATAGAAATACGTCTGTAAAAAATTCATTACGTTTAGGCGCCGAGTATTAATAGAAATATACTAGCGTTTTCCCGCGGCTCGCTTCGCGTGTATTTCGGCTATCGCAGTCTCTATATGTCAAGAACCAAGGTATCTAGTACATGGTGAATATAAGATAAGATAATTTATTTAAAACCAGATATCATTATATTGAAAAAGGTACATCGATTTTTTTATGTATGGGCCAACAAGACTCTACTCTGCCTGTTTGAAAGCATGAACAGAATCCAAGAGTGGTGGAAAATATACACACTGCGAATACAGACAATGTAGAATGGTGACCCACACCATGGCGGCCTTTTGGGATACTTCTGCATCATTTGGGCTCTGGTATTGCATTCACCAACGTAACTCGACAGCACAATTGCCATCAATACAGATAGAGTTACTTTGGGCTTTGTATAATATTAATATGGAGTATGGATTAGAACGAATGGATAAATTATACCCAGAAAAAATGATATATCACAATTTCCTGTAATCCACAAATCTTAGCGTTCACAGTTACTAAACACCACGCCAATATGTCCTTCCATAGTTGATTATAAGAAGTCTGATAGTTCTAGAAATATTTATCATTGTCATCTCTGTGAAGGATATTCATATATACAAGCACCATTATAGCTCATATCATGTTTAATTGGTGGTGGCGCAGTGGTAGCGAATGCGACTGCTGTGCAAGAGGTCTCGGGTTCGAATCCTGAGTCGGCCCAAATATGTGTATGATCTGCAAATATTTGATTCGGAGTTTGGGTGTTTTCTATGTATAATATGTATGTATTTACATAAAAATAAGTATATAAGTATTAATATCAATTGTCTAGTACCCAAAGTACAAGCTCTGCTTAGTTGGGACTAGATGGCGCTGTGTGTTAAAATGTCTGAACATATTTATTTTTTTATTCACTGCTGGAGAAAGACCTCCACTTAAGCTCTCCACGACAGTCGGTGCCGTGCTGTCCGCATCCAACAATTATCTATTGTCGTTTTAAGTACGTGGTCACAATCAAAGATTTTTTTTGCCCAATCGGTCTTCTTGTAATGAAATTCTAGAAATTTAATTAAATGCTTAACATTAGAAACTGAGCGTTATCATTAGATAAATAAGCGTCTATACATAAATAGAAAATGTGAAATCAACATCTCATTACGGAATTGTTAGTGATTTATTGCTGAGAGATGAGGAAAATATACACAAAGTCAAGCATACAATACATACATTCTACTAATATTATAAATGTGAAAGTTTGTGAGGATGTTTGTTACTCTTTTCCACAAGAACTACTTAACAGATTTGGATGAAACTTTACATTAATATAGCTGATACATCAGAATAACACATAGGCTACTATTTGCCGCGATAACCGACATATACGCGGGCGGAGCCGCGGGCCTAACCTAGTAAAAACTTCATTGTCGAGTTGTCTGAACTTCAAGAGGTCTCGCGTTCGATTTCCGGGTCTTGTCGAGACTGGTTCAAATACATGGGGTAAAACAGGTTGTGTTTGTATCGCTTAGTGTAGTGTTGTAGTGCTTATGGTGAAAAAGTGGATTAACACTTTGTCAAGTTAAACATTCCTAACTAATAAGCCAGGCCATCGGTCTCGGCTATCTACATCTGTGGCAAATTTTACGGGTAGTTGGAATTGTAAAAAGTTCGATTACTTTCTGTAGAATCTTGATATCGCCTAGTATGTAGGTTATGGGAGTCGAATATTCGGTAGTGCTAAAACTTAGTTTAAGAAAAAGGCATGAATGAATAAATTTTTGCAATAAAATACGTTATACAATCCTGGTAAAAAGCTATCTAAATTATTGGGGCTTTTTGTATGACGTAAAACGTATGTAAATATACTATCACATCTTCTGTTGATACACAATAGTGGTAATTCTGATGTTGCATCAATAAACTAAAACTTTCCTAAAATTCTTTTATAACAGTGAAACGATTTCCAACACCTTTTTTGGGTGTATGCGTTTTATTTTTGCTAAAATTTAACGTTTAGAACGTCGTTTTATAGAACAATACTTATTTCAAGCTATTTTTAATTACGTTTAATTAATTAACAGTTAAATGATTTCCAAAACCACTTTTGTGTGTATGCGTTTCATTTAGCCAGTCTTTAACGTTTAGAATGTCGTTTTATAGAACAATACTTATTTCAAGTGATTTACAATTACGTTGATCTTATTTTAGTTAGTCTTTGCGGTGGCGCAGTGGTAGCGTATGCGACTGCTGTGCTAGAGGTCTCGGGTTCGATTCCTGAGTCGAACCAAATGTTAGTATGATCTGAAAATATTTGTTTCGGAGTTTGGGTGTTTTCTATGTATAATATGAATGTATTTACAAAAAAGATATACATAAATTTATATCGGTTGTTTAGTACCCAAAATAAAAGCTTTGCTTAGCTGGGGACTAGATAGCGTTGTGTGTTAGATGTCTGAAACATTTATTTATTTCACCTAAACAAAGCCAGGTCAGCTAGTTTNATATATATATATATTGGTATCAGTTGTCGAGTACCTATAGTACAAGTTCTGCTTAGTTTGCGGCTAGATGGCGTTGTGTGTTAAGATGTCCGAAAATATTTATTTATTTAAAACTTCTTTTGATAGGACAGAACCTATTTTGAGTGATTATTAGTTTAGTTTAGACAGTTTGCGAACAACAGAATCAACGCCAATGTCAGGTGTGTTATCAACTCGGAAATCCACAACAATTTTCTTATAACTTTACACGTATATATATATGGTTTTATTACTCACCTTGTCGCTTGTATCGCTCGGATATCAGTTAATCGTTTTATAGTCTTTCTTATTGCTAGCTAATCTACCCGCGGGGGGTTTGGAGGAATGTTTTCGTGACATTTAAATTCAACTAGTGGATTCATTTCTCTTCGTTATCTCCCCCGTATCGTGGTGTGTTTGTTGTTTAAAATTAAAATGTGGTTTTTTACAACGTATGTTAAATGCCTTAAGAGTGTAGTCGTATTTACTAGAACATATCCCAGCAATAGGTCTTTTACGAGATTAGGCTGCATCTAATCCCATTTTTTCAATGTGTTTAATCTACCTATTCCACCTAATGTTCGTATTCATAAAACATGAATTCGAATGTTCAGCATACGCTCACACCTCTATCATCATCATCATCAGCTTATCGCAGTCCACTGCAGGACCTAGGCCTCTACAATTTCGCCCCACTTAGTTCGATCTATGGCTTCTCGCATCCAGCTCACACCTGTTCCTGCGCTATCTCACTATTAGGTATTTTATTAGATTAGGAACAGGTGTACTTAGTATCTGATTTACCTTATACGGCCCATTTCTACTTTAAGCATTAAGTATGCCGATGCGTGTGTACGACTTACGCATGAAGTAGTTAAATAAATGTTTGATCTTTTTATAAATATATTCTTCCTAACCCGATACTAAAGTAACTCTGTCTGTCAATTACGCCTGCATGGCTAAACCGCTGCACCGATTTCAAAGGAATTTGGTATTAAGATACTTTGATTATTGAGGAACGACATAGGCCACTCTTTATCGCGATAACTGACATACACGTGGCCGTAACCGCGTTCTAAAGCTAGTTTGCTTATAAATAAAGAGCATTATCTTTATATACCTATTAAATAAAAGGAAAACAAGACCGCCAACTGTATCATTTGCATGTTGTAACTCTTTTTTTTTCTTCTATCTGTTAAGTGTGTACAGTAAATAAATGTAATTTGACTATAAAATAAAATGTACTTTGTAAAAATAAATAATGTACTTTGACATCTTTGATACAAGGATACAAAAAAGTCTATCACATTTTGCTGGGAAGAAATATTCACTCATAAAAATTTTAAACTCACATATAAAAACAATCCCCTGTCACTATAAACTCACAAACAACAATTAGAACTAAACACAGAATTTGATACACTCATAAATACATTTTATATCATAGCCGTGTAACATGTAGGTGCATTTGGGCTTATACTTTGACAGAAGGGAACGCTTGGTTTCTCCCTAGCGTGTTACTCTTTGAAAAAATTGCAATAGGTAATAAAAAATAAAAGGAAAGGTAGTGCTAAATTTTTGATGTTAACAAATTGATAAGTAAATATTTAAAATTTACTTACATATCACGATAATAAACAAAAAGTATTAGTACGGTATAATTAGTGAACTGTGACGTCAGCATGACGTCACTTTAAGGTTGTTTTAGGGGTTAGGAACAATTCCGGATGGCGTAAGAAAGCGGTTCCTGGATCCCTCCCTTCTCAGGCGCAGAGTGGCACACCGTGGTGGTTTAGTGGGTAGTCTGGCTGGTGTCAGTCAGGAGTCCCACACGAAGTGAACCCCGTGTACCCGCAGGGGGGGAGCGAAGTGCGTAAAGGCATTCCACCACGTCAAAAAAAAAAAAAAAAAAAAAGGGGTTAGGAACAATCAAATATTTGTTTTTTTTGCCTAAACGTCATTTTTATCATTCTCATTGACATTGCAGCTGTTTACTGTTTATGCTATGTTAAATTTTGATTGTTTCGTTTGCAAAATAGCTTCTTTTGATCTTGGTCCTTAAGTAACGTAAAAAGTAATCAATCACGAGCCTACGCTGCTGGACATAGGCCTCTCGAATTTCACGCCACTTGGTACGTTTTTCGGCTTCTCGTATCCAGCTCCTGCCAGCCGTTTTGCGCAGATCAGCACCCGATGGCCTGTGGACGTCCCACGCGGCTAATATGGTCAGCCCACTGCCGCTTCAACTTACTAATCCTTTGGACCGTGTCAATGACCTTGATCCTCTGCCGGATCACCTCATTCCTGATGCGGCAGAGAAATGCCCGGAATGAGGTGAGAAATGCCTTTCCATAGCACGCTGAGCGACACAAAAATAATATTCAATTATATTTTTTAATTCAAGCCGAAAATACTAGGCATCAAATATTTTCCCGCTATACTCGTATGACAGTTGAGGCGCTCATAGCCCAGTTGCACTCGGCGATTAGAAACAATTATCGAGGGTAAGCAATGACGGCGCGGTAGTACTTGAATGGTTGATTCTTGGTGGCATGTCACCATGAGCGTCTCCGTGAATTGGAGGTTCCGTAAAGCAGTCAGTTCCAGTTGTTATCATAGGATAACAGTCGTGAAGCTTAGTTAGAGGCCTTTAGGCGACTTAAAACATTCAACCGCAAGATTATATAGCCACAACGTAGTCTTGCCAGTCCCCAACCCGCACTCGGCCAGCGTGGAGACGTATGGCCTTAACCCTCCGTTAAAAGGAGATCCGAGCCCAGGAGTGTGACATTATAGGTTGATTATCTTGATGACGACAGTTGCTTATAATTGACCGATTAACTGTCAGTCCACAGAATAAATAAAATAGCGACTAGATTCGGACTAGGGCTTATAGAGTAGTTTTTTCGAAACTTAGTTACTAAATAAAATCCAATTACTTTTTTCATCATTCTAAAGTATACTAAGTTTAATGAGTAGGCATATTTCGAAGGTTCAAACAGATGCGCACGTTTAGTTTTTAACGCGAAATGAAGTTCATGTTATGAATTTAATGATAATGAACCTTAACACTAGCTGGTTTAAGTTTCTATTCCTCTGACCTACACGGTAATATAAATAGGCAGTTGTCAGTGTGCAAAATTTTGCCGCTTGCATTATTAAATTGGTCGCGATAAGGTTATTTATTACGGAATGGGACCCAACCGCAATTCATTATATTTAACAACAATATTTATTTATAAATTATCACATATATGTAATATTAATGAATGATTTTAGTGAGAGGAAAGTTTTATTTGCATATGCAAATCAATCTTTCGTTTTTTAAACGATGATGCCAATCATGTTGTTTTGTTTCCAATCAAAACAAAATGATTGGTTTTAACTTTCCCTTACATGATAACTAACAACATTGCCGTTGAATTAAACACCAGTAGTCTTAATATCATTGTAACTTATTAATAACTAGCTGAGCCCCCGAGCCCCGCGGTACAACAACAGCTGTAGAAAGTAACTAAGTTATATCATCAGCTATCTGCCAATGAAAGTCCTGCCAGCATCAGTCCAGCCGCTTCAGAGATTAGCTGAAACAGGCAGGCTGACAAAAATTGTAAAAAAAAACATATTCTGGCTTATGTACCGTAAATACATATGCATTTGGTAAAAAGCGGTTATTTTTATATTACAAACAGACACTCCAATTTTATTTATTTGAATATATGTATATAAAATATGAATAAGTCAATTCGTGGCAATCGCAACGCATAAAACGATTACCGTGACGACTGAATTGATTTGAAATAAACTCTCACTCACCTCAATTCCAGAAATTAGTAAGAAAATGTCGTTGAAAAGTGCATTCAAACATCGAACAACTAAGATAGGTACTTTATAAAATAAAGTGACATGTAGATATTTTTTTGTGTTTTCGAAAGACGGTCCTCATTTCATCTTATCTACATTTTTATATTTTTATCATAAATTTCAGATTAAGACTTGAAAACTTTAAAATACAATAAATGTTTCTCATTGGTAAAAAAGCTAATCCGGGTAATTACCATTTAATAAAAAAAATATGAGACTTATAAATGAGAGTTTAAGTACAAAGTAACCCGCCACAAATTGTAACTCGATTTAAAGAATAAAAAAAAAAACAGCTTGACAGGTGTGCCATTCCCGAAAAAGCGCGCGAATATTTGAAAACAGAACAAAAAGTTACCCTAAAGAATCTACACTAATTTGTACACCGCCATTTGTATATGGTCATTATATTGTTTAGCTCAAATATAACTGTATGAATTGGTGTACAATAAAGTTTATTCTATTCTAACGTGTGGATAGTGCGAATTTATGTTTGTAAACCTTTCGAGGATAATAACATGGGTAACATATGTATGGATATCCATAAATACATATTATATATGGATATATGTAATATGCGTTCTTTGATTACAAACACATTAATGTCACCTATCACCTTGTAAAGATAAATATTATGATCGGGTAAAGTGTTCAAGCGACATGATGCAATGCATGTACCGTAATATATTATTTTATAATAAATATTATTGTTTGTAAAATGGTTAGAATTATGTACTTAGATATTACTTGTTACATGGTTTCATGGAAGTACACGATATATACTCTATCGAGATTAAAAAACCGCGTTAAAAAGTCAGGAGTGGGTACCTAACTTTTGATGTATGAACTGTCAGATGTCATCATTCTCATCTGTAGTCTCTATTTGTCAGCTACTGGACAAGGTCATCTCTTTAGGAAGGTTTTGCGGTACTTAACGGTAACCTATCAATAAAGGACACCTAGTGATGGTATAAGGTTTTGCGACCGCCACTTTTATTGATTGATATGGGCGTTCACGATTTTTAGTAAAATTAGGCCCGTACATTTTCAAGATAGTTTTTTTTTTGTTTTTGTTTTAAGTGAAGAAGAAGTTGAAGTGGGCACGGTTCGGAAAGCTATTTATATATTTTAGATATTTATACACAGACACACAAGTGATTGTGCTCGTTTCACACACATAATAATTGTCAAACCGGTATGAAACAGCGTTTGCGCTGTGTTTCACCGAGCTAATGAGGAAACCGAAGGCCCATACCCCAACACTTACCCCATACCCCTCCCCATCCCTCAAAGACCGTCAACCCGCATGTGAGGCTTCTGATGTTGCAGGTGTTCATAACGGCGGCAATCGCTTACCATCAAGCGATACGTCTGCTCGTTTGCCTACTATTCCTGAAAAAATTCGCCACTAGCTTACCAAATAGGTTTTGTAATTATCTAAAATTTCATCAAAACTATAAAAAAAGCAATGGTAAAACTTCAACCATTCTCTACAACGAATATACTTCCGTAATTATATAAAAACGGTATGGGAATGGCAGAACAATGAAATGGAAGAACAATAAAGTGGAATTATTTTTGTCATTGTTTTCATTATGACATCGAATTGTACGTAAAACTCTTGAGATAGTATGAGGTTCACTATTGTTCTAGCTTGTGTCCGCGGCTTCGCTCGCGTGTATCGATTATCGAATGCCAAATTTCATTGAAATCGGTGCAGCGGTTTAACCGTGAAAGCGTAACAGAGAGATAAAGATACTTTAGGTATATACAGATAAAGACCAAATATATTTAGTTCTTCTTAATGTTTGGCATTAGGTATACAAGGCTTAGATACATAAAATAAAAATCATCCACGCACTAAGAGTTTTCCTATTCTGGCAACTTTCATATATAATGAAACATAAACTTACTTCAGCGCCATCTAAAGACGACATACCGTACTACGGAGTAACTACTAATCCTGCATCGTGCAATTAAAGTTCTCGTGTAACTTCAGGCTTATTTAAAATCTGTTCCCCATGACTTATGTAAAACATCCTTTAACCTTCTATGTCGGGCCTGTATAAAACATTTATTATTTGACTTTATGGCTTTGTAATCGGCATCACTGACTGCCAGAACAATCTAATAGTCATAAGCAATAAAGAATTGAGCTGTAATACGCCACAAATTGAACACTTAATGACGCACAAACTAGGCATTGAGCTTTATTTGGTACATTAGAAATTATTTGCAATTAAGGGTTTCTCTTACGTCAACCATTAGCCATATGAAACCTACAAAATAAAAACCATTACGTAACACGGAATCACCACATCACAAAAGTTTGTTATATTTCGTCTCATTTTTAAAGAAACAGAATGGCTTAAAATAATCTAATACAAGGGTTCCCGATCTTTTCAGCTTAAGGCTCACTTTCAAGATTACTATATTTTCATGGGGTCCCCCCTCCCCTACCTAACTATTGGAAATAGATAGAATCAAAAGAATTAGGTACCTAAAATTGAAACATCCCCGGTTAAAAACTTAGTTATTTATTATACTCGTATTTATAACAATTTAGAATTGAAACAAAAAACCTATGAAAGAAAGTTAAGAAACACAAAAATAATCAAATTCTCAATAAAAGTAGACAAATCAATGTGAAGGGTGAGCCTTGTGTTCTGCGCACAGTTTTTCGAAGCGGGGGATTAGGTTTGAGACTGCCACTCTCACTTCTTGCTCCACATTAATTTTTGAGTAATATTTGTTCTTGATTACGGCTACTACTGAAAATCCAACTTCACACATATATGACGTTGTAAAGGGGATGAATTTTAAAGCCTTTAAAGCCTTGAAGCTTTTGAATTTAAATTGGGATATTCATTTTGAATCGATAACTAAAAGTGCAACAAATCAGATTTGTTGAATCTTGTTTTAAGGGTGCTGTCGCAAGAGGGCTCAATTAGGTTTTCTCTCTCTTCATGTCGTGAATTCTTACGGAGCTTGCGCATTAAAAGGATCTTGGATCCATCTGAATTTTTCGAGATCATCATCTGCAAAGTATTTCGAAAACAGTATATACAGCGACACCGATATAATCGACGACCACTTTACTGTTTTTAAGAACTATAATTGACACTGGTTGATGAATAGTGACGTCGCGTCTTTGACAAGCAGTCGCCATGACACCGCCGAGCGTTTTCTCATGAAAATTAAACTTAAAATTTAAATTACAATTTTTTTGCTACTAAAACTGTAATTTTTGTCGAAATATAACTGTTTTTGACAACAGGAGATACGCTATTAAAGTCTCCTGCGTGACCTTTACAGACGCTGCGAATCGAACGCGATCATTGTTTTGAAATTTTCGCCCGAACTCAATATAAACTTGATAAAACAATGTTGGAAAACAATGACCATAGGTACGTCTTAAAATAAATAGTTTATTCAAACAATGAAGCAAGATACATAACAATTATAATGTAATGGCAAATTGCAATTCGCTTCGCGCTGAAACGTCTACGTAGGACAAGGACTTCAGAACCTTCGATGCGAGCGGTCCAAATATTGTTGATGTATGGATACCCGCAAATAATTAACTCATTCGTTCATTTTTTTTTCTTTTTTTAAGAAAACTCCTGCATAAGGAATATACATTCCTGTGTCACGGGGATCTTTACAAACATACATGAAACGGACACAAAGTATAATGATAGAATACCGACTCGCGGCACTCCTCGCTGCTTCCTGCGGCGCCCCAGGGCACCGCGGCATACCCTTTGGGAATCCCGGATCTAATATATAATTTTTTTTTTTTTTTTTAAAGCTTTTATTATTTTTAAGGAACTTTTGAACACAGTTCATGCCAGTTCCATCTTAACCTAAACATATAAATATTTAACAACAACAAACAAGGAACATTTTTTAACCGAGCTTATATCTACTACTGCTTAAGTAACTATTTTAACCAATTATATAATCGTAAGAATATCAACATTATGTCGGTATTTTTACGAGTGCATACAACATTTTAGCCTCACGTGACGTAGGTCTTGATAAGACGTTAGTAAATGCACCTAGATCTAATTTATTTACATTTAATTTCTTAATAATTATATTTCTTTCAGCTTCTCGTGTTTGTTACAAAACCCCTCCGAAACGGTTTTACTTTTTTATTTATTTTTATCATACGCCAACTCGAGAGAGTTAACAGAGGTACAAAAATTATATAAGAAAAACTGTTAAGAATACGTAAATTTATTAAAAAAACTTAAATTAAGATCATCAAAGTCACTAGCAAAAGTTACATATTCTATAAGTTAATTGTCAAATGACCTCGCCAACCTTCATAACAATAACATCATACGTAGGCACTATGATACACAGCAATGTCTAAATGTATTTTCGCACGTCCTTATCTACAGCTATTTTAAGTACATACTTCCTAAGTGTTCGTTGTTTTTGTAATCCCATGTAAGGATTGATAAAAACTCACAAATACCCACTAAACGTATTTGTGTGCAGAATTTTTGCGCATCGGAATGGCGATAAGTTTATTAAATGTAGGTCATTTAACTGTGCGTGAATTTTCGAGCATATTTTGTTTATTTTTCTTGCGTCATTAAAATATTCTCAAGTACATTGTTCTAGTTTTTCTCCCTGTATCGTATCTCAGAGAGCAATGATCGTGTCCCATCGCAGTTTGGTTTATAGTCCTTAAAATATTACTCGATCTCGGTGACAAATGGTTACGAAACCGATGAAGTTTGCCCCGGTGGCGCACTGGTAGAAGAATCAGGTTCGATTCACGGGTCGGATAAAATGTTTGTGTAATCTGCATATATTTGTTTTGGAGTTTGTATGTTTTCTATATAAAATATGTATGTATTTACAAAAAAAATTATGTAAGTCTTCTAACAGTCAATCTAGCTCTCATAATACAAGCTCTGCTTAATTCGAAGCTAGATGGCGTTGTATTTATTTATTTATATATATATCAAACATTATACAAATAGAAATATATCAAGAAATTCTCTTATTAAACTTTAGAGAACATTTATAAAAGTGATAGGTCTTACCAATTTTAATATTGTCCCTTTTGTCCCAACAAAGGCGATATTATCGAAAAGTATTGTGTAACTTTCTTTCTATGCGGCCATCATGAAGTAAATTTTCCGCTGATTAAAAGTAAATATATTTGATTCCAATACACTTAAGATTACATTCTATTTGTTGTGTATGTACATTTTTGTTTGGAATGTAAGTTTACATGTTCCAGTATCTAGTGCATTCGTTAAACCAATCATTATGCCGTTTGTGGAGATTTAATTCTTCAATTATATAATTTTAAACCATACCATAAGGTATTTTGCTGATCTCAGCTTTAAACCTAATTAATAAATGTACCTGTACTGTGTAATGTAATTATATGTTTAAACCCAATTAATAATTTAAACCTAATGTCATCAAAAAGAGGCGCTCATAGCCCAGTTGTATTCGGTGATTAGAAACAATCACCGAGGGTAAGCAATGACGGCGCGGTCAGTACCTAGATGGGTGACCGCTGGTGGCATGTTACCATGAGCGCCTCCGTGATGTGGAGGTCACGTTAAGCAGTCGGTCCCGGTTGTTATCATAGGATAACAGTCGTGAAGCTTAGTTGGCAGCCTTTGGGCGGCATAAATACATCCAACTGCATGATTACTTAGTCACAACGTATTCTTGCCAGTCACCAACACGCACTTGGCCAGCGTGGGGACGTATGGCCTTAACCCTCTCCTGAGAGGAGACCCGAGCCCAGAAGCGGGACATTATGGGTTGTTGATTGATTTAATGTCACCAAATTATCCGTATAAAGGTTGTCTGTAAGACATCACCATGAGTGATAAGACCATCCATTGTCACATTTGTATGTTGTAACTCTCTTTGTTTTTCTATCTGTTAAGTATGTACAATAAAGTTAAATAAATAAAGAAATAAACCTACTAAATTAATGGAATGTCTTTATGAAATTCCATCGAGTGTAAGTCTTAAGTATCTCATCGAATACTCTATTTTCCTTGCGAGCGCCTCCCAAGATTGTTAAATACTGCGCTTTGCTTGCTTTATTTTAGTTTTAGTATTCTAGACGTAAACCTTAGAATATTTTTCTCGTAAAGTATAGCTAGGTTTTAGTATGAAGTAAACGTAATAATATATATAAAATAAATAATATAATATAATACTTCTAATATAAAAGTGGATCGAAAAGGAGTTGATGCCTAGCAATCTGCAACAAATTGCTTCATGTTTGTATAAATACAAATTTATGCGAGAATTTTCCATTTGCAATGCAGGCTTAGTAATTGTTCTACAGTCAAGTCGCGAAAGTAGCAGTCGCGAGGCCGCCATGGTGTGGGTCACCGTGCTTCATTGAGTATGGTGACCACCACTCTTGGATTCTGCTTATGATTTCCATCGGGCAGAGTAGATTAGGCAGGCAAGGAAATACATAAAAAAACACGATCGCCCAAGCAATTATGCGTATTATTCAACTTTAGAAAAAATACTTTTTTTTTTTTTATTTCATTCATTTTAATACTGCATATGGTTTTAAGTCTTTTTGTTAAGATGAATAAAAAAAATACAAATTGTTATCAGTCATTAATTGATAAGTAAGTTTGTACAGGTTACTAAACTTAGGTGATTGCACTTTTATATTACAGTATCTCTGTTTCTTTTTTATTATTCTGCAACTTGATAGCTTTTTTTTTTATTTATATTTAAGCTGCCAAAATGACTCTGCCCTGCCTGATGGCATGAGCAGAATCCAAGAGTGGTGGTCACCATCCTCAATGCGAAAAAGAACAATGCAGCATGGTGACCCACACTATGGCGGCCTGGGGGGAAGGGGGATGATGAGGAGGATAGGGGGCATTGGCATTGCATTATATAGCACTATGGCGGCTTATTGAGATCCTCCTGCATCGTTGGGACGAAATCCCAATAATGCCCCTGCGTCCTGCCCGATGTAACTCAAAGATAAGACCTAAGTCCAGAAGTGGATCAGATAATGATAGTCTGGATACAAATCGATATAAACGACCTTATGAAAGATATCGAGTCAATGCATGCACGAACAAGCCTCTTCGAAAGATGTTTTTGGGTTAGTCTCAAAGCTCACCAACTTTCAGTGCTAAATGCTTTCTCCTCGAAATCCGTTGCGATTATCTTGCGAGAGTCTGCGAGAAAATTTGTAGCATAAACAATTTATTATATAATGTAACTAAAAATTTACGCTTTTCGCAATTTTTCCTTTATCTACGCTATAAGACGTTGCTTCGTACCAAATTTCAGGATTCTGAGTTCACGGGAAGAACTCTATAGGTTTTGGTTCCCTTGAGAGTGTGTCGAAAATTTGCAGCATAAACGGCTGTATCTTTTGATTGCGTTGACTTAGAAGTTTGATTTTTTTTACAGCTTCAATGGACAGTAGACCTGAGTATTTGATATGAATTTCAGCTTGATGACCTTTACGCGCTTCTCAGAAAAGGAACTTGACAGACAAACGGACAGCAATGTGATCCTGTAAGAGTTCCGTTATTTTTCCTTTTAAGGTACGGAACCATAAAAAAGGATCAAAGGATGATAACGGGGTTGTGCGTACTTATCATCAGACGACAATTATACTCGTTTGCCTTCGTATCAAATAAAAAAATTCAAACATAATCTTATTTTTTCTTTTTTAATCTTCTTATTCTTACTTTTTTTACCTGACGTTGACACATACATTATCCAATCGAGATAAAAATGAGACCTGGAGACCTATGACACCGCCGATACGTACAGACAAATATAATATTACACAAATATTGATATGACCAATGGAATGTTTCGAAATGATAACTATTAATAAATATTTGAACACAGCTAACTACATATAGCATTGAAGTATATATCAATATTTGTCAGTTTGTTTATATTTTCTTCATACAGATAATGTTGGAAATAAACAAACAAGATTATTCACTGCTTTTGTGTAAATAATTAATAAATCTTCCTATTATTTCAAACCAATAATAAATAATTAATAATCCTACTAATATTATAAACGCGAAAGTGTAAGGATTGATGTTTTTTACTCTTTCACGTAAAAACTACTGAATGGATTTTAATGAAACTTTACAATAATATAGCTCATATAGCAGAATAACACATAGGCTACTGTTTACCGCGATATTCGACATATAAGCGGGCGTAGTCATGGTCAACAGTTAGTAATAAATATTTTTGGACATTTATTACATAAGGCCAAACCACAAACTAAGCAGAGCTTGTATTATTGGTACTAGACAAGTGATATAAATATATATATACTTTTTTTGTAAATACATACATATTATACATTAAAAACACCGAAACTCCGAAATAAATATTTGCAGATTGTACAAACATTTGGTCCGACCCGGAATCGAACCTCAGACCTCAAGCACAACAGTCGCTTACGCTGCCACTGCGCCACCGAGGCAGTAAAAATTATAAATTCAAGATTCTTTAGAGATCTGTTTCTTCTTGTTCTAGGTCTGAGACAAAAGCAAGATTTCCGTGAGTGGTCACCCAATGTGTCCAGGAAGCGATCCAATGCGGCAAGTAAGGAGAAACTCAAGCTCAACATGGAGAAGTGTCTCATCGTGTCCAAAGTTACCAGATACGAGTATGAAAAGTAAGTTCACATTTAGTAAAAAAGGCTAGAAAAAATAGTAAATTTTTAGAATGACAACAATTTCGTGTGTTTGCAACATCGGCTGTTATTTATTTAAGGATCTCACAAGAAATACACTAAAAAACTAATATAATGAAAAACTTGTGTGCTTCCTCAAATGGTTTTTAAGTATGGTCCTATCAAAGCGACTTTTTTTATGATGTAAGTGGCAAACGAGCAGACGTATCGCCTGATGTTAAGCACAAAACACCAGAGGCATTACAAGTGCGTTGCCGGCCTTTATAGAAGGAGTACGCTCTTTTCTGCCCATTCTGATTGATGATAAGCATAAGCAGAATCCAAGAGTGGTGGTGACCATTGCGAATACAGATAATGCAACAATCCAGCATGGCGACCAATACCGTGGCTGCCAAGTGATGCTTCTGCATCATTGGGCCTCCGGTCTCGCACTCACCAACGACACACGACAACACGAACGCTGTCATTTTACGTTGATATTCTGTGCGAGGTCCACCTCGGTCGAGCCGGCTCGTACATGCTGAAAGTAGCGTGGCTCTGCTATCTTTAAAATTATAGGAGACCACAGCATGCACGAGATAAAATAAAATGTTAGAAATGAAGGTACTTTCCCATGCATTCATACGAAAGATTTGACTTACCTCCTTTGATAATATTATCAGCAGTACGATTTTTATCTGGTATATAATCTGTCCTAGATTCTAGTTCGTTGATTTTTAGTGCACTCGGCCAAGTGTACGATAAACAGAGATATGAAGTAACTAAAAATAATTCCATTGCGTATACAGTTGAAATATTTCTCGTTTTGAGATACTGAGATGATGAAATGAAAATTAAATTATTATACGCATATTAGCAACTTACGGCCGAGGTCGTTAAGGTCCGTTTTATGTAAATACCAAAATTTATTCAAATCTTTTCAGCAGTTTAGACGTGAAAGCATAACAGATATATAGACAGGCAGAATTACTTTGGAAAAGTAATATAGTATGTAAAGTATATTCTTTAATCTGTGTAGTGACGGATTATAAGAAAGGAGTGTCAACATCTCTATTTTTCCCGTGGGTGTTGTAAGAGTCAACTTACGGCGACTAAAAACCCTCTAAATTTACCTTAAAAAATGTAATTAGGCTGTCTCAGGCACTTTCGAAACATTACTTCACCCACTCTAGTTGTGCAGTTTCAAATAAGATAGCTAGATACATATAAGCATTAGAAATTTCCAATGAATGAGAAATGAATGAGGCGCATATAGCCCAGTTGCACTCGGTGATTAGAAACAATAATTTAGAAGCAAAGACGGCGCGGTCAGTACCTGGATGGGTGACCGATGGTGGCATGAGCGTCTCCGTGATTCAGAGGTCACGTTAAGCAGTCGGTCCCGGTTGTTATCATACGATAACAGTCGTGAAAGTTAGTTGGAGGCCTTCGGGAGGCTTAAAAACATCCAACGGCAAGATACGTATTCATGCCAGTCCAGAACGCGCACTTGACCAGCGTGGGGACGTATGGCCTTAACCCTCTCCTTTGAGGAGACCCGAGCCCAGCAGTGGAACATTATGCGTTGTTGATAGTTGTGCAGTTTCAAATTAGATAACACAAAAATTTGCAATGAATATAATTAGAAAATCACAGGTATATAGCTCCATACATCCATACACATATATAGCATTTTCTAATGCTTTGAAACTCATTGCACTTTCAACTACAAAGGTAGGATTACCTAAAGTTGCATGGAAGAGATTGCTTTTGGAAGTAAGGCCACCTTTTGTACATTATATATTTGTAGTGTTTTCTAGAATTAGTAATGTAACGTTCTGAAAGTGCGCGAATAAGTCTACTTGAAATAATATCGTCGGATATCCGCTCGACTGTGAAACGGAATAGTAGAAATATAAATAAAATATCGTAATAATAATATACGTATCAAAACACGAACTTAACTGATAAGTTTTATGTTATCACTGCAGAGGGCATTATTATGTAAGATGTTATTTAGGGCTTCCGATAAACCTCAGTTTCTCTGTGAATTGAAAGAATTAATAGTTTCGTAACATTCTCATATTACGGAGGTCGAACCGATCCTTATGTATCGAGCCAGAATCTCCTGCGATAAATATGCAATGTAAGAAAAAGGCTCAATGAACTATAATGCATATAAATAAAATAAATTGAAGTGTCTGCTTGTAATTTGAAATTAACAGCTTTTTACTAATTTCTTATGAAAGAAAGTATGTGATAAAAAAAACTTTTTGTCTGTCTGACTGTCCATTTGTTCCAGCTGATTTCTGAAATGGCAGGACCTATTTTGGCAGAATGTTATGACAGCTGATGATATAAAGAATAGCTTAGGCTGCTTTTTTATTAACTTTGCCGATTACGCCCGGGCCCAAGTCACCCGGGCTATTATTTAGATGCATTGACACTTCATTCAATAAAATCGGTTCAGTATTTTAGTCGCCACCGTGGTATATTGAAACATACATACATTGACTGCTTAGAGAAGAAAGAAAAACACTTTATTGGTGATAAATTGATGGAAGTTAGAAGATGTAACAGCATCCTGACCAGTCCTTTGACAGATACAGCTAAGGCTTTTTATGATTATTTAAGACTTATGTAAAATAATAAGTGGCTATGACGGAGCGACATAGTCAAAACTGATGCTGAGCTCCGTAAATAAAACTAAAAAAATAATATAAATATTAATAAAAAAAAAAAACAAAAAAAAATATACAAGTCTCTTTGAGGTTAAAGAATTATCTCTGAACAATGAGATATGTAATATGTAGGTATATTAATTTTTCACACGATTTGTAACTATTTTGTAGGTCACGTTTAAAGTTATAAATAAATCGGACCATTTAGTTTCTATCTATGTTAAACCTGATAAGGTATGTTAAAGAGTGAATACATACAATGTTTAAACATAATTCAAAAGCAAGAAATATTTAGGTATAAACAAAAAATACCACTTTTTATCACAAAACGTACTACAAATATCATGACCACCTAGATTTCATGAACAGATTAATTGTCAACTAAACGCGACGCTTAAGTTTTAATTCCCTTTTTAAATAAATAAATCGGCCAAGTGCGTGTTATGCCGCCTAGAATAGGGTTCCGGAGTCATTTATAATGGCATGTGGATTTAGAAGGTTGGGGTTGGTATTTATTAAAATGAATAATGTTTTTTATTTGCACGCGTTTTACAGGGAAGCGCATTTCACAAATTAGGACTCTGTAACTCCTAAACTAATAAGTTATCTAATCCTTTATAGTTTGCCTTTAAAGTTGAAGACTCTTTTTTCTTTAGCCTATTGCCGTCCACTGCTGAACGAAGGCCTACCCCAAAGAGCGCCAATCATCTTGGTCCTGGGCAGTCCGTCCAAAGTTCAAGAGTATATATATATATATATATAAGTCTTTGAGATTTTTTGAGACAGCCGTTTAGGTTTTAGAGGGGGTGGGACGCCCTATTATAAAAAAGAAAATATAGGTAGGCTTTAGATTTGAATGTCACGCAAACGGATACCTATACCAAAAATCGTCTCAGCAACCTCTCGAATGTTTTTAAAAGCCTTACCTAATGATTTTCTACACTATTAGGTAGATGTAAGAGGAGAAAAAAACATCCCCCACCTTTTTTTTATTATTTCGGACATCTAACCCAAAACGCCATGTAGTCCCAAGCTAAGCAAAGCTTGAGTTATGGGTACTAGACAACTGATATAAATACATATATGTTTTTTTTGTAAATATACATAGAAAACACCCAAACTCCGAAACAAATATTTGCAAGTCATTCAACGTTTGGTCCGACTCGGGAATCGAACACGAGACATCAAGCACAGCAGTCGCTTACGCTGCCACTGCGCCACCGAGGCAGTCTTTACCTTCATTATATTTATTGGAGGTACCCTAAAATCATTTTTTTTCGTGATTTCTGTTTAGCACTTTTTCGACGTGGTAAATACACATATCTATATTTCATCTTTCTAGCATTAACCGTTTGGAAAGAAAGCGGGGACGGACTGACGAACATGACGAAACTGTAAAGGTTCCAAGACGTGAACTACGGAACCCTTAAAAAGGTGTCTGCCTATTGTTATTTCATTTTGTTTCCCGCTTTGCCAAGGAGGGAAGTGGACTTATTATATATCCTCTTTAAATGGAATAATGACTGCCTCATTGGCGCAATGGTAGCTTATGCGATTGCTGTGCTTGAGGATGAGGATCAAATCTTTGTATGACCAGCAAGTATTCGTTTCGGAGTATCATGTATAATATGTACACATTGACGACAAAAAAGTATATATGTATATCAGTTATCTAGTACCCATAACACAAGTTCTGCCTAGCTTGGGGCTAATGGCGTTGTGTGTTAGATGTCCGAAATATTTATTTATCTATCCAACACAAAAGTACGGATCAACCGTGCAACCAAACAAACTTTTCAGAACTTCAGAAAGGAACTCGGAACGGGTGGCATGCCCCTCCAACACAAAAGGAGGATTCTCCAACCAGGTGATTATGCCTGGCGGGTCACTGCCCAGCGGTTGATGTTGGGATGTTGTATTGTTGTATTGATATCGGCGCGGGAACTTCTATTGCGCGATTTAGGATTGGTAGTTTCTTAGTTTCCTTCGTTACTCCGTAGTTCGACGTATCTTCGGTAAATGGCGTTGTCATATGTTTATGCCGCCGCTGTATGTGGAAGTCGCCACAAAACCCTCTAACATTTTTCAGATTTTTCAAAAAATTTCAGGAATAACCTATTTGTTTCAAGTTATTCCTTCTCTTTGCACTTATATACACCGTTGATTAACAAGACGACATTCTGTCGAAGTCAATGTCATTTTTAACCGACTTCAAAAAGGAGAAGGTTCTCATCTTGATTTGTATTTTTTTATGCGTATAATTGTTGTAGCTTTATATACCTACACTAATATACATATTTATAACTTGTGTATTTACTCTTCTTACCATATAAACTCTAAATAAATATTGTTCTTTCTTGACGTACTGCTGTTATATGTGAAGCAGTGAGAGGATCTGCTTGTAATAATATTATTGCAGATATGATAAAATGATCACGATATTAAATGTTTATTTACATGCAAAGTAAACGTGCTACACGCCCTCCATAAGTCATGGACGGTATCACCACACCTATTCAACGCTAGGGTATCGTAAGATGCGACTTAGGGAGCAACCCACGGACTTCAAGTTAGTCAAGCCACGCTGATTTACAGCACGATCGGACCGGCTTGAAGGTGTCAGTACTACTCTCCCGTTGAAGAAGACCTAAAATGACAGCATTCGCTCTATCGTATTTCTTTGGCGAGTGCGAGACCGCGGGCAAAATGATGCAGGAACATCTTAATAGGCCGCCATAGTATGAATAACCATGTTGTTAATAGAACAAGACGCTAAAGATCGACTTATATCCATCTGATAACCAGATCATACTTTTTTTAAAATTTATTAGCAACTAGCAAGTGCACATTATGATGGCTCGTCTATCGAAAAACTCGACTTGACTATTTTCAAAATGAAATTAATTTTTAACACTATTTTTTCCAACACTTTCACTCTATCACTCTATTTAGTAGTAACTAAATTTAGTTCCAAATGCTAAGTTTCAAAGAATATGCCTAAATAGGCTTGAATCGGAATTTACCGGCTTTAAGACTAAAAATAAAAAAAATCACTATTTTCAATCACTTAACAGCGAATGCATGCTACCATGACGTTTCTTGATTTTTAAATTCATGTTCCTTCTAACCAGAAATTAGAATTGAAATTAAATATATATAAGAAAGATAGTGAAACAACCAAGACATACGGAAGATTTAAGAATTATTTCAAAACTCAATGCACAGTCAACTACTCTTGTCTCGTAAGAAACATGTTGTCCGGATGAGACTGCTTCTGGGAATAAGACCGCCCTTTGTACATCACATATCTAACATTTTATGTACTCTCTTGTTACTCTGTAATATTATCGTGTTCAAATAAAGAGTTTCCTATCAACGAAGGATAATATATCACGGCGTAGACCAAAACTTATGTTACATTACCAAAAACCTATGTATGGTTTGACGTGACATCGTCTTATAAATTGATAAACGCCGGCTGCACGCACAAAGAATTATGACTCATGGTCACGTTCCGTCTGAGCCGGGCGTGGGAGCGAGAGCGTATAACAAGCGACAGAGAGGCATGATCGATCTAAGCGTTTGACTCGTGCACATATTTTTCATCAATGATTTCTTATGACGTTATCACGTAAAATAATCTTCCGTAAACCGACTTTTCAGACAATCAATTTTCATACCTGATTGATTATATTACAAATAAATTGCTAATATTCATGCCTTTGTATTCCAGACACTGCCATGACAACGTCGGTGATATTGAGCTGGAGAGAATACTCCGAAAACGAGGGTCTGACTACGAATCTATGATGGAAACCCACCTGAGACAGAAGGCGTTCGAAGAACACGTAGCCAGCAGTCTTAAAAAATTAGGACTCCAGGTGGAAATGGCCAGCAGGTAATATTTTTTAAGTAACTTCTGATGGCGGATTGAGAATACGTAGTGTCATTCATGACCATCCCGTGGGTGTCGATGTAAAACTATGTAGGACAAAGTCACTGCTAAAAGAAAGGTAAATTAAAAAAAAGACCCATACCAACCCGTCTTGCTGGCGTGGCATAGTAAGCTACAACTTCCTATTCAAGGAGAGGCTTATGTCTAGCGTGTAGTCTTTATAATCTATTGATGATGATGGTTTTTTAGCACTGCGAAGTTAGCTATTGAGACCCCTCATTGCCCCGAAGGTGTACCCTAAGCTGTCGGTCCCGGTTGCTATCCGAACATCTTTGGTAAACGACAACAGTCTCCACAGAATTTATCTATCGCCCAGTATTTGGATTGTAGGGTCGGATCTGAGAAAAAAACGAAGTTCAGCCTTGTCTTAGTAGAGTTAAAAAGATTCAGAAAATGTGAACTAGTAGTTTTTATTATTTAACTGTTAATAGACGGTTATTGAAAACGTGCACAAGAAACAAACAGACGTCTTAATGAATATTTTTATCTATTTATAGATGTCATAAGGGTATTTATTTATTTTACAATTTTATGCACAAAATGTACAATGCGGCATTTATGCCCGTTTTCACCAACTATACTTAAACCGCCCCTAACTATGAGCCCCCTAAGGTAGGCAGCTCCTAAATATAAATCTTATCTTATTTCGTTTTTATTTTTCTTTTTTTGTTTTTTTTTTGTATTTAAACTGCTAAAATGACTCTGCCCAGGCAGGGCAGAGTCATTTTAATGGAAAGCATGAGTAGAATCCAAGAGTGGTGGTCACCATCCTCAATGCGAAAAAGAACAATACAGCATGGTGACCCACACTATTGCGGCCTGGGGGGAAGGGGAATGGTGAGGGGGATAGGGGGCGTTGGATTGGGGTATGGGCCTCCGGTATCCTCACTCACTCGATGAAACACAGCGTAAGCGCTGTCTCACACCGGTTTTCTATAAGGCCGTGGTATCACTCCGGTCGAGCCGGCCCATTCATGCCGAAGCGTGGCTCTCCCACGGCTTTCATCATTCAAACTGGCACCTAAGTAAAATCCTTAGTACCTTACTACTTACCTAAGTACTTTATAGGGATTTCGAAAACCGTAAATGTGTATTATATCATGTAGTTGACGCAGACTGGTTCTGACCACCCCTGATATTCCAAAAAAAGTATGGCAGGCATAGACTTTATCCAAAGAGTAGAATTTTTTATTGAATTTTACTCAGCATCTGTTTCTTCTCTTTTATAGATTAACATACAACGATGAGTTAATAAACTGGTGCGACGTGGTGGTTCCTTGTGGCGGCGATGGCACCTTTCTTCTAGCTGCTTCTAGAGTCAGAGATGCTAAGTAAGTTGAGTTGGTTTTTATCTATCTGTATTCTTGTCTGTGTTTCTATGTCTTTAAAAATCGTGTTTTGCAATTTAGATTGCCTCGATAACGCAGCAGTAGCGTATGCGGCTGTTGTCTTGTGCGCTAAAGTCTCGGGATCGATTCCCGGGTGGATACAATATTTGTATTTTATGATTTGGTAGCTTGGGAGCTTGTGTTTTTTCTATTATATATATTTAAAAGTACTCTATGCTCTCCTGTGACTCCATGAAAGTGAAACAAATAGACAAACATAATTACTTTCGAATTTATAGTATAGACTAGCTATAGCGACGAAAAGAAAATATTTTCTTTTTTTTAACTTTCTTTTATTTCTCTTCTCAGCAAACCAGTCATAGGTTTCAACAGTGCCCCCCACAAGTCGGTTGGAAGGCTGTGCCTACCTACTTGGTGCTCAAACGATGTTAAAGGTGCGTTCCAGGCATTAAAAGAGGTATGTGTACAAAGTAACGCTTATTTTCTTCATTCCTTCAAACAGCCAAACCAGTATTGAACAAAGGTAACATCTTTTCGCCATCGTCCTTCCGACAGAAACTTCATCCCCATCATCTAGATGGTTAGCAGTACACAACTGTGCGCTTTCCAAGGAACTTTCTGGCTCGCACAACAAAACTGTAGAATAAGCTGTCGCCTTCCGTGTTCCCGAACCAATACTACCTTCAAACCTTCAAGAAAAGAGCGTACTTGAGATGCCTCTGGTGTTGCGGATTTCACCTATATCATAAAAAAAATAGGTCGTTCCTTAAAACACAGTTCTCAATTTTTTTAAGTAAAACCTCTTTACGTACTCTTGACTTGGAGAGTAAGGCTTGTGGAAGTGTTATCGGGCGAGGCGCACGGAGATAGAGATTTAAGTCAATGATGTTGTAAAGTAGTGAGTTCACTGTGGGAGAGCCACGCTTCAGCACGAATGGGCCGGCTCGACCGGAGTGATACCACGGCCTCACAGAAAACCGGTGTGAAACAGCGCTTGCGACGTGTTTCACCGAGTGAGTGAGGATACTGGAGGCCCATCCCCCAATTCCCTCTACCCATCCTTCTCCCTATTCTCATCCTCATCCGCCTCCGGCCGACAACGCATTTGTGACGCCTCTGGTGTTGCAGGTGTCCACGGGCAGTGATTATCGCTTACCATCGAGCGATCCGTCTGCTCGTTTGTCAATAAAAAAGTGATGGTAGAAATAGAGAGAGTTACGTTTCGTATATTACTGTAAGGGCAAGAGAGAGAAGTGTGAGCACACATTGTCTTTCTCTCTTCATTTCATAGCCAGTAACATTTCGTACATCTGAGACCCAGTTCAGGCCTTGTATGTGTAACCTTTGAAGTTCTGTCTAAAGAAGAACTGTTATCTACAGCACACTCTTTTTTTATTAAGAAAAAGTGACAAAGATAAAGATGAGTTTGTTTCCAGGGCCGGTTCACATGGATGAGGCGGTCGAGGATACGCACCACGGTTACCAGCGAAGCCAAGTCTCTAGACAGCATCACACCCGTCGACCTGCATGCACTGAATTATTGCAGGTAATAAACTACTTTTCGATCGCAGCTTTGCTAACGTGTTTATCGGTTATCGTGGTAAAGAATAGCCTTTGTCCTTCGTCAAGAATGAAAGTTTCCTCATGCCAAATTTCATTGAATTCGGTGCAGCGGTTTTGCCATAACAGACGGACAGAGTTACTTTCAAATTCATTATATTGTTACATGTTAGGTTTTGATGGATTTGGAAAATAGATCTTCTGTCGTGTAAAAGAGACTTTATTAAAAAAACACTCCTTCAATCTCAATATAACTATGAATAACAAACCTTAATGATCGCCAAGGTCACTTAGTAGATCACTGATATCACTTGTACTTGTGATTGCGATGTATTGCACTGCAGCTCAAACTGAACTGACTACGGCCCGCGAGAGTTCGTATTTATATCCATTTTTACTATTACTATCGCTTTCGAAAACGTCTCGATACACGTATAGAGATTTGGTTAACTGTGCTAGGATAAATGTTTCTTTATGTCCTTTGCATCCTCCTGTTTGCTATGCAATTATGACATCCATACAAATTTCACGATGATATAATATAAATAAACACACCAACGCATCGTATTTAATTACTTGAAATAGAAAAAAAAATCCTAAAAGAAATAAAGTCAGATTATTTCAAAACTATGTGCCTCATATTTCGTTACAGGTACCCTCCATTCAGACACGTCCACGAAGGATCAGAGGCGGATAATATAGATCATTCGAGCAGGGTAAATGAAACTTGCCCGCTTGCAACTAAAGTACTGCCTCATTTGGCTTTGAATGAGGTTAGTAATTTTTTTTTTAATTGGATTTATCGATAGTTTATAACAATCGGATGCAGGACATAGGCCATTTTTTTAGAGAGGAGGTTTGGCCTGGTATACCTCACATACCACCATACATAGAAAACTCCGAAACAAATACTTGTAGATCATACAAACATTTGGTTCGGACCACCACGGTAATCGGACCCGAGACTTCAAGCAGCAGTCATATGCATATGCTACCGCTGTTCCACCGAGGTAGTTTATACTATTTTTAGTATATCTATAAGTCTCTATCTATTTTTAGTATATTATACTATTTTTAGTTATCATTGGAGACTCTATGACGCCTTTTTTTTTACGTGTTGAAACCCCCTCGGGCCTTTATCCCACCGGGGTTTGCGGCGGGGCGGTGTGTGGGAATCGAACCGACTAAAACCACATTGTGTGCCACTCCGCGTCTGAGACGGGAGAGATCCGGGAACCGCTTTCTTATGCCATCCGGACCCTTCCCAGCGCCTGCCCGACTGGCGCCCGACACTGAAGCGGGCTCCGTCGTCTGATGGATCGGGTCCAAGTGGAGGTCGTCCTCCCTGCCCTTCTCTGAGACCCTATGACGCCTTATAATAAGGTTACTAAGCCATTATTTTCAGGATCTACTATTTTACAATAGTTCATACTTCTCATTTTTCTAAGGTTTTCATCGGAGAGAGTGTGACATCCCGTGTCTCTCTCCTCCGGCTACAGATTGACAACGGCGCGTGGACACACACCAAGAGCTCTGGCCTCTGCGTGACCACTGGCACTGGCAGTACATCCTGGCATTTCAGGTGAGGAACTGCGTCTTTTTTCTCTATTTTTTTTTTGCCCAGGTTGAAAATCCTTTTAGCCTCCGGCTCGTCAGGGATACCACTATAAACCACCCCGAACCCCACCAAAAGCTGGTCTCAGGCGCCTGGTTCTGAAGAGAATCCGGTCCATGTTATCTTAGATCCATGCCAGGATAGACGTTATATCATATCATATCAATATCAACAACCCATAATGTCCCACTGCTGGGCTCGGGTCTCCTCTCAGGAGAGGGTTAAGGCCATACGTCCCCACGCTGGCCAAGTGCGGGTTGGGGACTGGCAAGACAACGTTGTGGCTACGTAATCTTACCGTTGGATGTTTTTAAGCCGCCCGAAGGCCTCCAACTCAGCTTCACGACTGTTATCGTATGATAACAACCGGGACCGACTGCTTAACTTGACCTCCGAATCACGGAGACGCTCATGATAACATGCCACCAGCGGTCACCCATCCAGGTACTGACCGCGCCGTCGTTGTTTGCCCTCGCTGATTGTTTCTAATCACCGAGTGCAAATGGGCTATGAGCGCCGGATAGACGTTGCGGCCGAACAATATTTAGAATTTTTGACCGTTGTTTTATCCAACTAATGGTCCAATCTTGACCAAACTTTTAATGGCAGATAGTTGTTGTTATAATGGGTAACCAAGGCTATTTTCTTAGACTACCTTTGCCCCGCTGTATTACCCGCGGTTATTGTTGTTAAGATACAATAACACCACGAGGCACACCTAGTAAACAAATTACGTTTAACAAGATAAGTCCATAAAAGTAGGTTAAATACAGGTAAAGCTAACAAGACCGTGTTAAACAAAAAATGGAGATACAGAAGATTAGTATTTAGCTTCTCTCTTGTAACACTTATTTTTGTGTACATGCGTATGCTATCAAGGAAAACCATGAGGAAAAGTGAGTCTTAACACAGACAAAATCAAAGGAAGCCTTAATATAATGCAGTTTTCAGCAATAGATAGTGATTCAGTTGGAAGTTTTGTATGTGTAATACCTGCATGTTATGATACAGGAAATCTGAGAATTCTTAAGCCATGCGTGCGAAGCCGGTTCGGGACACTAGTTTTAAATAACACCCCACTTTCTATTGCAGCATTAACTGCCTTCGCACCCATTCCGTGTTGGAGCTCATGAATATACTGTCCAAAGAATGTGGACTCCCACTTGACACGTCGTTGGAGAAAGCAAGAGAGATCACCGAGAAATATAACGAGAAACTCATGTTTGCGCCAGGTAAGAACTCTATTTACAATCATTTATAACAAGTACATAATATTATTGACTTTTTTTTTCTTTTTTTTTTATATTTATGCTGCCAAAATGACTCTGCCCTGCCTGATGGAAAGCATGAGCAGAATCCAAGAGTGGTGGTCACCATCCTCAATGCGAAAAAGAACAATGCAGCATGGTGACCCACACTATGGCGGCCTGGGGAGAAGGGGGATGGTGAGGGGGATAGGGGGCGTTGGATTGGGGTATGGGCCTCCGGTATCCTCACTCACTCGATGAAACACAGCGTAAACGCTGTTTCACACCGGTTTTCTGTGAGGCCATGGTATCACTCCGGTCGAGCCGGCCCATTCATGCCGAAGCGCGGCTCTCCCACGGTCAGAACTGACTGTATGCGAATGCTGTTCTTGAGGTCTCGGGTTCGATTCCCGGGTCGGATCAAATGTCTGTATGATCTACAAATGTTTGTTTCGGAGTTTGGGTGTTTTCTATGTATGATATGTATGTATTAACAAAAAAAAGTATATATATGTATTTATATCAGTTGTTTAGTACCCATAATATAAGCTGTGCTTAGTTTGGGACTAGATGGCGTTGTGTGTTAGATGTCCGAAATATTTATTTATTTATTTATTATCATTTAGAAGCCTAAGAAAGAAAAAAATACAAATCGCTACGGTTGATGTTGGATAGCTGTATTATGCCAATCGTCTCGAGAATTAGTAAATAAAATAATGGACCGACTTTGACCAAACTTTCAATGGCAGGTAGTTTTTGTTATAATTGGTAACTAAGGTTTATAGACTAGCTTTGCCCCTCTGTGTTACCCGCGGTTATTGTTGTATTAAGCTAACCGACGCGAGATTTAGTAAATTAAATAATGGACCGATTTTGACCAAACTTTCAATGGCAGATAGTTGTTGTTATAATGGGTTTTTTTAGACTAATCGGTCCATTATTATCGCGACACAGGGAAAGTAAATCAAAGCATATTTATATAAGTGTATATAGTAGAGTATCATCTATATTTAAATTTTTTATTTGCTTAGTTTTATCACAAATAAAGTGGAATACACTATAAATATGAAATTTACCTCATAAGTTCCTTTTTTTATGGTATAAGGGGCAAATGGGCAGACGTATCGCCTAGTGGTAAACGATTATCGCCGCCTATGGACACCTGTAACACCAGAGGTGTCACAAGTGCGTTGCCGGCCTTTGGGGGATGGGGAGGGGGATAGGGGGAGGGATTGGGATATGGGTCTCCGGTATCCTCACTCACTCGATGAAACACAGCGCAAGCGGTGTTTCACACCGGTTTTCTGTGAGGCCGTGGTTTCACTCCGGTCGAGCCGGCCCATTCATGCCGAAGCGTGGCTTTCCCACGGTAAAAATTTCTAAACGTCTAAAAAAGTTCTAAACGACACTAGTCACAACTGTCCCAGAGATAAAGCCATATCTTAAAGACTGTAGTGATGTTTTTAAAGTCCTCAGTCTTTTACATATTGAAGTTCAAGGTCATTTGGACTGTCTCGGTGGCGCAGTGGTAGCGTACGCGACTGCTGTCCATGAGGTCTCGGGTTCGAATCCTGGGTCGGACCAAATGTTTTCATGATCTGCTAATATTTGTTTCGAAGTTTGGGTGTTTTCTATGTATAATATGTATGTATTTACAAAAAAAAATGTTTTTATGTATTCATATCAGTTGTCTAGTACCCATAATACAAGCTCTGCTTAGTTTGGGACTAGATGGCCTTGTGTGTTAGATGTCCGAAATATTTATTATTTTTATTTTTATTTTAAATGGCTAAGTGAAAATTATAAATCATTGTTTTTCTAACAGATTCCGACCAGCTGGCGTACTCAGTTCGTGAATACATCACCTTTGAGGAGTGGCCCACACCCAGAGGGCTCAGGGTCAGGGATAAAGCAACATCCGTTAAGGTCAAGTCTCATTGCACTGATGCAGGTAAGATTTTGAAACTAGAATTTTTTGGTTTTATTATCATCAATTATTTTGTTTGTTTGTATTTTAAAAGACAACTCCCGCATTAGGAATATATATCTTGTGTGGGGACTTTACAAACATACATAAAACAAGTGGGATTTGAACCCACGACACTTGACGAAGAATGTGGTGTGACGACCGCTTAAACCCCTTTTTTTTATTTTTTTTTTAACGTGTGGAATCCCCCTCGGGCCTTCACCCGGCTTCACTTCGGTTTGCGGCGGGTCGGTGTGTCGGAATCGAACCGACTAAAACCACACGGTGTGCCAGTCTGCGCCTGACACGGGAGAGATCCGGGAACCGCTTTCTTACGCCATCCGGACCGCTTAAACCACTAGGCCAACCGTGTAGTTTATCTTCCATAAACTAAAATATTTAACTCGACTTATGTATATGACAAATGTATTAAATTAACTTATTTCATTATAAAGTAAATGTTGGTAGCATTTCAAGTAAGTTAAGCAATCACCTCGCTCTGCTCTGAGTGTTGTGAGCTCAAATCCCACATGGGATAACATTTTTTTTTTGTTCCGAGTCTGGGTGTTCTTTGTGGCCGTTTCATGTATGCATGTAAAGTCCCCTACGACACAGTATATATAGAATATATTTGTAGTTATTAAAATAAAAATAATTTAAAAAGCACGCTTTCTTGGAGCAAAGACACTAAAACACAGACAGTTTTAGGGAAACAAAATATCGCTAATCCCTATTATCCTAGTAAAGATAACGGCTCAAACTGTTTAAAATATTGAATTGTCATCGATCCTTAATAAGAATGCCAAATTTCGAGTTAATCCGATATTTTGAAGGGGGTCAAATTCACGTTCAAAGTTTCCGTTACATACGAATGAAGCTAATAAAAGCGTGTATAAAAATGGTAATGCATTCGTGTTTCCTAAATTGCAAGTAACTGAAGGATTTTCTTCTATCAAGTCTCGTTTTCATTACAGGCCTCGTAGTAGATGGCAGTGTGTCTTTCCCATTCAACGATGGCACCGAAGCAGTTCTAGAGATACACCCTGAAGACTCATTGATGACTGTGCACATGGACGATAAATTACCCTACTAACTACAGTATTTTACAGCGCCACATTTTTATTACAGCGCCATCTAGTGAGAATCGGTAGAACTATGTAGTATCTAATGTTTCTGTATCGCGGTATGAAAATTCTAGCGGTGTTTTGTAAAGCAATGGATGTAAATAATGTCTCAGGATGCTGGGTGAATCATAGAATCTGATAAATGGTGATGTGTTTTTAGAATCTTTGACCCTCTTAACATTGCGAAAAATTTTTATACCGCGTTCCTGGATTGTAGGTTATTATATAGCCGACTAGTGTTATTAAGATAATGATTAGTGATTATTAAAATAACATTCAGGGTCACTTTGTGTAGCATATGGCAAGGCTTTTAATATATTTAGAAATGTATTGTGTTTAGAAAAAGTGAAAATCGGCTGGATTTTTGGAGTATATTCATTATGAAACGATTTAACAAAAACTGGCATTAACTAATAGTGATGCATTACGCTGCAGCGCTTTGTAATTAGGTATCGTCTAACAAACTAATAAAGAAACGCTTTTTATTAGGGATGCTTTTATTGCGACTAAAATACGTAAGCGCCGAGAATGTCATATCGCTTACGCGTTTCTTTCAACGTGGTATAAGCGAAGACGCTCATGGTTAATACACACATGTTTTAATTATAATTATTCCATTATATATATTTTAAGGATTACAAGAACTCACTGCGTTAGCTAAAGGCACCCTACTACCTGCTTAGAATGTTCTAGAGAATTTTAGATAAAATATACTGATATAATATAGCTAGGTATGTAAGGTAGCCGTATAATAGACTAGTATAATAAAGAAACTAATATGTAGACCGGGTAGCTATCACTTTAGTCGAAATAAGATACGTTAAAACCAAACGTGTGTATAAGTAAAAATAAATTATTTAAGGTACTTATATAGTCTGATAAGGTACTTGTATGGTATAAAACTTATACGTATAAAATTTATACTGTAACTTTTTATGTGCTCAAATCCGCCCCTTATAACACGGTTCAAATTAAATATATATATTTTCCAGTCATCTGTTGAGACTCAATGAGAGGCGGCAGACTTAATTTCATAGAAGAAAAAAAATAACAATAAGTATATGCTTGCAACACTGACGAAATATTGGCAACTGAAAAACTTGTCAAGTCAAAATAATCATAGTAAATAGTATAAATTAATAAGATGGCAATTAAATATTCAAAATGCTTTGCAATTAGTTTTGTTTTTATTTACATCCATGGAACTATATAACAATCGTTTTAGTAAAACTTGCCAACCCACAAAAATAAATTAGTTATTAAGAAATAAATTTAAAAAAGTATTGTAGTGTATCTAGACGTCTGAAATGTCTGTGAGTATTTAAATCATGTTTAACGTGTGTTTTACCACCGATTAAATTTGGTTTTATCGTTTATTTTTTATAATTAAAATTAATCAATAATAATGCATGTCATAGATTTAGAGTTTTAAAGGTCTGGTAAATTTTAAAACTACAATTTTAGTATTTAATTTACTACCATTTAAGTTGCAACATCGGTAATGGGAGAAAAGGTATGCTTAATATAACTCTATTAGCGTAACGAAAACGATAGTATTCGGCGGAATATAAAATAAGTATTTTTATTACAAAATCTTGAAATTGGGAAAAAAAAATAAAAAAATAAGAAAGAAAAATCAGAAAAAAACGAGATAAAAATAATAATTTATATACCTTTTTGTAGTCTGAAATTAATCTATATAACCGAAATAAAATGTGACCATAGGATTTTGTAACAAAAATCCCTACTATTCCTGCTATTGAAACACATCCTTCATAGCCAAACCCAGCATATCATAATTCTTTAAGAAGCAATAAAATACTGCTTGAAAATCATTCTCGTCAGTTCACCCGCCTACTTTTTTGCGCCATGTAACAAAAAAACTATACTTTTTCCTCTTCATATTGGATATGGACATGTATTTTCCTTATAACAAATTTTTATTTACAATATTAAAAACGCAAATGTTGCATGCAAACGTTTCTTATAAATTAGGATTTAGTCATAAAATTTCATAAAATCTTAGTTACTTTTTCTCTTAGTGTTGGTGAAATATGCCTATTGGTATTTAGTTAATAAATGTTATATTACTCTACATACTAAGAATATTAATTACTATTATTAAGACTGAAGGCTTAGGTTTAAGTTTAGTTTTGTTTGTAACTTAATGTGAACGAACACAGTGGGCTTTTCGTTTAAGTCACTCAGTTGGTCGTAACTAAAACAAGTTTAGTTCAATAAGTTCAATTGAAATGTTGCCATCCTTAGTTTTGAGAATGTAAATAGAATTTCGAGTTGGGGGCTGATTTTAGACAGGTTTCCCTTTAACTTCTGAAGTAGAATGGGGATCATTGATCTTCTTTTTCTAAATTGTTTTTCTTTTAGTAAAAATAATAGTTTTATCTATAACTGGTTCGTAAACTAACCTGCTAGTTATCATAATACTGTAGATATACCGTTTAGTGGACGTAGGATAAGAAAAGATCCGGGAGAGGTGCGAACAGCAGGTCTATTCTTCTTCTCTACGCCCATGTACAGTCGAGGACTCAATTTCGCAGTTCATCTGGATCCTATTTCATCAATTTTCTTAATTGGAACCAAAATATGATAATACTGTTTTTTTTACAAAAGCAACGGCCAACATGTTTGAAAATCTGCCATCCAGCTTCGTTTATATCAGAACTAGATAAGTAGTAAATGATTTACACTAATTAGTTAATCTCTTTATGTCCATTTTAGTGTTATTTCCTAAATCACACTATTTTCATTAGTTCAATAACTTTCTTCGTCTACTTCTAGTTTCTAACTTGTACCTTATTTGCTAATGTTTTTCGTTTACCGAGTCCCTCACAGATAAAGCAGCAAAAATGGCCGCTTGAAGCCCAAAGTTGGTTATCCGATGTGTAAAACAATTAATATGTAATGTTACTATTAGATTTGAAGTATATTATCTACCAACAAATAATAAGGCATCCAAGTGTTAACCTATTTCAGCCTTTAAAAAGGAACTGTTGCTGTCAAAATCGAATGTGATAAAACATCACAATATTTAATATGAAATCTCGTAAATAAAATTAGACAATGAGCGATTAGTTCCGTGAGAAATCGGCATCTTTATTTTGTGTGTTAAAAATAATCTAAAATAATAATATTTCCTTTGTATACTGTATGTTGTATATAATATAAAATGTTTGTAGTTTCCTGACAGAAATTAAAGATAATATATTAATGGCACCAATTTTGTTGATCGGAAACTCTTTAATTATACTAGACTAAGTATCACTATAAATAAGTTTTGTCCTAACAATCGACATTCTAAATGAAAAAGATTCACTAAAATAAATGTTATCTAAGCACATTGATACCCAAGAGCATTTTAAAAACAGTTTACTAAAATAATACAGAAGATAATTTTGGAGTAATTTTAGTTTAGTGATTTAACAACAGAATTTTCGGGTCTGTATGTATATATATATATATATATATATGATTATATTTGTGTAATGTTTCGATTTAGTACAGAATATATTTCTGTTACGACAAATGTCCGTCACTGTGAACATTATATGATCCCCATTTCATCTCATCCATATTTTTTATATTCTTGTCATTAATTTCATCACGATGAGACTTGAGATTTGAAGACTTTAAATAATTGATATTGGCAGGAAAAGCTGATTAGCTGGTCATCAAAACAAGTAGAGAAAATTCATACCAGATTTTAGTCACCAAATTTTAAGTAAATAATTTTTCTGTATCTCTTTGAATGTGATTGGTGGAGAGGCCAATGACATAGTTTGAATTTAAAATATAGCTAGCAGGATTACACCTTAAAAAATATCGCGTCATTCAAAGCAGGATGTAATTTTTCAAAACAATTTGTTGGTGCCGTGGTCTTATGGGGTTAAATAATGTATTTATCTTATCGTATGTTATATTGATAAGTTTTTAATAACTTTTTTGTGTATTTTCAACACGTGTACAAGGTTGTTCGACTTTAATATATATATAAAGTTGTTCTTGTTTTGTTTTCTTTTCCCTATAAGTGAGTTTATTTAGTTTTAAGGCCTGTTAACATTCCTGTTTAGTTTTTATAAAGGATTAATTTTGAAACACGCATGAATTGGATTAAATGCAGCCTGCAATTGATTAAAATAACAATCCTTTCGTCGATCGCTGTGGAAGGCTTGAGATTGAGAAGCTTTGAACGAAACACACACATGGGAGTTTCCTATAGACACTGTAGATACACTGTGTCTATTGGGTAATAGAGATACGATCCCTTTGATCGTGTAGCAAAAGCCGACGTCTAGATGATGTCGCGATTGTATGCAGGCTTAGGTTGTCACAAGTGAACAATATGAATAGTAACTGCTTGCTCGCTTTGGTCAGTTGTGTTTGTTCCGTCTGATCTCTGACCAATTTTGACGGGACTTTCATTGAAAGATAGCTGATGATACAAGGAGTACATTGGCTACTTTTTAAGACTAGCTTTACCCCCGCGGTATTACCCGCGGTCCAACAACGACCGCGCTAGCGCACTCACACTAGCTAGGTATTCTTATAAAATATACAAACCTCGAAAAAAATATCTGTAGACCATACAAACGTTTGTTCCGACCTGGAATTCGAACGTGGGTCCTAGCTAGCATAGAAGCAGTGCATATGCCATTATTGCACTACAGGGGCAGTCCCGTAAATAGTAAATTTATGGAAGTAGTAAAACAAACTACCAAAAATTGCTATCGTATACATATGAATTAAGTATAAAAGCGGTTATTTAATTTTAGTATTACAGACAGACACTCCAATTTAATTTATTTGTATAGATTAAAAAAGCAGAAATAAAACAATCGATTTGTATCAAGTCAGTATATTTGTTAAAAAAATGTACACTGTCTCATATTTCGATATCGTTCCAGAATCCCATTGTATTAAACTAGTTATTATAATAATTAGTGGAAACAAAACTAAAAAAAATGACAATGGAATAGTATGAAACGGATATCGATATAATTCGTTGTTACTTTAAATCACTTCATATTGACAGCCTTAAGTACTTTACACTAAGTACTGAAGGATAAACGCCAAAATTTTCCATAGACGACATAGGTAGTACAAGCCAAAAAGCAACATAAAAACCCACATTAAAAAATAGCACCGTTTGGACGGATTACTGGCAGAAGAAAACTTAAATTTAACTTAAAAAATATGGCATCCATCATTGTCCAATGTTATAAGAGTTTAGTTCATATAAACAAACTAAATCATTCAAATAAACGAACTAAAAAAGTGTAAACCGCTGAAGAAGACTCGTTCCCGCCACCGATTAAGAAACCAAAGGCCTGTTGTAACTAGAGATTAACGAAAATATGCTGAAATTTAATTTGCAAAAAATATGGTAGAAAAGCAGAAACAACAAAAGGCATCAATTCAAATTTTTCATTTATAGGTTAAAAATAATACTTTTTTGTGCCATAATATGCAACTGAGGGAGCGTCTATTAACTATTTGAGTTCAAATGGGCTTGTTAATGCTCCAAACTAATTCATAATTAATGGACGCCCCATAACATCTAGTTTCACAGGCCTTTATACACCCTTAATAAGATTCATGACTATCGGTCATCTAATCTACATACATTTTTACGTAATGCAAGGCAACCGTCATTAACTGATAAATCGTAAATAAACTTACATTAGTAATATATTGACATTATGAGATTGTTTAAGGACGTATACGAGAACAAGTTATCACAAAAATAATTGCTTTTAATAAAAATATATGATTTTAAAACATGTGTCAATCAATAATATAAACATAATAATTTTCAAATACAACTGGGAAATTTCAAATGTCTGGCTATTCGAAATTTGGAATTCAACTGGAAAATTCAAATTTTACTGGAATATATTAACTAGATTTGGTAATATGTCAGAGTTATATTATTAAAATACTCAATATGATTTGTTTTAGAATCATATTTTTAAAGTTTTACATGTCTACGTTTTCTCGGAGTGTAATTATATTGCATATAAATGGTAAATCTAATAAAAATGGTAATACAACTAAAACATTATTAACTAAAATATGACTCAAAAGTTATGTGTAACACATAACATAACTAAATCACTCAAAAAATATGAAAATTAAATTTTCTTCGTCGACACATTTTCAAAAGACCGTGATTACACATACAATTTCAACAACTTACTTCGTTTTTAATAATATTAAAAATTCGATGTTTTGGAAACCAATAAAATAAGTCCAATATAAAATGGCACTTAGCATAGACACGTCACAGTCAGGGAGCTGATGACAGTTTTTGTTACAAAATAAATTTGTCGATATTTTTCACAGTGTGTCGTATGCGCGAATATTGTACCAAAGTAATCACTTTAACTTGTATGCGAGTACCCAGTATTCGTGTAAGGCCCACTGTACAACGAGCTACCGGTTCTGGAGTACGTTTTAGGGTTGCGCCTTCTCGCCAGTATGAAGGCAATGGCTGCTATGACACAGATCATTAATATGATGCCCGCTATACTGATGCCGATTGCGAAGTTCCTAGATGATATGCAGATTTCGTCGTCCTTCTGAAATTTTAGTTACAAATTCAAGTTGACTGCACGATTGGCCTAGTGGTTTCTACGGTCGCCCTACCACTTGCCTCTTTGCCAAATATTGCGGGTTCAAATCCTTCACGGGACAACACTTTGTGTGATCCACAAATTGTTGTTCTGAGTCTGACTGTTCTTTTTATAAGTTTCATGTATGTTTGTAAAGATTATACCCCCGGGACACAGGATTATATATTCTTAACGCGGAAGCTGTCTTAAAAAGAAATAAAAAAAGCTTTGTTGGTTAAAGCAGTTAAACTAATATGTCACGAGGGTAGATACAATGCACTGAGCAGTATTTAGCTGTAATTATTTAAGGAACTTGGAGGAGCAATATTTAGAGTTTAAGATGAATACCTCGTTATTATAACTATTTATTGAACAACAGGTATTATTTGAGAAAACATTTATATGGTGGAAATTTAAACGTATAGTTGTCAAATCCGTAAAGGATCGGCAGCCAAAGAAGTGCGATAATGATAAGAGGCCCTGTAAGTCTCGCTATTTTTAATCGACTTCAAGAAAAGGAGGAGGTTATCAATTCGACTGTATTTTTTTGATGTTTGTTACCTCATAAAGTTCTATAGGGTAAACCGATTTTGAAGATTCTTTTTTTATTTAAAAGCATCCCGTGTTGTCCCATTTCAATTTGGTTCAATTCTTGAAGTCGGTTTTTTGGGTAAAATTGTGGTTATTTGAGATTTACGTCAACAGCAGAGGATTTAAGTTTCATAAATAAGATTACCTTCTCGCTGGTAACTTCGTCACCATCAGGCGAGTCTGGTTCATTGACGTATAACCCTTTGAACACCTCGACAGTTGCAGGCGAGCCTTCATCGTCACGTCGCACACGGCGTTTGTGCGAACATGGCTCCTGAAAATGTTTTAAGCGTGTATTTGAGAAGATAAAGAAAACAATACGTAAAATTTGCAAAAGTAACTCTTTGGCTTTAAGTCTATCGAAAACGATGTTGAGAAAAATCTCTACACTGTGAGCAAGATAGCTACTGGCTCTCGTGCTATTTATCTTTTTGATTTAACGACTTAGTCAAGTTCATTTGCAAAAACTCTCAGATAACAAATAGTACCAAATCTTTTAAATATTACTATCAAACATGATTCAATCTTAATCTACACATTTGGTAAGTAAATTTACGACTATCCAATTACAAATAACACTTAAGAAAGAATCAAAACTTGCGTGCAAGCACTTATTTATCTATACTATACAAGTACGCACTTAATTCTCTACCTACGCACTTAACAATGTAGTACTTACGCAATCTGTGGGATGATTCAAATCACAAAGCTTGACTTCACAGGTGTAGTACACACTGGCAGTGTAAGGGAACTTGTGTGCAGGGAAGGACACACGAGCGTTTTGTTTGTCGCTCGAATACTGGAACATGCCCATTATTTCTCCATCTAACGGGCACCTGTAAATAACAAAAATTATATAATAAAATGTATGGATACATATATCTCCTCGGTTTTCCCAAGCGTTATCAACTACTGTTTTTTTAACATTCTTCTATGCTCTAGATAATGTTGGATTTACTATAAAATTAACACATCTTACCCGTCATCGGCGATCAAGCTCTGTTCGGCCCAACCCAAACCATCTCTCACGGAACATTCCGACACGAGGAGACCAAATTGCCGTTGCTTCTCTAACGACACGACCAAAGTCAGGGTGTCACCAATACGTACATTGGACGCCACCTGAAAAGATTTGTCAACAGAAATTTGCAAAAAAGACTTCAAACTGTTTTGAGCGGTAAACGTTCAGTTTTTTCGTAGTTGCTTGTTTGAATCAGTATAGTACTGTGTGAAATGTAGACATTAATCTGGTGACAATGTAGAATATTTAGTTAGACGATAGTACCGGATATTTTCATATAATATAATATTTAAAAGTACACCCTGAGCCTGCTGGCTGATGCTAACTACTGGGATATACGTATGACCCAACGACAACGGCCACTCTGCTTCAGTATATTAAATTTCTGATATTTTTCAAAAAGAAAGAGAATGAATAACGACTTACTTGTTTATCTTCAGGGTCCCCTTTGTAAATCTTCATAGATACGGACGGTAACAGTCCTGAGTCTTCGTCGTATTCATTACTGAAAAACACAACGCCTAATTAAAACTGTCAAACTAAAACATTTCTTTCATTCGTACCATCACTAATAATATTTTATTTCATTTTGTAGCTTGTTTGTAATATCAAAGAGCATTTAAAAGGTAATACATTATAATCACTAGGTGGTATTGTGTACCGTTACTATAAAACATAAGATTTATAGGGACATGAATATTTTGTAGTGTGTAGATATGATTTTCAGCGTACCAAAGTCGCCATACATTGACAGCTGGTAAGTCAGTCTGTCTGTCTGTTACGCTTTTACGGCTATACTGCTTAACCGATTGCAATGATATTGGGCATGGAAATACTTTGATTCTCGAGGAAGGACATAGGCTACTATTTGTCGTGATAACCGACATAAATGCGGGCGCAACTGCGAGTGAAAGTCAGTATATTACTGATATATAAATATAAAACCCTCATCAATTAATAAATTTGATATTCGAGTTAATTAAACCTAATCTTCAAATGCTTATACTATTGAGTGGGTTTTCCAGAATTAAGTGCATACCTGTCATTCAAGTCGTCGCTTAGTGAGTTTGTTAGTCGGTCTGCTCTCGGCCTGTACAGATGGAAGTGCGTGAGATCTCTCCGCCTGTATCTGCAGCGGACGTGGTACCCTCGACCCTGGCCTGTCACCAGTCGGAGGTGGGGCTGGACTATTATGTTGTTGTAGTACTCTACGGTTCCATCCTCCTGGAATAGAAGAAAATGGAGGGTAAGATTTCGTTTGAAGATGTTTTTATCTCTTGGGTTTGTGCCATTTTCCGGAACTTATTACTTGTGTCGATAAGAGATTCTGTTTTATTTGCAGAGTAGACTAATCACCTGACGGAATGTGACAGCGAAAAAACCCACCAGTGAACCTGCGTACAGTGCTCGTTAATTCTGCCTCTAAGTATTATTATAATACTTGGGTCTTTTTAATCGACTTAAAAGAATAGGCGATTCTTACATAATGTATATATTTTTTTCATGTACCTATATTCACCGATTACTCAATATGAAGATGTATAGTGCACCGATTTTGAAAATTCTTTTTGTATTCGAAAAGGTATGCCTCCTAGGTGGTCCCATTGCCACCGTATGAGGATCTGATGATGGGTTCCCAGGGAAATCTAGGGAAACTCTTAATTTTCTTAGACTTGTACTGTTTTTGTATATTTTCCGAAGTTCATCCAGTATTTTTTGTGAACAGATTTCGATTGTTTACTTATTAAGTTATAGATGAAGCTGCATTCGTTCAATTATGAACAACTGAGAACCTAAAATATTAGGTGTATTTAAACTCATTACGACCATTCTGTCGGATAAAAATTGAAGATACTTTACTTAAAATCAATTTATGGTGCATCTGTGGTTGTGTGGTAGGGGATTCCGTATTCGGTGATATTACCTCTGCTTGTCCTGTGGGCATCATAAAAGCTGACTTAGGGAGCCAACTCACTCTAAAACTTGAATGGGGTGAAGGTGAAAGGGTTTACCTACACCAATACGTCTGGTCAACGTGGTATAGTTAGTCAAAACCTTCTACATAAGGTGACACTTATGTCTACGAGGGTTCTATTATAGGCTGTTGAAATACAAACATATACACAATAACGGTTATTATATATAAACTACTATTTATAATAACCGTTTCCCTGTGTCAGGCCACCAATAGAGATGTACTATATCGTAATATAATGTATAATCGTTAATGTGGTATAACAAGGTTTTATATTATATACAGCGATTTATCAGCAGTCGGGGCACTCATTAATAACATGCAATTGTAGTTTACAAGTGCGAACAAGGTCTTTTTAAAGAGGACACCGGCTTACGTCATCAACAAGTAGCCTGCCTGCTTACAATCGAATTTAAATAATAGCATTTTTAGGTATGGGCCTTTTTCCTGTGCGGAAATACCCTGGGAACCACCTACTGGTGGCATGTCTGCCGGGACCTGCCAAAGTATCTCTACTCTGCTTTATGGAAAGCAATAGCAGAATCCAAGAGTATCATAATTATTGCGAATGCAGACAATGCAACAATGCAGAATGGCGAACCATACTATGGCGGCCTATTGAGATGTTTCTGCAAAATTGGGCGATTGAAAGCCGATTTTAAAGGGATTTCTACGGGCATATAGCTGATGATGTAAGGAGTAACTTGGGATATTTTTTTAGGCTAGCTTCTGCAAAAAAATCTCCGGTTTGACAATTTCATGTACGTAGGTACTTATTCAAATAAATATTTTGTTCTATTTTTATCATAAAGTTGTAACCTAACTTCAAAAAGACCGCAAAGTAATATTATTATAATTAAAACTACCAGACCGTAACCCAGCCGGCATTTGAAACGGTTCGACTCAATTTCCTCCCAAAATTCGTGACGTGCGCATACGCAGCCGGACGCCCCGGATGTGATGTCACGTCCCCCTATTGTTTAACTGTTTGTTATGCGTTAACCTAACTCTGGAACACTTCTATGAGTAATGTTTAAAAAGGGGAATTTCAAAGACGAGGGTGGCTTTTTATTTTTTATTTTACAAAGTTTGTAAATAAGCAAATAGCTCGGGTGACTTAAGTATGTAAATAACACGAACTTAAGACATTAAGACGAAGTTAAGGAGTATTATAATACTAGACCCGTGTATCGCATTAAAAAGTAACCTGTCCTTGTTTAGGAATCAAAGTATTTCCATGACGAATTTTATTGTAATCGGTGCAGTGGTTTAACCGTGAAAGCGTTACAGACATAGTTTCTTCCAAATTTATAATATTAGTGTGGAGTATGATAGCAACAGTATTATTACTGCTTGCCTTGCCATACCGTAAAAACCTAACTTTGATAAAACAAAATAAAAATAAACGTATCGAATACTGATGTGTCTGTTCCATTAATTTAAATTAATGAACAAGAAACATATCAAAAATACTGTAAACCGATTACGTAAAAACTTTTGATAAAATTATAATTACTTACGTCACCCGCATTGTTATCACAAGTCTTTGTTAACATCTTATTCATTTAATTCTGTTCAGTAACATTAGAACATTCAATCATACACAGACTGCCAAAACTATTTCCCTTCTAATTGGTTCCGCCGAAATCGGGTAAAGAAACTAAGTCTCATCACAAAATTGCCTTACAAGCACATTAAAAAACAACTTGATTATATCACTGACATTAAAAATCATCACTCTTAAGGATATTGAGGCCTCTTACTATTACGCCACGCATCTGTGTCACCCATCTTGTCCTGCCATATCTGAATATATTGAATTCGCACACTCCATCTACCAGTTTTCGCCGATCAACCTCAAGGTCATGAAAAGGTCGGTTGTCTTTCGCCAAACAAAATAAACCAGTTTGTCTTGGCTCTGGCAGTTTTAAAGCTTCGTTTCGAGTTGGTGCGGTTGTTTTAAACGCTTATTTAATAGGCTATTAATGATTGAAACAGTTTGAAAATAAAAGTGTAAGAAGCGACGGAGTTATGTATACAGTTCGCGACCTTCTGATTATTTACGGAAATTATTACTTCTCGTAGTAATACATTTCAAATTAGTATTTAATTAATATTCAGTAATTTGATAATGTTGAGTGGATAGAGTTTTTCATCGCTATTATACAATAATTAATTTATATCTTATTTATACCATCTTCTAGTTATCTTTCACTCTTCTTGATATCTTTATTTGTCATCGCACTAAAGCAACACACCAAGTTACCCAAATATTTAAATCTATTGAGAGTAAATGTGCAATATCCAGAAGATTAAAAACATTCTACTTTTTCCGATAGAACTTCTAATAAGTAAAGTTTACTGTTAATTTTGCCGGCCGGCTCGACCAAAGTGATACCACAGTCTCACAGAAAACCGGTGTGAAACAGCGCCCGAGCTGTGTTTCACCGAGTGAGTGAGGATACCGGAGGCCTATACCCCAAACCTTCCCTCTATTCCTCTCACCATCACCATCTCACTTTTGACGCCTCCAGTGTTGTGGGACGTACATGGGCGGCGGTAATAACTTACCATTAGGCGTAACATCTGCTCTTTTGTGCAATTCCTTAATGTAATATAACGTATTATTATTTTAGTTTTTGGTTAAACTTTTACCACGAAGACAGATTAAGACTCAAGAAATCGAACAAAGAATCGAGTGAAACCGAATAAGGATGTAATAAAATACTTTCGCAAATCGATACCTTCTGGAAGAAACGAGTTTTAGCCTCATGATTTAAGTGGTTGACTGCACGAACGATGCAAAGGAAAGGCTAAAACCACCTTGATAAGGATATGGCTATGTATGATAATGGTTTTTGTTGGGCTGTTGTATCATTTAATCTTATATTTTTGATATATTATTATGATTAGCCATGATGACCGTAATCAAGAACCACTAAAACGATGTGTTTTTCTGATGGTTCATAGAGTGTAAAAATCGTATTTAAGTTTAAATTTAGAGCGAGATTAATACTTTATTAAAAAAATAAAACTACAAAATATAGCAATTCATCATGTTAAGTTGAACACCAATCAGAGCGAGTTACGTCACTAATGTATGAAGGTCACTTTGTTCGGATATAATCGACGATCACTTTACTGTTTTTAAGAGCTATAATTGACACTGTTTGACAAATGGTGACGTCGTGTCTACGATGAGACGTCACAAACAGACGCCATGACACCACCGAGCATTTTAGCGTGAATTTTAAACTTAAAATTTAAATCGCAAATTTTTCCTACTAAAACTTTATTTTTTTGACGAAATATATCTGTTTTTTAACAAAATAGATGCTTCCGAATTTCCTATAAATAAGTCATCATGCCCATTATAGTACCTATATATTATTCAGCTTATGATATATCAAGAGTGGTAGAAATAAGCTCTCGAACACGGTTAGGCTCATCTTTCCACCAGCAAGCAGTCAATAACTTTAACTCACTACTAGCGGACGTATTTCCCACAATGAACCCGTAGCCTTTTGGCGGCGCATGAAAAAGTACCTCACTAGGCCGCCATAGTAAGGGTACCTTTGCTTCATTGTGAGCATTCGCAGTGACTCTCTGGGGCCTCCACATTTAGCTTCTACTTATATCTATCATCAGACAGAGTGGAGTCACTGGCAGACTTTTTAAATAACAAAAAAACTGTTTTCAGACAATTTGTTTAACTGCGTAAACTTCTTTGACCTTTGAAATATAAGAAACTCAAGTTGATAATACAATTGGTTTTTTTTTTAATTATTAATCATCTGTGCGAGCGAGCAGGTTCCAATACGAAAGGCCTAGTCAAGGCCGTTCACATCCAAGTACATTTATAAAAACAACAATTATTTCGGTTACAAGTATAAGTTTTAATAATATATGTGTATTTTATTCATCTGGGTTTTTTGCAAGTTCTGATGTTCTTCAATGGTTTTTTTTTGTTAGAAAAAAGATGATTTTAAAAGTAACCGTTCTTTCTTTTTTCAAATCCCGCTTACAGGCCCATCACTGTAACTCCTGTACACCAGGATCAGTAATGGGAAGTCTCAGGAAAAATTACACTGTCTTGAAACCCGCAAAAAAAAAATTATCACAAGAAAACTGGAGAAGTTGGAAATGTAACAAGTATACCTTACTTCTTAGTCAAACGAAAGACAAAATGAAAAAATAAATAAAACAGGGTAGACCTGTTCTATTTTTTTTTATGAAATAGAGTGCAAACAAGCAGTCGTATCGCCTGATAGTAAACGATTACCGCCGCCCATGGACGCCACAACACCAGAGGCGTCACAAGTGCTTTGTGTGGAGGATAGGGAGGGTAATAGCAGAAGGGTTAGGGTATGGGCCTCTGGTATACTTACTCACTCGGTGAAATAAATAAGACAACGCCAATATATAACAATGTATACTGTATCGTGGGGAACTTTACGAACATAAATGAAATAGACATAAAGAATACCCAGTGACACTGTGATAACTATACTACAATAAACAATATTTCCTCCTTATCATCATGTAGGCCATGAATATCTGCTAGTCTAGAGTCCAAAATATGACGGTGACCTTAATTCTGGCTCTTATCTTAAAGGTCGTATTGGACTAAAGCACCGCAGGCGATACTTCTATGGATTACAAGAGATAAAAAGTGTCTTAAATTCGTTTCTCGAGTTCAATTTATATATCAAGGCGTTCGGTGGTTTTAAAAATAGAATAAGCAATTAATATTGTCTACCTAGGATAAAAAGCAATAATGAAGCTGACCTTCATTGTTAACTGCTTTATGGTTAAAACACTAAAAACCCCTAATCAACATCAGATTCCTTCCTTTAAATTCATCATATTAAGCATATTTTTTTATGGCACAGGGGTACTGAGCAGGCAGTTCACCTGATGGTAGTAGTAGTTACTGCCGCCATGGACATCTGCAACTCAAGAAGAACAAGTATGTTGGGGTCTTTTGAGTCCTCTTCCTCAGAATCGAGGAGAGAAGAATTTAGGTCTGGAAACCTTACACACTCGGTGAAAAACAAGGAAAGAACAGCTTAACTCCAGTTTTCTGTGAAGCTGTGGTGTCACTCCGGTTGAGTCGGTTCTTTTGTGGCGAAATGAACACTTTCACAGTTAATAAACTGTTGACTGCCCCGGTCTCGCAGTGGTAATGAATACGACTGTTGTTCCTGGTATCATATCCAATTTTAACGTTTGACCAAATATATATTTCGGTTATCGTGCTCATCACACCTATGCCTTGTGTGGAAATAAACCATCATGTGCGCTACTACCTGATTATACAAAAAGTGCTCATTTTCTGTTAAATAACGATAGGCGGAAATTAAAAACCACAAAAAATATGTATAAATTTGTAACAATGCATACAAAATACATAGGATTCCCACAAACACAAATGGCATTCAACGGAGACTTTATCAGGAGTCGTTTGGCATCCATCTTGCATACAATTATGTATCTATTCATACGATTCTGGCTTCTGATATACGTTACGTGAATTTCGGGAGCTGGTGTTTGATCTTAGGTGTCGTATATGCATGTTATGTGCATAGATAATGTAAATAAGTTATGTTTTTTTTTATAATTGGTTTGTTTATTATTTTAAACAACTCGTAACGTCCCACTGCTGGGCTAGGTTTCCTCTCGTAAAGCCTTGACCCTCTCCTGAGAGGAGACCCGAGCAAATCAATGCGAGTTTATGAGTTGTGTTTGATGATTATTGGTTTTATAAATACCTATAGACAGATATTCAAGCATAGAGCGAATATGTGAGACCAAACTAAGTAATTCATATATTTACCTGATTTCTTGTTCTTATCGTGCATGTAGTAATTAAAATAAAAAAGAATGAAATGAGGTTTGTACACTCACACCCAAGATAAGCCACTACAGGTTCGATGGGTGTTTTATGTCTGTTATTGTATATTGTTTTTCTATTTTATATATATTTAAAAAAAATTGATTAACTAAATTATAAAATTAGTTTGGATCACCAAGCTGCATTGTCTGCATTCGTAACGAGTATGGTGACCACTACTTTCGAATTCTACTTATCCTTTCCATCAGGCAGAGTAGAGACAATTAGTCTTTTTTTTAATATAAAAATTCCGTCCGCCCATCCGTAGGCGTTGACCCTTACTCAATTCACTCCCTCTCCTGTTTAAGCCTCATGGTCCAAATGACCGTTTGAGAAACTCGATAAGTGCGTAGCGTCTGCCTTTCAAATGATTACATAAAATACTTAAGTAATCTGGGTCGAGTATCTCACAAGATCGGCAACTGTCTGTTATAACTGTAATATGTGGAACTCCATTCTATTTAAATATACAGAAATGTGGGCTTTTAAGATGACATTGGTTCATGGCAGACATGAGATCTATCCCTCTCACACGATCTGTAAGGTAACCCCTGTACACCAGGATCGAAACTATGAACACACCGAGTTACGACACTCGAGAAGTTCCAGAAAAACCTAAACTGCCTGAGAACCCGCAATGAAATTATTTTAAAGTAAATTAGAAGAGTTGAAAATATAATAAATCCACCTTATTTTTTATGTTTTGCTGTTGCCCGGAGTAGTTTGCTCGTCTAGTAAGTTCTTACGATACCCATCAAATGAAAAGGGGTAATGATATACCGTATTCTAAATCCATTAGTACACGGAAATCAGTATAATATAGACATTTTTAGAAAATGCGAATAATGCTTTTAATGTAGCTTTTGTATTCTGTATACCTTAATTTCCTAGCCTCAGGAATGTAATCATTTCGTTTAATTGAAATGAAGACAATTTTGAGTAGAACTAATATAGTTATAACAAAATTATTATAGAAATTAGTACACAGATAGCTAAAATACATTGAAAAATATTGAATTCATTTGAGAACATCCTCCTTTTTTAAATTTTAAAAAGCAATGGAAGTGCTAGATCATAGTTTTAACTTAGGTCACCTAGTTTAAGTCTGAGCGTAGTAGGTAGTTTGAAGGTTTCGCTTACATTACCATTATGTTCATAATAAATATGCAAAATTGTACAAAATGAGTGGGCGTCAATAATAATCTTACCATAAATGTAATTGTAAGTTTGTTTTTTTTGTTACGCTTAATGCGTCAAGTGCTGAATCATTGTCAAGAAATTTATTTTTTCGTTGACTGGTTAGAAAGGTTTTAATAGAACCTTAGATCGTCCCGATCGAGCAAAAGTATTTATATAACTTTGTACAGGTAATGTATTGTACGTATCTTGTATTACATCTTATAATGTATTCTGGAAAACCAATACCTAAAAAGTCTGAGAAATACGTAGTATTCCCGACATATTAGTTAATAAAATGTACATCAATGAGTAGGAAACAGCGGGCATAAACTAGTCTATACTGCTAAGTAGTGTCAGAATATTTTAAAATAATAATTTGATATGCACGTTTCGCAAAGTTCTCCATAAGCGAAATGTCAAATCATATTGCAAACATCCTTGTATGTTTAATGTCTATCAGCTTAAGTTGAATATATTTGGAAAATTTTAAATGGATGGACGGAACACCAGATATGAATCCATAAGGAAACTGGTATTCATTAATGCACACTGCAATACTGCAGCATTGTTTTATTCCAATGTTTGTATATTGGAATAAAACAATGCTGCAGTATAATTCAAATCGTGATTGATTTGCAACAGGGTCATTACGCAATGTATTTACTTTGCGGCCCTTGCGATGATGCCATTTCGTAGTAATTACGCGAAACGAATTATTTTCTCCAATAGAGTATTATTGAGTGATCAAGTCTTTAGACCTCACAAAGTAATTGACTCCACTTTGCCTGTTTGAAGGCATCAGCAGAATCCAAGAGTTGTGGCCTTCACAGGTATTGTAACAATGCAGCGTGGTGGAGGGTAAGCAATGACGATGCGATCAATACCTGGATGGGTGACCGCTGGTGGCGTGTGAAGCACACAGTCGTAAAACTAAGTTGGAGGCCTTCGGGCGGCTTAAAAACACCCAACGGCAAGATACGTAGCCACAACGTATTCTTGCCAGTCCCCAAACCGCACTTGGCCAGCGTGGGGACGTATGGCCTTAACCCATTCCTTAGAGGAGACCCGAGCCCAGCAGTGGGACATTATGGGTTGTTGATGAGCGCCACTGTGGCGGGCTATTGAGATGCTTCTGCATTACTGGACTTCAGGACACCAGCTTTCTCACTCACCAATGAAATACGACGGCATGAATGCTGTCACTAAAGGTTGATCTTTTGTGAAAGGGTAGTAACAGCGTGGCTGTACTACCTTATGAGATAGATTATATGATGAATGATAGATAATAATATTTCGGACATCTAACACATAACGCCATCTAGTGCCAAGCTAAGCAGAGCTTGTGTTATGTGTACTAGACAACTTTTATAAATACACGTATACTCGTTTTGTAAATATATATATATATATATATATATATATATATATATATATATATAGATATATATTATACATAGAAAACACCCAAACTCCGAAACAAATATTTGCAGATCATACAAACATTTGGTCTGACCCGGGAATCGGGCCCGAGACTCCAAGCACAGCAGTCGCATACGCTACCACTATGCCACCGGGGTAGTTTATACTATTTTAGTATCTCTGCATCTATTTTTAGTATATTATACTATTTTTAGTCATCATTGGATTGTAGGCAGTGAAGGATAAATAGATAGTTGAAATCGCGTTTAATTTAAAGAGCGTATCTGATCAACTAGAATTGCTAAAGCCAGATTTTGGTACTAAATGTGCACCAAAATAGGATAAAATCAAACCTTAAATATTTTTGGATTATTTGAAAGAAATCGAGGATCGAACTAAGTGGGGTGAAATTAGAGAGGCCTATGTCCAGCTGTGGACTGCGATAGGCTGAAGATGACTATGATTATTTAAAAGAAATGAACTAAGAAAGAAGTAGTGATTCGTGTCCGAGTGCGATAATATTGTTAACGATCTGGCACATGACTATTGTATTTAAGATTATTAACTACTAAATATTTATAAATAAACACAAAGTATCAATGCTTTTAATTAATGGTTTCTAAATGTTGATTTCAATGTCCGGAATATTTCCGCCTTTTAAGTTTATATTTATATGCAGTCTTTAAAAGTCAATGTCAAGAGTATAATGATTAAATTAAAATACTATTTGCGTGTTGCTCACGGCTTCGCTTTGATGTAGGTTTTATCACTAAATGTGTTTACATAACCATTAATTTAAGGAGAAACATTTTACTGCTTAGAAAATAGACCATAATACTCTTTTTAGATGACCCTTTGAAAACGTGTGAAGTTTCAAAACTTTTGGTTTTGTGTTTTTATATCAAACATAATTATGATTACAAAGGATTTAGACTGAACGGTTGGTCTAGTGGCAAGAGTGCAGTTAAACGGTCACCAAGGCGCTTTCTACCGCGTCAAGTGTTGTGGGTTCAAATTCCACATAGGACAACACTTTGTGTGATCCACGAATTGTTGTACTAAGTCTGGGTGTTTAATCGTAAAGTCCCCTGCGGCGACATGTGTATGTATGAGTGAGCAAGCGCGCGCGCGCGTGTGTGTGTGTGTGTGTTTGTTTGTGCATGCGTGCGTGCGTGCATGCGTGCGTGCGGGCGTGTGGGCGTGCGTGCGTGCGTGCGTGCGTGCGTGCGTGCTTGTGTGTGTGTGTATAAAGAGATATGATTTGATTATTGACTGAGCTTCATATCAGATGTTAATGACAATACTCAATTTGAATTCGTTCCATTATTGTTGCTAAAAATCTTACGCTTGAGCGCCTTCTGGCGGAGGACACACTTATTTGAAAAAGATCAAAGATATGCTGCTTGGATGTCATGTTAATTTGTTTACTTGCAGACAGTACATACGATTTATCGATACTTTTTCTGAAGATCACTTTTTCATTTTTAACACTGATATCTAATGACATGAGATTATCAAACAAGGTCTCATCGTAAATAAACCGTTGTATAACGCCTGTAGCCTTCTGCTTCAACATGCATGTAAACACACTATTATGATGTATTTACATAACTTGTTTGCGTGAGAACCGATAAAAAATATTGACTATTTATGTAATATTAGTTTTTGTACATCCGCAAGGTTTTGAAGCAAATACAGTATAGTCCCACATCACATATATAGGCGCCGGCACGTAACTTGGCCAGATTTCAGAGTAGTGGGGGTAAGTTCGCGCAATGTGCACTTTGTTTTAACGTGTGGCAACCCCCTGGGGCCTTCACTCCACCGGGGTTTTGCAGCGAGGCGTTGTGTCGGAATCGAACTGACTAAAACCACACGGTGTGCACCTGAGACGGAAGGGAACAGTCGCGCATTGTACACGTAGTGCAACAAATCAAAACAAACAAAATCGAAGTGTGGTCGACTGACGCTCCAATTGCTAGCTCTGAACGGTGCTACTGCAATCCCCGCGTCACTTTACTAACGAAGTTGACATAAAAAAACGACTTTTAACTTATAACGAATCTGGCCAAGTTACGTGCCCGGTCCCTATGCCACGCTGGTTGGTTTAGAATAGTTTAAGTTTTTCTCTCCCTTAACGGTGATGGTATCTTGTGTAGTCTGGTCCTTTAGTGGCCTTTTAGATCACCCATTGAATAAACAAGGGTTGTGACACACCATACGGGTAAGTATAGTTTAACAAGTACTATACTTTAGCATAGTTTTGATTTTACCGTGGGAGAGACACGCTTCGGCACGAATGGGCCAGCACGACCGGAGTGATACCACAACCTCACAGAAAACTGATGTGAAACAGCGCTTGCGCTTTGTTTCAAAGAGTGAGCGAGGACACCGGAGACCCATACTCCAACGCCTCCTCTATCCCACTCCCCATCCCAAATGGCCGGCAAAGAACTTGTGAGCCTCTGGTGTAACGATGCGTCTGCTCGTTTGCCCACTATATCATAAAAATATATGTATATATGTATAGACAAAATAAATAACAAAATAACTAAAAAAACTATATGATTCAAGTACTCGTACATCGTTGTATATACATACATAGAAAGACTATTAAAGTTCTATTTGGAACTATACTTGTATAAACCAAAGAAGTCATTGCGCTTACCCCGAATAAATCTTGGGAAAGACTAAAAACATGACGAATTGCGTCGCAAATTTCATCCGATTGGCATAATTTAGCCCTGATAAAATACCAACAGACTTCTAAATTTGATAATTTTAAATGTGAAGCGGCTATTTTGTTATATACTTACTTATATAATTACAGCCAACAATAATAATTTAGATAGGATCATCATTTAATATTAAATAACATTAAATTAACATTTTAATTGACTTTATTTGTTAATAATCTAAAATATTATGTCCGTCTCTTCTCATTATTTGTGCATTGTTTTTTTTTTTTGCAAATGAAACATATATTTTACGGATATTCACATATTTTTAATATACTTTAGGAGAATATCGATTCTGTATATTATGTCTAAGTAAATTTAGACAAAAGATGTAGTAAGTACGCAACTGAAGACACACAGTAAACGTGCCGTCTTTTGATATACCTTTTGTTTAAGGTATAAGGGGCAAACGAGCAGAGGTTTGTGACAATACGAACGAACTAAAGTCGCGCGTTTTCATTTTTTTTTTTATGAAATAGTAGGCAAACGAGCATACGTATCGCCTGATGGTAAGCAATTACCGCAGCCCATGGACACAAATAACATCAGAGGTGTCACAAGTGCGTTGCCGGCCTTTGGGGGATGGGAGGGGGATGGGAATGGGTATAGGGGTGGTTGGATTGGGGTATGGGCCTCCAGTATCCTCACTCACTCGATGAAACACAGCGTAAGCGCTGTTTAACACCGGTTTTCTGTGAGGCTGTGGTATCACTCCAGTCGAGCCGGCCCATTCATGCCGAAGCGTGGCTCGCCCACGGTAAAATATCTGCTCAGGAATTGGAACGGAAGAGGGGGAGGTAACGGTAACTCATTCACTCAGTAGAAGTGACAATTGAGGACGAGGAGGGTTGATTGTGACTTTTGCAACCATCCAATGATGTACATAATTTTGTAAGAAGGTCTATAATACAATTAGTAATAAGTTATAACTAATTGTATTCTCAGATAGAGACCTAATATTAACGTTGGTTATTTGTGATAGCCAACGTTAATGTTTAATTTTATTTATGTTTTTTTATTTTCTTCAGTGTCCTATTGTGTGCCTTTGCTCTTCTTTTATACTGCACTACATTCATTAGAGTTTGTAATCTGTAATTAAATAGTATTCTGTCTTCACTTTTTTTATAATTCAATAATTATAAACTTACTTACTTGTACTTGTGCTGTTAGGATTTATCTCATGTGGGCACGCATATTAGATAGTATTTCTATGTAATATTTTTCAGACAGTGTCATATTTGTGATGTTAGTATACCATTTCTATATATATATAAATTTGACTGCCTCTGTGGCGCAGTGGTAGCTTACGCGACTGCTGTCCATGAGGTCTCGGGTTCGAATCCTGGGTCGGACCAAATGTTTGTATGATCTGCAAATATTTGTTTCGGAGTTTGGATGTTTTCTATGTATAATATGTATGTATTTACAAAAAAAAAGTATATATGTATTAATATCAGTTGTCTAGTACCCATAGTACAAGCTTTGCTTAGTTTAGGACTAGATGGCTTTGTGTGTTAGATGTCCGAAATATTTATTTATTTATTTATTTATAAATGAATGTTTGTCTATATAGAACGACGAGCTTTGCCCCGCGGCGTTTCCTTATTATTTCAAAAGTAACTCGGTCTCTCTGTCACGTTTTCACGACTAAATAATTGAATTTTTTTTACAACTCTCGCATTAAGAAATATACATTCCTGTGTCACGGGGATCTTTACAAACATTCATAAAACGGACACAAAGTACACCCAGACTTTACAACAACAACAATTTATGGATCACACAAAGTGTTGTCCCATGTAGGATTTGAACCCACAACACTTGGCGCAGTGGGAAGTGGTGTGGCGACCACTGAAACCACTAGGCCAACCGTGTAGTCAAATTTCATTTCGATGAATTTCAGTATAGATATAGATTAGACCTTAGAAAAGGATATAAGATTCCTTCAGTCGCAATTACCGACGTACATGCTGGTGGAGTCAAACAGTTAAAAATAACATTATGTCGTAAAATTATTCTTCAAATAAGCGAATTTTTTTGTTAAAAATAATTAAATAATATAATTATGTAAAATAAAACTGCTTTATAGCTTCAATGACATCAACACAATAAAAACTATTTACAAAATATCTTTGCAATGTGATGATTCAATAAGATTCTTGAACACAACTTGCTAATGCAAATTATATAATTTTTATCGCATTACTCATTACAACACTATTACTAATATTATTAATGCGTATGTGAGTATGTTGGAACAATCAAACAACAATCAAAACGTAATTATAATATTAAAAATAAAAAAAGAAAAAAAAAACCACTCGCTTTAAATAATCAGGTCCATTTCACAAATCAGTTAGGCTCTCAATTAGACAAAATAACTAAGTCAGATAGGAACCAATGAGTGGTTACAAGTATTTAAAACACAAGTTTCGTATCCCAAAATTCGGATGAATCATTCTCCCTTTTCTATGACGTTTTTATTCAAATAGAAAGTACTTCGTTTCCTCTTCAAATGGGAATATTTTATGAAGGAACCCGAAGACAAAAACAAGTGTTACAAAACTTTCAATAACACTAGGAAATGGAGGTAATTTATAGATTATAAATAGTTTGTAAAATATTACATATATGAATGTGGTGCGTCACGAAATAGGAAGGTTGTATGAGATCATAGTTTAGTCATGGCAATGGTTATCCCACGAGTAGGCTTTGAGCGTAAATTGATGATCACGAATTGTGTTAAAGAAAAAATGTTTTTTTTTTAGTATTGTATTGGTTTTTTTATGTTTAACGTTTTTGGGGCATGTGATTAGAATAAAAACTGTCGTGCATGGTATACAAATTTATCACAGGTAAAAAGTTTTACTAACGTTGGTAAAAATGCAGAGTTAAAAGCAGGACCTCGATGTAATCCTTGGGGAACTCCGAACGGTACATCAGTAAAATATAAATAAACCATTGCTTTTAAATATGGATAAAACTTGAAAAATATCTTAATGACCTTCTGAAATAGATCCAAGTAAACCTGAAGTTTATTATTTATATTTAAAATTATGTGAAACTATGTCAACACAGTCAATGGGCTTTTCAAAGGCGATGTATGCGTTACTCTTTGAGCTCTCTAACTTCGATATAATGTACTTATTAGTCGTTAATTGCTCATTAAAACGTTACTAAAAGATTTTATTTTGACTTATAAAATGTAAGAACTAATATACACTGGAATAAATTCATTTATATATATTTTTAACAAGATGTATGAAACTCGTAAGCACATTCTTACTTTATTTTACATAAAAAATACACGCAAGTGGTATATACTGGATATTTAGAATAATCTGTAGAGACACAGATCATTAATGTAGTAAAATAGATAGACGTTAGAACAATGAATAGATGATTATAGTTAAGTATAGTGGTAGTTAGGCGCATGTTAAATAACTTCAAGGTGAACATAAATAATCATTCTAAGACGTGAATTTCACAATTGATTCCAAAAACCATATTATTAAAACGAAAGAGTCACATGAATAAATAAACAAACTAGCTTAATCACCGTTTTTGGATATATTTTAAGCTACAATTATTACTTCATATCTAAGTTTGTTAGAAAATGTCTTAGGTTGAGAACTCAAATGAGAAATGAACACTCAAATCAATGCTATCGACACTGCGTCAGCGATTTGGCATAAGGTCTCTCGTTCTTGGCAATGACTCAGAACCCTTTAGCCTTCGAAGACACGTACAAACAGCTCCTACGTATTACGTATTTCCTGCCTTACGTCAGATGTAGGTGTTACTTGAAGAAACATGGATATTGAACAAAAAGTGCTAAAAAAACTATTTGTTTAGCGATCGAAAGACGAGTTTCTAGATGTGTTTTGAAATACGTTGAAATGGGTAAAATACTTGGTTATTCTAATGTGTTCTGAGGAAAATGTTTTTTATAAAATTATTGTTATGAAGATAATATTAAGAAAAAATTATCAACTGTCAAAATTTAAAAATTTTTACCGCCGTGTTTTGACTTTGTATTGATCTATCAATCAGTCAGTCTGTCGGTAAAAAAAGTTAATATTTTTTTACTCTTTACTAAATTTTATTATAAGCAGTTCTTTAAAGAACCGAGGCTGAATTTCAACCGCTAAGTAAACAGTTATAATAAATATCTTTACAATTGAGACATAAACGCTTGATAATAAGTTTAATAGGTGTAAGTGTGGGATGCGCTTTATGTCTTCTGGTAGGTGTACGATGAACATAACAGAACAATGCAGTTTCTTGTTGCGGAACGACTACATATATCTGTGTAGGTGCAGACACATATTATATACTAATTACTTCATGATTCAATCGCATGTTTTTCTGGAAAAATTACTTTTAGGCTGTCAACCTCAAGAACTTGTTAATTAATTTACTCTTTGAGTATATATATATTAATATGTAAAGCTAAAACTTTGTACTCCTTTTATGAACATTATGCGAGCGGAGGAGCGAGTGTGATATTTAGCACAGATAAAGTTTATATGGAGGAGTACAGAAAGATAAAAAAGAATTATGGAGGTATTTCGATTTTCGACTTTTATGTATTTATTTATTTATTTATTCGTTCATTCGTTTTTTAGTTCATTCATCCATTCATTCATTCATTCATCATTCATACATTTATTTTATTATTTACTTAACGTACTTTGGCGGACTTAATGCCTTAGGCATTATCTACCAGTCAACATTTAGGTGATGCTGAGAAAATAGGAAGTAGATAGGTTTATTTGTAAAGTATTAAACACAATACCTTTAGTAGTTAGTATTATATTTAAATGTTCAGTATCAAGTTGATTGTGTTTATAAAAAGTATATTTTTAGTATAGATTTAAAAAAGAGGTGGTTTTTCAGTTCGGTTGTAATTTTAAATGCTTGTTGAACAATTTGTACCGACTTTTTACACAATTTTGAAGCAAAATTATTAAAAAAATGTTTTCCAAGTCGCAAGTTAAGGAGTTATTAGATACGGTATAGTACAATTTGTCACGGTACGGATACATTGAAGTCAGTGACACGCTTTTAAAAGTTATTTTTTAAATTTTAATTGCCACAGATAATGAAATTAATGTTACCAATCTTTATTTATTTATTTTTTTAAAAAGACATCTCCCACATTAGGAATATACATTCCTGTGTCGCGGGGATCTTTATAAACATACATGAAACGGACAAAAAGCACACCCAGACTTAGAACAACAATTTATGGATCACACAAAGTGTTGTCCCATGTAGGATTTGAACCCACAACACTTGGCGCAGTACGAAGTGGTGTGGCGACCACTGAAACCACTAGGCCAACCGTGTAGTCATTTATTTTGATATTGTTAGTTTTGAGGAAATACATACACGATAACAAACAGAACTACGACCAAATCATCTTGACTGATCGTAGAAATGAGTCACATAAAACCAAGATATCTGAAAGATACACAAAAACAAAATATGCAGCAGAATTCTAGATAAATTTATTTGAATTATATAAGCAAATAGCCTTATAAAAAGTTGCATAATGAACACTAATATTTCACTAAACACTGTAGATTTAAAATTCTCACTAAGTTTAATTGAAATAGATTATTATTAAGTTTAAGTGCTATAGGGTTTATCTGGTAATGGGTCTTAATGCCCGAGCCTCGGAGAGCACGTAAAGCCGTCGGTCCTGAGCCTGATCTCTCCCCGGTCGTATCCAATAACCGTCCGAGAGTGAAGGAACAGAGAGTACACCTGTGTTTTGAGTACACACTTGTGGACTGCAATGTCTCCTGCGTGCGTTGACTGGTCTCCGTTAAGACTGAAAGCCGTGGCCGAACATCATCATCATAGTATAAGTATAGATTTGAAACAAATTGGTACATGTTCTGCAGATATTTTTTTTATGGAATAGTGGGCAAAAGAGCACACGTATCGCCTGATGATAAGCGATGACCGCCGCGCGTAGACACCCGCAACACCAGATGTGTCACAAGTGCATTGTCGGCCTTTGGGGGATGGGGAGGAGTATGGGCCTCCGGTATTCGAGAATATAATGTTGGGAGGAGAGTCACATATCTTCATAAAACACTACTACCTTTTTACGCTTTCAGATCAATTGGAGTAAAATGCGGTTTAATTATGTGCGCACGAAAAGTACTTTCTAATTATATGTTACACTGCCAGAGATGCTTAATGTTGAATTATCACAAAGCTTGTGGTATATTATTGTTGTAGCAGATTATCTGGACTTTCAGAGGCGATAATTCTTGAGTATGTTTCGTATTTTCTTTGCAGCCCACCCTGCCAAGTATATATTCTACACACGTTAACGTTAGTAGAAAACTAAGAAATTCATTTATAACGCCATCTCAACGTCAAAACAAAATGTTAGAGATTAGAGAACAGATAACACAAGATAATAGTTGCGTTAGTGATTGTAGAAAGAGTATCCTCGATGTGAAACAAACGCTTAGAAATGACTATTTGTTTTACTTCTAAAACTGTTTATATAACTTATTTTTTAACTTATTTCATTTCATTACATCACCAATATTCCACTTGGTAGTGATACTTTATTCATATATATATTCGATACTGTAAAAAGAGTTTTTAAATAAAACACTTACGTTGTCATTCGACATGGTGTTGCACCCCCTGAGTGGGAGGGTGTATTGCAAGTCGCCTTCCTCAGAGATATACTCCCGAAGGCAGGTTGAGTTGCTGCCCAGGCCAGCTGGGTACACGATGCCATTGAAACGGTCGTACGTACTGTGGGAAAGAAAATAAGTGGAGTTATAATTGTAGCAGTATTATCATACCTCATTAATAGATGGTAAACACAGAAATAGAGCGCGAGCTAGTTCTATTTGTAATTTAATGATCCTTGAAACATCGGTCAAGATAATTGTAGACTTGGTAGTAGGATCGAGGGAACTGCACGCTATATGGTTCAAACACTTGATTAAGCTATTTAGTGTATCCCTCCAGTACTCTACTAACTTACTGGATTTAGGAGTAACTGCCTAGTTAGATTTTATAGACTCTGTATAATCGCCTAAAAAGGTTCTACATTTTACAATATGAACTTTTTATGTGATTTAATTTTTACTTTTCTTCGAGTACTATTGAATTTATTATTTCAAAACATTACTTATAAATACTGTCTACTTGTGAACTTGAGAACTTCTATTGCGTGATTCAGGATTGGTAGTTTCTTAGTTTTCTTAGTTACTCCGTAGTTCGACGTATCTTTGATAGATGGCGCTGTAGTGTTTTTCTGTGGTGCTGTATGTGTAAGTCGTCACATACTCTTTCAGCTATTAAAACACGTGAAGTAGAATATTATTACGTAGGTAATTATTAGTAAACAACATGAACCGGTGTGAAACAGTGCGCGAGAGCAGATCACAGTGAAACGCTGTGTTTCACCGAGCGAGTGAGGATAAGGGAGGCCCATAATCCAACCCTTCCCCTCATCCCCTCCTAATCCCCCAAGCCCGGCAACGCACTTATGACGCCTCTCTTGTTACGGGTGTCCATGGGCGACGGTAATCACTTACCATAAGTCGATATGTTTGCTCTTTTGCCCCTTATTTCATAAAAAAAGAATGAAAACGGGCGACTTTAGTTCGTTCGTATTGTCACAAACCTTTGAAACAGAGAGCATTAACTAAAACATATGATTTTGACGTAACAATTAGATTTTTTAGTACCATAGAAAGGGACTTGACGTACCTTGATAGTGATTTAGCTAGTCCTACGTTGACATGCATGCTGTCCTTCTCGCAGGCCACTGTGATGGTATCGAGAGGAGCCACGGAGCCAGGCCAAGGCGTCGTCTCTGCCTCCGTCGCTGTACCCACTGTTGTTGATAGTTCTGGTGGAAAGAAGAGAGAAGAAGTACAATAGAATAAGAAGTAGAGTAGCGAGAATACCGGCGTGCTTGTTTGTTTCATTTTACGAGTTAATATGTTGATTTAATTTAAACAGAATTTGTCATAGATATACTTTGATTCTTAAGGATAGATATGATGATGTTGTCCTAGCCGATTTCGGCCACGACGGCCAGTCTCAACGGAGACCAGCCAACTACGCAGGAGATATTATACTGGACTAGTATGTGCGCAAACACAAGTGCACTCTCTGTTCCCATTCTCTCATAATCCAATGGGACGGTTAACCGACACGACCGGGGAGAGATCAGGCGCAGGACCGTCAGCTTTACGCGCTCTCCAAGGCACGGGGTTCAGACCCCAACTTCCAAACTCCGAGCTGTTATTAAGTATTTCTATAATCAGAAAAACACAATCACACTTTTGGTTCGACCCGGGATTCTAACCCGAGACCTCTTGATTGGCAGTCGCATACGTCAACCATTTCAAACAGGCATTTTTGTAATAGTCCTTGGTAAGTTTAATATTATGTATTTTGGTCAGTTAATACCCAGTCTTCATCACTCTGTCGTCACGTCTAAAAATGTTTACAATTGATAGAATTCGTGACAAAACAATTCGACAGACGACGGAGAATCAGGACGCATGCTGAGGTGAAAGTGGACCGGTCATGTTTGCAGGCGGACCGAGCCGACATGTATTTTATAATAGTGGAAACCATAATAAGGCAAACGCAGTGTAGGGCGCTCTATTGCACGATAGACTGACAACTTGAGGAAAATAGGGGAGACCAAAGTGACAATATACTGCAGTTGAGTTATTCTTTAGCGTCTATCAAGGGGCTGGTCATAAAAAAAAACAAGTAAAACTTATGCAAATATGAGCTTTATGAGCAAGTCAGGTGTTATTACACTTGCGCACTACAATATCCCTTAAGCTATTGCTAATACTGATCAAAATTTGAAACTCCCTGCAAAAAGCTCTAAAACTTGTTCGGAGTACCTATATACAATGAAATTTGAGTCTTAAATAAAGACCTTTAAGAATGAAATTGCGATAGCAGATTTTTATAGTTGAATAAAACAATAATGTAATTAAAAAATCTAATAAGGTTGCCTGGAAGACATTTCTGTTTGCAATAAGGCCGCCCTTTGTACTCTACGAGTAGGACATTTTATGTACTTTCCTGTAACTTTGTAATATTATGTACAAGTAAAGAGTTTTCTTGCCGTGCGGCGCATGCCGTGGAAGAGCCATGCTTCGGCATGAATGGGCCGGCTCGACCGGAGTGATACCACGTCCTCACATAAAACCGGTGTAAAATAGCGCCTGCGCTGTGTTTCACTGAGTGTGTGAGGATATCGGAGGCCATACCCCAAACCCTTCCCCCAGCCCTATCCTCCTCTCCATCCCCCAAAGGCCGGCAACGCACTTTTGACGACTCTGGTGTTGCAGATGTCCATGGGCGGCGGTAATCGCTTACCATCATTCGATACGTCGGCTCGTATGCCCGCAATGCAATAAAAAAAACTAATATATTTCAAAGAACAAAAACGTATATACGTAATATTGTGCAGGTCTTATACTCACTGTCTTAATAATATTGTTCTTTCATTATTTATTTATTATACAGTTATTATATAAAATAGACGCTATTAACTGAAATAACTGTATTATTTCTTTGATTTGTACCACTCGTAAATTATAGTAAAACTCAAATACCGTAAAGAACCTACAATAACCGTTCGACTTTCTATCTTATTTCAAGCTTCGTTAAGTTCAGTTTTTATTGGTGAAGACCGTTGTTTATATCAATTATAGTTATAACTATTACAGAGGCAGAAAGCATTACAAATTATATGTGTAAATATGTTACAAATACGTATAAATTGCTATGGAAAGCACAACGGAATCTACAACCTATATTTGAAACGGAAATACCCGTGTACTTACAGTTCAATTTTAAGAAACAAAAGGATTTTTTAGTATTACTTGTACTTAATAACTACTAAATAATTAATCCCGTGGTTGTGATAAAACACTGTAAAAAGCAATAAATCTTGGCACAAATCGTCTGTTCAAATAATACTACAAATAAAAATGATTTTACTGACATCATCTTCTAAGAAATCGTAAATGCTTTTTCAGCCAGGACAATGTAATATTGCAAAAGATTGTGACTGGTTTCTACCCTACGATCACCCCGTTTATAATCATAGAAAACAATTGTACATCTTTGTTCTGCAAATAAATATTTATTTGCTGAACAAAGATGTACAATTGTGTTTTCCAAAATTATTTGCATGCCGTTAAGGTAGTCGCAAACCAAAGATGCGGTATTAACAATAATATTAAGTATAAATTGGGTGTACGTATATGTGTGTGTGTATATATATGGGTATGCATACGTATACGAAGATTGTATTTATGATATTTATGTTGCATAATGATATCTTCATGTACTTTGAACAACCTTGTACAACTTGAACAATAATTCTCAATAATAGCTTCAATAATACACCTGCTACACGTAGCTCTGCACCATCCAAAGATTGACTGAAAGATAATGCCCATGGTACTAAGTCCGCCTTTTCTAATGTAATTGCAGGAAGATTAAATAAGTAAATAATAAGTAAATTAACGGCATGAAAATAATTATTTTTCTTATTTTTTTGATGAAAAGGCAACCTACTATTTCTAGTTAATCAAGCTATTCAACTATTTCTGCCAATGTCAAGTATTAAAAGTCTTTAATTCTAAGTCGAAGACTTAGAATTAAAGACTTTTAATCTTTATTATTTCTTCTTATCTTTTAATCTTTATTCTTTAAGAGTCTTCAAGTCTTCGTCGTGATGGAATTGATGATAAAAAGTCTAACAAATGTGGATGACATGAAATAGAGACCGTCTTTCGTAAAAACAAAAAACGAATTTTGCTACACAGTACTACACTACACACACTGCTAAACTAGCAGTCACTTCATTGCAAATACTATGTAAAATGTCAATAGAAATTGTCAATATTACTTTAAGAAAAAAAAAAAATTGTCTTTGGGAATATTCTCAAAGAAAAAATGACCTCTTCATAACTATCGGTTAAGTATTTCAATCATCGTAAAGCAAGCAAAATCACTTTATTCAGTAAGCTTGACATAAAAATCTTTTCAAGTTCAATGCCGGAGCCGTGTAATTCCCATTGCTATTTTACCAGGTACATTGAACATCACCTCCTCAAATTATATTTTCCCAACGAAGCGTAATGATTGTCGTACTGCAAGTTTGACCCTAGATAACCGGAACAGTCTGCGGTGAAGTCTTAACATGCTAGGAGTGCACGAACGCCTATTATTATGTAAAGTAGGGTTAGCCAACCGCAAACTGACATAACATTTACTTACTCGTGAAGTATTTAATATTACTAGCTGACCCGCCAAACGTTGTATTGCCATAAAAATAAAACCAATATTTAGCGGTGGATACCCTTATCATTTAGGGTTTGAAAAATAGATGTTGGTCGATTCTCAGACCAACCCGATATGCACACAAAATTAAATAAAAAAAGTTTGGTAACAAACACCGCGGTACGAGAATTGTACCATTAATTTGGTAAATCTGAATTTATAGTTACTGGTATCAATAACAGGGCTTGTTTTTAAAGAGAGCTTTGAGGAAGGGCTATTTATCTAGAAGTAGATGTCTTGGGTTCAGATGATTGAGTAACTTTTTTTTTTTGGGTTAGATGGTTATATGGAAGTTTAAATCCATAAGCATAAATAAATAAGCGGTTTCAGAATTTTACTCTCAAATTAAATTGAAAACTCCTTAGCGTTACCGTCGTTAGTCTCGCTCACTATATTTTTAAAAAGCTACCGCTCGCAACTTCGTACGCGCGGAGTTAGCTATTTGCACATAATTTTTAAATAAAACATCCCTTCTAGTAATAGTAAGTAGTTGTTTTCTATAATTCTTAAACTAAAATGCCTACATTGAACTTTCATACAAACTACCATCCCCCGTTTTTACCCCAAAGTTAGTTGATTTCAAAGATACATTATTAGTACAGGTGTACTAGTCCATACCATCTTAAAAGCATACATTTTAAATTTCAAGTCTCTTACTTTAAAAATATAGGGCTTGCATATGAAATTCCAACCCCTGTTTCAACCCCCTTAGGGGTGGAGTTCCTTAAAATCCGGATTCCTTAAAAAGCGGATCTCTACACTCTATAAGAAATCTACCTATGAAATTTCAAGTTTGTAGGTTTTATAGTTTCTGAGGTTTCATGATTAATCAGTGAATGGTATTTCGCTTTTAAATATATATATAGACTGACTAATTATAATGGAACAAGGGTTTATTTCTAGACTCTTCTTTCCCTGAGCCTCTTCCAAAACAATGTTGGAGTCGGCCTTGAGTCTACTACAATACGAATGGTTGATTGTATTCCAACTTACCGGATGAAAAGCGAAGTTAATCCCGAAGATTATATACATCTATCCCGAGAAATATTCTCTACTTTTAAACATTCTAGGAATAATACTGTCTGGAACATTATATGTTTGAAGTTCATTCCAGACTTTGTTGATTCAAACCAAATTGAATAAGTTGAGGCTAAGTATTTCGTACTTGTAGAAATAAATGTGGTTATTCGACACACGAAGAACAATAGTTAATTCTGCATGTTAGTTATCTGTTTAAGGAATGTGGAGGATTCTATTCAAAGAATATTTTAACAGCCATCAATCTCTAAACAGGTGTCATTACGACTTATCTATAGATAAAAGATTTTATTTCCTTATGTAGCTCTTGTATGAATAAAATTCAACGTTCTACTTAAATTAATAACATTGTAACACAAGTATCATGAGTAACTAATGAAACGGCAAATTACTTTCTGATTTAAAAGTACTCCTCACTTTAAAAAACATTGCATATATACTGCATTTCCAACAGTCTTTGGTATTGTTTTCACTAATATCTTTCAAATCACATTCTATGCAAATTAACTCAATATTTCTTTCAAATAAAGCAAAGTAAAATTAATACGAAAGCTAAAATCATTTTGCAAAACGTCTCGAAGGCAGTGTCTCCCATATAAAAACGAGCGTCGATGCGCGTATGCAGGGTCGTCGACCCCGGGGTCGGCGGACACCACTGCCTGTTACATCAACTATATCGTACGTATGTCACTTTTATATGAGAGCGGGTTTTAACCGTTTAAACAGTGACCAAAGATTGAAGTTTTTGGGAATGTCAATTATTGTTTCCAGCCGGAATAAAAATGAGATATGATATACGAGAAGAGGATGGAGGTGGTGCTTACCCATTTGACATAGATTCTTAACGATATTGTATGTCTCAGACGATGAAACGGGACTTAGATTATCTTGAAGGGGTCGTTTATTCGCATGTCCGTAAATTAAAAAGAGAAGCGTCTAGAAGAACGATATCAAATAACTAAACCAGCATTGTATATTTGAGGCATAAGAGTTCAAACGAGCCGATAACCGGTTTGATGGTAAATGAGAATGTACATAACTTTAGAGGCACAAGTGTGTTTCTATCCTTCATGCCTCTACCCCTGAAATCAAGGGAAAGAGTAACATGTTAAATGTCTGGATTTTTACCTGTAGTGGATGGCAGTTGCTTGGAACGCGCGGTCGCTGCCACCAGTAATATCAGCATTCGCCACATGGTTCAGTCTGTAACAATGAAATAAAGGATAGTCATTTTAGTAGGGCATTTTTATAGTACGTCTTGTGAGGCAGTTCTGTATTTGGAGACCCAACCATTAGTTGCTTGGTTCCTACCCAAAACCGAAGGGACACATTATTTTTTTTATTTTTTGAAGAATTGTAAACTAGTTTTTGCTTGCGACTCCATCCACGAGCATATCGCTTATCGCAGTAAAGAGTAGTCTATATGATATTATTCCTCAAAAATCAAATAACACATCAAATGTCATTGAAATCGGCGTAAAAAAGTAACATACAGGCAGAGTTATATTCGAATTTATAATATAAGTTTACTTTAAAAATGTACCGTTCTTGGTAATCTTAATGCTGCTAAGTATACTAATATATTAAAGTCCCTTTACCCATAAATAATCGCGGTAAATTTATTGGTACTGGATTGAAATTAAACACATAACTTCTACCTGAACAGCCAGGATCTATGAACAACTAGACCAAGGTACTAGTCAAGAGAGATCCTTCATTCTCCTCTTCTCACAATTATTATTTCAACTCCTGTGAGAGAAAGACATTAAAGAAAGAGAGCCATGCTTCAATTACCGTGGGAATGATACCACGGCGTCACAGAGAACCGTTGTGAACCAACACCCCTCTATCCCCCTCCCCATCCCCCAAAGTCCGTCAACGAACTTCTCACGCCTCTGGTGTTGCTGGTGTCCACGGCGGTAATCGCTTACCATCAGGCGATAAGTCTGCTCGTTTGCCCCCTATTCCATAAAAATAGAAAACTGGTCACTAAACGCCCATTAGAATACATTTGCTATCATTTTATCATTCGTAACCCACATTCTGCTCGAACCATTCACTTTGGTTACTTTAGCGGCTCATTGCCAAACCATTCCTTTTATTTTAATCAAATACATTTGCTTGCTTTTACTTATTACTCAACTATGTATGTACAGGTGTAGTATTTTATATGTTTGGCCCAAATAGGCCATAAAGGCGCCCATCCATATACGGTTTTGGCCCTGAATGTGTTTACTTTTTGTCGTTGAGCAATTGAGACGTGGTAAGTTCTTGAGAAGGCAGCAAGTTAAATAATTATTTCACATATCTCACTCGGATGTTTGGTCCCAAGCCGGCCAGACCCTGTGACACACACTTAAATATTAATAAATACATCGCATGTTTACAAATTGAAAATAACAGCTTTTCATTGTACGGTACACATACATAAAAAAAACATCATTTTTTAAATTTTTTGTCTGCCTGGCTGTTTCTTCCAGCTAATATATGGAATGGCTGAACCAATTTTGATGGAACTTGCACTAGGTGATATAAGGAGTAATTTAGGCTATTTTTTGGTAACACTGCGGGGCATAGCTAGTTATAAATAGATAAGGAACGAAGACAAACGATCGTGCTTATTACATAGTTACTTGTCTACGATTGAATTCACAACCTGTATATATTGAAAAGTTTTAAATTAATTAAGGAATTCTGATCTTTGGTGAACTTCTACATAGCTAGCTAACGCGAGGTACTATATTTTAGCTCAAAATAACAATAGCTCAAGTTACCTCTTGTAATCAAGCTATCTGCCATTGACAGTCCCATTCAAAACTGGAAAACCTATTCCAAAGAACCAATTTACCAGACCGACAGAGAGTAAAAAAAGCTATTATGATCCTAGAAACAGGCATTGTAATTTGATTTCCTTATCTAGATTGCACACAATATTTCTGCAACAACTCCTCGAGTATATTTAATAGCGATGATATAACTATAATTAATAATACAATAATAACGTGACAGTTTTAACAATGGATTGTAAAACAAGGCCAAGGGGTGGAGATAACATCACGAATAGTACAGAGCGAGTTGTAATGAAAGGCAAAACTTAGTAATGCTTTGTCGTTCGGTCAAGCATTCAAACATTTCGGTCAGTACCGTTTTGTAAATGAAAATATTGACTATAGGGCCTACCCCTATGATGTAGAAGCATCTCTGGTAGCATCATTTGGAGGTCTGTAACACAGGGGTGACCCTAGTGTAGACTCCAGTCTGTCACAAGGTGTTTTGTTTTGTTACGAGCATACGGAGAAGCTACTTTGGACAAAAGTAACGTTTATCGGTAGTACAAAATGTTTTCAGAAGGCCGAGAAGATGTGAACGACGAAGAGCGTGCCGGACACCCGAGCACTTCAACAACAGACGAAAAAATTGATGAAGTGAAGAAAATGGCATTTGCCAATCGTCGAATCACCGTTACAGAAATTGCCGAGGACCTAGGCATATCAATTGGCACGTGTCATTTGATTTTAATCCATAATGTGGGCATGAGATGATCGACGAAAAACCCCAGATCTGGCCCCCTGTGACTTTTTCTTGTTCCTGAAACTGAGAGGCCCATGAAAGGACGACGCTACGCCACGATTGACGAGATAAAGACGGCATCGAAGGAGGAGCTGAACAAGATACAAAAAAATGATTTTTTGAAGTGCTTCGAAGATTGGAAAACACGTTGGCATAAGTGTAAACTATCCCAGGGGGATTACTTTGAAAGGAACAAAATCTCTCGTGAATACCTCACGAATATTTACATAATTTTTGAAAATACACAAAATTCGTGACAATTTTTGAACACACTACGTATATATTGTATTTACTTTCTTTTGTGATGAGAGAAATAAAGGCATTATTATTTTTTTATTATCTTTATAAGCCTCCATAATGTCATTCACCATGCTTCAGTGTTGTATTATCTGCATTCGCAGTGAGTATGGTGACTTTTTAATTATGCTCATATTTTTTCATCAGGCAGAGCAGTCACTTTGGCAGGCTCGGGTTAAACTTTTCGGTTAGTAATTTTGTAAATAAAATGATTTTTATGATGAAAAATAGACTGAATGTCAGAATACTTATGTGCCTTTTTTAAAAATACATATATTCATACATAGAAAACACCCAACACGAAGAAAATATTAGCCGTACAAATGGCGGTGTAAATCTAGTTTGAGACTGAGTACAGTGCAATGTGGTCGAATGTAATATGTCTTGAAAACACAAAAAAATATAATAATTTCCGACAATTTGGATGAATGTTTGTGACTCAATTATACTTTATCTGGGATAAAAGCAGGTAGTAGTATTTTAGTTTAGGTAAAGCTGATCTCATAAACAACTCGGGTCTCCTCTCCGGAGAGAGTTAAGGCAATACGTCCCCACGCTGGCCAAATGCGCGTTGGATACTGAAGCTGATTTTATTTAATTTAAAAAGAAATTAAATGCCGTGGGCAAATACTAGTACACGATAAATTTTGTGAAACACACATAAAAAAAAGTTTTTGGATAACGAAAATCCGTGTTGTGGTTGTCTGGAAGAGATCGCCGTGAGCGATAAGACCGCCTATTGTATCATTTGCATATTTGTGACTCATCCTCTGTTTTAACATTGTAATTTTGCATGTATACAATAAAGATATATAATATAATAAAATAAATGCAAGACCTTAAGTGTATATAATAAATACTTATACACACAAGGCCTTACACTTGTGTGTATAAATACATACAAATATAGGTATCCATACTGTATGTATATATATAATACATCTGGCCTAAAGTAGGTTACCACTAGTTACCATAACCGACTGCAAGATATTGCGACACGATCTTGTTTGAAGAAAAAACATGTTAGACCAATGATCTCTTTTTAATCAACTGCGAAAGAAGGAGAGTTATGTTTTACGAGTGCATTTATGTATGTATATTTCTTTGGCAGGCCATATCGGATGAGTACTGACGAAGATTACCCCCTAAAACTATATAAGGTTGGAAACTCTTTATAAATATTATTAGTATTTTCTTATTTCTATGTCCAGCAGTGGATTGCGATAGAATCACTCTATCTATCTATCTATGACGATGATAATGTATTTATTTAGAAAAATATTTTTTTTTTATATTTAAGCTGCCAAAATGACTCTGCCCTGCCTGATGGAAAGCATGAGCAGAATCCAAGAGTGGTGATCACCAACCTCAATGCGAAAAAGAACAATGCAGCATGGTGACCCACACTATGGCGGCCTAGGGGGAAGGGGGATGGTGAGGGGGATAGGGGGTGTTGGATTGGGGTTTGGGCCTCCGGTATCCTCACTTACTCGATGAAACACAGCGTAAGCGCTGTCACACACCGGTTTTTTTTCCTTTTTTAGCTTGTGATAACCAGGACGCTGATAAGCGTATTTATATGGGCTTAATCCACACTCCATATTACAAATTCGGAACTAACTCTGTCTAATTGGCTGTTAATTCTGAGATATTTGAAATTTAGGCCTGAAGATACTTACATTTTTTAGAATGTACATAAGCTACACTTTACGGCAGTAAAATAGAGTAGGTGGAAAGGCAGCCAAAAGCTAGTATTATATATAAATAAACTCTCTTTCTCTCTTTTTTAAAAGACAACTCCCGCATTAGGCATATAAATTCCTGTATCGCGGGGATCTTTACAAACATACATGAAACGGACACAAAGTACACCTAGACTTAGAACAACAATTTATGGATCACACAAAGTGTTGTCCCATGTAGGATTTGAACCCACAACACTTGGCGCAGTAGGAAGCGGTGTGGCGACCACTGAAACCACTAGGCCAACCGTGTAGTCAACTAGCTGTTTCGCGCAGCTCTGACCGGTTATATGTCGGTTATCGCGGCAGATAGGAACCTATGTGTTATTCTGATGTATAAGCTATATTAGTGTAAAGTTTCAACCCAAACCATCGAGTAGTTTTTACGTGAAAGAGTAACAGATAATCATCCATACTTACTAACTTTTGCGTTTATAATATTATTAGGATTATGCCTAGATAAAAATTACCTCTGGTTAAGCACTCAAGTGGGTCACTAACCGCAAGTCGAACACACGTGGTTCAGCAAATTACAAGACCCCCAAAAGAGTATTGTAACTTGAAATATTTCTCAGTATATAAATATAAAAATATTAAGTTTATAAGTGTACCTTGGCTTCAAAAACTCAAAAATATCTGAACTGGTTGAGCTCAAATATAAACTAACCCTTCCAAAGATTGGTTTATATGACTGTAATGTAATTTAAATCTTGCCGATTTCTATTGCGCTAAGTTTTTTGGGTTCAAACTCCACACGGAACAGCACTTAGCGTTGTTGTTGTAAGTCTGAGTATTCTTTGTATCCCTTTCATGTATGTTTTAAAGTCCCTAGCGATACATGGTATATTCCTAATGCAGGATATAGTTTATATGCAATTACTATACAAATCACGTAACTTCATCTCTTTTTAATCATACTCGGCTCCTATTGTTCTAAGCGTGATGTCAACTATCCTTTCAGGCACGCCAGCAAAATATACACTTAAAAAAGCTTATTATCGGTTAGGTACTTTCGAGTTCATCATGAGCAACAATGTTGCACGAGAATTATATTTCCTAGATGAATAATATCATTTCAATACATCGTTGGGTGAAGGAGCGATAGATTAACTAACACACTTTCACGTCCATTATGATAATAAGATAATGAGCGCGTGATGAAATCAAAGCTTTTAACGTCGAGTGTTCTAAGCGCCATTGTTTTTTTCTTACATATTCAATCATATTAGATTTTCTAAAACTATATATGCCACTAGGACTCCTATTGCGCAAAGGAGTTAACACAAACTAAAAGCTTTAATCCTCGCTTCAAAATGTTGTAGATTGACGATAAAAACTTGAATTTAGTGACGAAACGATTTCTCAGTGTATACAACAACAACAACAACAACCCATAATGTCCCACTGGTGGGCTCGGGTCTCCTCTCAGGAGAGGGTTAAGGCCATACATCCCCACGCTGGGGACTGGCAGTGCGGGTTGGAGACTGGCAAGAATACGTTGTGGCTACGTAAATCTTGCCGTTGGATGTTTTTAAGCCGCCCGAAGGCCTCCAACTAAGCTTCACGACTGTTATCGTATAATGACAACCGGGACCGACTGCTTAACTTGACCTCCGAATCACGGAGACGCTCATGGTAACATGCCACTAGCAGTCACTCATCCAGGTACTGACCGCGCCATCGTTGCTTACCCTCGGTGATTGTTTCTAATCACCGAGTGCAACTGGGCTATGAGCGCCTTCTCAGTGTTTACAATTATCAATATTTCGAGATAATAAGCAAATTGTAGAATTATTGTAGTTGAAGAATTGTATCACTTGAATTTTTAGGGTAGTTATGTTTGTGTGGAGGCTCACGAGATGGCACTAAGTGGAAAATTATTTCGCGCTATTAAGAGTCTCAAGGAGCCAATGACATGGCTGTAATGTACCCTACAGTTAATTGTAATTTAAACAACAATTTATGATCTAAAGGAAAGTGTATTATGCATGTTGTTTTTTAAAGATTCAAACGTTATGTCAGAACCATCACCGCGTAAGAAAGCGGTTGCCTGGTCCCTCGCGTCTCAGGCGCAGTGTCAGGAACACCGTGTGGTTTTTTAGTCGGTTCGATTCCGACACACCATCCCGCCGCACACCGCGGTGGGGTGAAGGCCCGAGGGGGTTTCTAGACGTAAAAAAAGTAGGACCATCAACGGCTATAAGCATTAGCTTTCAAATTAAAAAAAGTCATCAAAATCAGTTCACCCAGTCGAAAATTCTAAGGAACGAACGTAAAACAAATACAGTCGAATTGAGAACTTCCCCCTTTTTTGAAGTCGGTAAAAAATGTCAACGACAGCTATAATGAAAGGTTAATTTGGTTCAAATTAGTGGTTAGGGCCACTTAAATGTATATATACAAGTAAATTAAAGTAAATTTAATGTATATATTTAAAATTTTTATATTTTATTTTTTATATTTATAATTAAAGTAAATTTAATATATATATATACATTTAAGTGGCCCTAACCACTAATATAAGTCTCAATTCTGCCTTTGTTTAATAATACCAAGAAACGACAGGTGTCTAAACACATGTGTAACCTCCCAAACCAGGTAGCCAACAAATACGTAACACAATACCACTTGTGCACCGGAAGTAGGAACGAACTATCGGCTATGAAGTGTGACTCGCTTAGAAAAGGTGTACGTCATAACCTATTCCGTTAGATTGCATTCTCTATGGAGTTGAATAACCAATGACTTTCAATTTTATTGAATACTCTATGGTTAATAATTCCCCGGCGTTTTATAGAGAGGTTTTATATATAAGAGTCAGAAGATTTATATTAAAAGCATTGTCGAATGGGATTGAAAAGTAGATTTTGGAATTGAGACTCTGGGTTCTGCAAAATTTTTAATTATTTTTTGGTCTTTCAAAAAATTTTTGTTTGGTATGATTTGGTAGTATTAATTATTTTTTTATTGTACATATATACCACCACGCCTCGTCCTAGGACATTGAGTTTGTAAATAAAAACCAAATCACCTTTAAAGCGTATGGTTTATTATGTCAAAGTTTGAGCTCAATTGTAGTCGAAATTTTTTAACGACTTCAAAAAAAGAGGAGGTTATCAATTCGATTGCGTTGTTTGATTTAAGTTTGTTATCTCAGAACTTTCGACTAGGTGATCCGTGATGCTTCTTTTTTTATTTAAAAGCTGGTGTTTCCCGTGTGGTCCCATTTCAATTCGGTCCAGTTCTGACAATGCCATCCATGAGAAAACCATATAAGTCTTCAATTTGCATTTGGTTTGTGCGCGACATATTGACGAATAACTCAATTAACGAAATCGGTTGGCCTTACCAACCGATTTCGTTAATTCTTTTTTATTTGAAAGTTGGTCCTTTCCGTGAAAACCCCTTTCAGTTTGGTCAAGTTCTTGAAATCGTTTTCTTTGTTAATATTGTGGATTGTTGAGTTTTAACATTCAATTTAACATTTTTGTATGTGCATAAGGCTCTGAGCTACTTTAGATTATATTTCGGTATAGGAAATATCTTTTTCCTACTAAGAAGAATAGCTCCTTACTTTCTTCTTTTCCTTTTTAATATTTTCCAATTTTTGATATTTAATCCTTTTTAATTCTTAGGCGTCGTCCTAAAAACAGAAAATACCATATTTCGTTTTGGATGTGTGTATTAGTGTTTATTTAATATTTATGTACCTAAGCATATAAAAGTTATTAAAATAATGGTATTGCAGAGAAATACTACGAAACTACTGGAATATAGCCAACCATTACATGTCTTAGGGCACAGTGACCATTATAATGTTGCAGCATTAGTCGACGCCCAACCTGACTATAGGTCTATAGCCAACATAACTGCAATCTTGCATAATGAACTCGCACTTTCTCTAGCTAAGAATATTGAGATGGAATATTTGTCCAGTCTAGACTGCCATTGTGGTATGGACTGATGTATTATCTTAATATACTATGAGAGTATTTTGTGAGAAAGAAGGTGGACTGGTGTGGTTAGACTTTCTATGATAAAGTTTTAGAAAAATTACACTTAACATGATGAATTGCAGTAAGTTATATCCTTCATTCCTCAATTTCCCTTGGTGATTGTAGAAAATAAGCAACTTGCCATTTTAACATAGCATAAAATAAGGGCGCTTACTCTGTTCGCTTAAATCTTTTTGATTTTTCTGCAGTTTTCAGCGATAGACAGAGTGATTCAAAAGGAAGGTTCATATGTGTAAAACATGCATATTATAGTAGCGGTAATCCGAGAATTTCAAAGACATTTGCGCGAAGTCGGGCCTAGTCGTTATTAATGTATAAAGAAGAAATTTCCAAATTGAATTTTAAATGATGCAAATTCTGAGGTGACGGACGGGTGATAGAGAGGAACTCTTTGTTTTAAAGTCAGTTAAAAGCATACCAATCTTTTTGCAAAGGAAACGTCTTTTGTTATATTTTAAGTTCCTAACTAGTCTATATTAATAAAATTGAATCGCCAAATGTATGTACGCGCATAAATTCTGATCGGCTGCACCATATTAAATAATTCTTTTTTGTGAGTTCGTTATTGTTAGGACACAGTTTGTATACAAGAAAAAATAAAAGATAACGGGAGAAGTATTTTTTTTTGTTAACGACGGGTGCACTCCGTGAGCGAAGCTGAGACAGATGTGTTAATGTGGCGGTACGAAGTTCGCCGGGTCAGCTAGTACGGTATAAAAAGCGTCAGGCTTATACTAAAGAGGCTCAATGTAATGGTAGTTCAATGGCTACTATTGCTAACTTTCTTTCAGATCTAAAGGCAATGCTTTGTGTAGTTTCATGCAATGACTTGGTTTTTTCAAAACATTATCAACTCGATGATAAATTGTAAGTCTTCTAAAGAAACAAAACTAATGAAAGCAAATACATTTGTTTTATATTCGCAAAAGTCAAATTATAAAGTTTATTAGCATAAATCGATACAATTGAAGTGAATTCAATTCTCTCTGTAATTCCAAATTACCAAAATATATACCAATTTTGTTGATCCGGTACACCTGACACGATTTTGACTGGACTTTTACTGGCACATAGCTGATGATAGAATGAGTTACTTAGGGAATTTCTTTTTTGAACTACCTTCGCCTAACATGGTAAAGTTACAATAACCGCGGGGTTCAGCTAGTATATAAAGCATATATAGCTATGCATCACAAATAGTCGTTAGCTTAGCGCTGTTCTATTCTAGTTCGCATAAACCAGTGATACCTATAGTTAATTTCACAGACAGTAAGTTATCATTTAGTTTTCACATTAAAAGATATAATAATTTACATATTAATAGCCAACACAGTACTCATAAGATATACATAACATTTTTATATATATAGAAAAGTGATCCCTATATTTCCCTGGGTCGCGGAAACACGAGTGAACGGCCAAACCAATTTCAAAAAATTTTTGGTGTTATATAACCCATTTGTCAAGACAGGTTAAAGCCTATATAACATTACGCTGCGACTAATAAGAGCTCAGCATTAATAAAATAGATGCAGATGAAATTGCGTGGATGAGTTAGTAACATGCATAAATATACATAAAAAATTCAATATCTGACATTTAAAGTTTAAATGTCAAATGTTAAATTTCAATATTTCAATAGAAATGGACAGCTCAAATCGCTGTAAGCCCTTGTCAGCTCACTGGTGAACACAGGCCTCTTCCTAGAAAGTTTTTATTTTAGTATTTTGGAGTTCATTCGAAAACTTCTAGACTTCCTTCTCTTCGCATGTTGTCCTGCACAGTTTACTACCTTAGTCTGCTCATAAGACAACCACGGAATAGGTGGTAACACTTCGTATTCTCAATCCGTCACCACACGGAAAAGCTGACCTCAGAAATTGTAGATATAGTCAACAATTACCACGCTCTAAGTACTGTGCTCATCTGTTGTCACGCTCAGCCAACCTTGACATGTTCCGGGTTCAGAGCCGAGCATGTAATCTAATAAGACGCAAAAACCCCGGTAATTATTGTGAACACATAAATTCTAAGCCATTGTGTGCAAAGTTGCTTATTTTTCGGCCATATTATTGTCGTAATTACTACATAATTACTGATATTTTGAAACTTCTACAATTGTAAAGTGAATTTAAAATACAATGCTTTTGGTTTGTAAATATTTTTGTGTTATGAAGACTTTTGAACTCCGATATTTTGAATCGGGTCAGTTGAACGGCCTGAATTTAATTATAACAACAATAATTCATATAACGCTATTTATTTGTTTAAGCTTTCTGTACTCCTTCTTCAAGTAAAGTATGTATAATTGTCTCAAATTTCATACCTACTCCACTATTCTCATAACTTTCGTAACAAGTAACGGAATAATTAAAAAAAAATCGACTACGTCAATATTTGCCATCTTTATTAAATTCATTGAAGAACTGAAAAGAAAAGTTTTTTTTATATATATACACACAGTGACACTCACGACTAAGACGAATCTATTGACACAACTCACATAAAAATACGATAAGCAAGGCTCTAGAGCTTGCCAAAGAAATATAAATATATACATACATCGATACACTCGAAAAACATTACCCTTTTTCACGGTCAGCAAGAAGAGGTGCAAAGTTTTTGCTTTACGTATTAATAAGTAAAAAACCTCACATACCTCAAACACGGCAACGTAAGGTTTAGAATTAGGTGGAGCCTATACAATGGTCATTAGACTGTTGACAAACGCAGTTATAAATATTTTTGTATAAGCATGCCAAAATGACTGCTCTGCCTGCTGAAAAGTTTCCAAGTGTGGTGGTCACCATACTCATTGCGAATGCAGACAATGCAACAATGCAGTATGATCATACTCATAACACATTTATCTGTATTGCGTGAGCGTCGAATCCACGACCTTTAGGTTAGCAGTCAGGATTCACAATTAGAACTAGAAAAAGGTAAGTACAAAAAGTTTAAAAAAAAAAGTTTCATTTTGTATGTAACATGGGAAAAAAAGACCGATCAATGGCTACCACTGTCTATTGTTAACAAAACTCAAGCGATAAAAGTGCGATCACCTTTGTATGGACACCTCCAACCCCGTTACGTTTCTGGTAAGATTACAATCTCGGTGGAAAGCAACGAAGCTGAACTTGAGTTTCCTAAGGCCAGTGGTATCATTCTGGCCACATTAATCCGAAGAATGGCTTTCCCATTTTCGCTAAAAAATTAGGAAATCTACTTAACAATTGGATTAATGTATGGTTCCCTTTGGAGTAAAAGAAATCTTGAAAAAATATGAAACCCTAAACAACCTTCTTAGATATTTATACTAGTTGTATAACAAAGCTCATCCAACTGAGTATTACAGTACATCTTTCGAGATTAAAAGCAGCCTATGTACTATTGTAGACTGAAATCTGTATTTTTGTGAATTTTTTTCCTAATTTGTTCAGTTGTTTTAGCCTGAAATACTTACAAAGATCCATAGAAACTTTCGTTTCAATGCCCAATATTATTAAAATTAATTCATTAAATAAATACATACTACAATTATATAAAAAAATAGGAAATAAACCTTCGAGGCATTGTAAATTAACATTGTAAGTTTAACACAAAAGAGGACCTTCATATAAAAGAAATATATAAGATCATAGAGAAACAAATTAATACAGAGGCTATACAAATACTTAGACAATTTGTAAACTAAAATACTTAGACAAAAACAATAGATAAACAAACCAAGGTTGTACTTAACCTATAAAGTAAGTATAACTGCGTCCTAAGGGCCTTACCACATTAGCAATTATTACATCTACGATTTGTCACAATCATTGAACGTGTGAACAACGCAATATGAAGTTAAGTGCATAATGTAATGTAGTGAATATTTAGCAAGAGTTAGTTTAATTATTTAGTGCGATATGTGAGTTAATTTATATTGTTATTGCAGATAAAATGCAGTAGATATTGACTGCACGTTTGGGTTAGTGGTCGGTGGCCACGCCACTTTCTATTACGTTGAGTTTTATGGGTTTAAATCCCACATACGACAACACTTTGTGTGATCCTCAAATTGTTGTTCTAATTCTGGGTATTCTTTGTGTCCGTTTTATATATGTTTCTAAACTCCCTGCGATCCTGGAACATATGTAATGAAATAAAACTAAATTATTAAATATCATCGGACATCTAACACACAACGCCATCTAGTCCCAAACTAAGCAGAGCTTGTAATATGGATACTAGACAACTGATATGAATACATAAATATTTTTTTGTAAATATATACACACTATACATAGAAAAGACCCAAACTCCGAAACAAATATTTGCAGATCATACAAACATGATCCGTGGGAGAGCCACGCTTCGGCATGAATGGGCCGGCTCGACCGGAGTGATACCACGGCCTCACAGAAAACCGGTGTGAAACAGCGCTTACGCTGTGTTTCATCGAGTGAGTGAGGATACCAGAGGCCCATACCCCAATCCAACGCCCCCTATCCCCCTCACCATTCCCCTTCCCCCCAGGCCGCCATAGTGTGGGTCACCATGCTGCATTGTTCTTTTTCGCATTGAGGATGGTGACCACCACTCTTGGATTCTGCTCATGCTTTCCATCAGGCAGGGCTGAGTCATTTTGGCAGCTTAAATATAAAAAAAAAAAAAAACATTTGGCCCGACCCAGGATTCAAACCCGAGACCTCATGGACAGCGGTCGCGTACGCTACCACTGCGCAACAGAGGTAGACAAATAATAATAAAAACTTTTCCTTTTTTTAAATTGTATAATAGGCATTCGAGTTGGTAAAGCAAAATGAATATGTTCATGTCAAAATTGAGTCTATCTCTTAAACATTACCTTTATTACCCAAAATATAAAAGACTAGTTTATGCCCGCGTGTCGTGAAGAATTTATTTGAAGTGTCGTATGTGTAAAACCTTTATGTCATGGCACTATATGTGTCTTATCTGTGGCATGCCTTTGCGCAATACATCGTAACACTTTCAATTCCATACGGGTATTAAGTAAGACAGGTTATAGCTTCTACGTGATTTTAACATGTTGTAAATATATTGGTACACTATCTTAGTACTGCTTATCCGGTATACTACTCGGTACTAAGAAAACTGTACTGATATTGACAGGAGTTGGGAATTTGCCCGTTCGTGGTTCTTAGGCCCCGCCCCGTAGCCAAGTTGACTAAAGGTGTACAGGTTATAAGAAAAATAACAAATGTATGGGATGCTGCCTGGTTTGATAAAGGGGACAAAGTAACTTCCACTTTGCTAAGGAGAGAAGTGGACTTATTTCATTTTATTTGTATTTCCAACTCCTCCAGTTTTCTTCTGATTAATTTCATTGCGGGTTCCAGGACAGTTTATTTTTTCTTGGGACTCCCTGAGTGTCAAAACTCGGTGTGTTCGTGTGTCACTGTGGTTAATCCTGATGTACAGGAGTTAGAGTGGGGGCGTGTGAGCGGGATTAGTACCTTAAAAAATGTATGGAAATGCCGTCACACAAACTAAGTCATGTGGCCAAAATAAAATATTAGCTAATAGTAGAAGAGAATAGAAGCGTTAGCGATTAAAGAAAGAAAATTAAAAAGATAAATTAAAGAAGGAGAAAGGAGAGAGAAGAGAAACGCTTGCATTTTAGCTGAGGGGGTGATCTATCTATTCGTTTGACCCTCACCATTTTCTGCTAGTTATTTCCTAGTACCTGAATGACAAGTAAATTTTCTAAAAATGAATCTTAGTTAGATCAATTTATCGCCCCCGACTTCCCATGATAGTAAGCTTCGTGAAAAACGTTGGAACAGTTTCTGAGATCTAAATTATGTATAAAAAAATAATTCAGAATAACTCAATTAGTTTAATTCGTTTAATGGCAGTAAAAGAACTCTAAAATGTGTGGATTTTAAAATTGTTTTGTGTTTTCGTTACGCGATAATTTCAACATTTGTGAATTGATTTCGATACATATTCTGTCAATTAGTTCACTTTTTAATATTGTACTCAAGGTTAGTCGCATTTTAATTTAAAGCTCCACCTCTGAGTATAATAATATATCTAAAACAAACAGACGGGTCATCAACCAGTCGCCAACACTATTGGGTAAGTAACAAACGTCATCTACAATCCTCTGATGAACTTCTACATCCTTAGAGTGAGAAGTGTGTTGTGGACTTTTGAATGGTTGCTTTCTACTCCAGAATCAACGGGACAGGGTCTTGGCACCGGTAAGGATTTGGCCGGCCATTATATGGCGACGAATGGCTTGCCCACAGTGGAAAGTCTGTTGTTTTATATATTTTTATACTTACATTTATGGAAGTATTAATAGTAAGCATTATTTTTCAAAATCATATTCATTTTTCAGCTCTGGATTCGAATTTAATAAGGAGTTTTCTCCATGAATTAAAACTCATAAGTACCCGTAATTCTTGAGCTGCTGATGGCTAGTGGTGAAGGGTCACTGACTCAGATCACGTCAGCAGGTTCCAAAAAAAAATCTGTTAATACTCTTTTAGCATATTCATTGAATTTTATTTCCCTTGAATTTCAAAAACCGCAGAAGTTCTGAACAACAAATTATTATTCCAAACACGTATACATTGGTTGCAACCAACATCTCGGTGCATCTTACAAAATGTTGGTTTATTTGTATTCAGTTTTAATAATACTTTTGTTGTCTGTGTATACGTCTATATACAAGTGGACAGTGTGATGATGACGAATTAAGACTACGAAAACAGTCACCCGGTGGATGTCGTAAGAGCCGCTACCGAGATCAAACTACTACTAATATCAACCCACTAGTAGTAGGCCAAAACCTCCTTTCTTAGAAGAGGCCTATGTTTATCTGTGGACTGTTAAAGACAGTTGATGGGATGTGATGTGTGTCTGTATAAAGAAACATATATACACTTTATAGAATACATTTGTTAAGGAACGGATGTAATGTCCCTCCAACACAAAGGAGGATCCTCCAACCATGCGAGCTTGAGAAGTCGTATATATGCTAATCGGCGCGAGAACTTTTATTGCACGATTCAGGGTTTGTAGCTTCTTCGTACACTACATTACTCCGTAGTTCAGCGTATCTTCGGTAGATGGCGTTGTTATATGTTTATGTTGCGGCTGTATGTGGAAGTCGCCACGCATTTTTGATACAGCATAGTCAAGCCACGTTTACTGCGTGAAACGGGCACAAAGAGCACTAAGACTCGGAACAACAGTTTTATGAATCATTTAAAGTGTTATTTCGTTAATGGATCGAACTCAATACACTCAACGCAGTAGGAAACGGTGAGGTGAACGTTTAAAGAACTATGCTATCAGTGCAATTTATGCACTGCGCTTACATCACTATTGATGACTGTAACACTTTATTCTTTATTAAAATAATCCAAAAACAAAGTATGAAATAAATAAAATACTTAATGAATTCATAATTAAGGCATGAGAAAGAAAAACTTATGAATTTATTGAAGTCCCTCTAGTTTTAAAGTTGGTTTAAAATGATTAAATTTCTGGGTACATATTTAAAGCAACAATATTTGAACACCTTGAATAGTTTGTTGTGTGTATGTTTTTTTTGTTAGTACGTTATATTTTGGAGCATTTTAATAAAATGAAATTCAGGTAGCAAGAGCTTGCATACTATTTACCTTTCGTAATACTAACACTATTGTACCTGAATATCTTACTTATAAAAAGAGTGGCTATGAGTTTTTTTGTCAGTATTCTTGTCATAAGGCTCTAAGCATTTTGTAAACTGGAGGTTATAGATCGACACAAGCACCGTTTACCGTGGGAGAGCCACGCTTCGGCACGAATGGGCGGGCTCGACCGAAGAGATAACACGGCCTCACCGAAAACCGTTGTCACACTGCTCTTGCGCTGTGTTTCACCGAGTGAGTTAGGATACCATACCCCAACCCTTCCCCCCATCCCTCTCCCCATCCCCCAAAGTCCCCATTTGTGACGCCTATGGTGTTGCAGGTGTCCATGGGCTGTGGTAATCGCTTACAATCTGGCGATACGTCTGCTGGTTTGCATCCTATTCCATAAAAAAACAAGCAGTGGATTTTGGTTTTTTACCTAATTTTCCTTGACAATCCAGTACATGCCGTGGCGTCTATTTGTGTCGATATATTTTTAACTGCAGCTTCAATTGGACACTCATAAAGGTTACTTAGTGTCTTAATTGAATAAATGATTTTGAATTTCAAGGCTTTTAATTAGTTGAGTTGTTGTATAGACAGTTTTATACAAAAATTACAATGCACAGAAACCATTAAAAGTTATACAAATTTAATTCAAAGACACTAACTTATAGTCATTAATTAGTCACGCTTACTGCTAAATAATTACGTATAAAGACAAAAGAAATAACTTCAGGTAAACATAACAATATAAAATACATTTAGAGACGTCTTACTAATGGTTTTTTTTGACCAATTGTCAAAGAATATAAGTAATATTTCATATTAATGTAATAATATAATGTTCTACCAAATAAAGACAACGTTTTCTATTCCCACACGAAGCAGAGATTGTACTAATGGCACTAGATATTATAATACATATATATCTTTTTGTAGATACATACATATTATATGAATAAAACATCCACCCTCCGAAATAAATGTTTGTAGATCATACAAACATTTGATCAGACGCGGGCACAGGCCTTAAAATTTCAAATACAGCAGTCGTATACATTTTTGCTGCCCCACCGAGGCAGTCAATAGTTTTGTCAGCCTGAAAAGGGACGATATCAGGAAGGTCATAAGTATTCTAACATTACATTGTCCCTTACACAAGCACCTATTCACTACAGGTGCACCAGACAGCCCTCTGTGCAGGGGATGCATGGAGTCAGAAAAAACGCCGCAACATGATTACAGAATGTAGTGGAAGTGTGGCAGACCAACGGGAAGATATCCTCCAATCATCATCACTCTCGGAAATCTCATATAGCGACCTGAAAAGGCTGCTAGGCTTCTGGAAATATCTTTGAAGATCTTTAAAGTGGATAGTAAAAGATGGCAAAACCTACTTACAATGCCCCAATCGAAAAGGCTAAGTGAGGAAACAGCCTGGGAAAACCAAACCAATCGTACACACTACAAATGATCAAAAGGTGATAAATAAGTAGTCTCAACAATCGGTCTTATCGCTCACCACGATCTATTACAGACAGCCTTTACTTTTACTAATGTTATTTAACAATACAAAGGTAACAGACTCGTGCCGACTCAAAGTACAGAATCTTGGGTGCCACGGGTGGGATTTTGCGATATAATAACCGCCATATTGGGCGTCAACTCACTGCATTCTCTGCATGCTCAAGGAGTATGGTGATCACTATTTTTAGAGATATACAGATAGAGTACAGTCACTATGGCAGGCCCATAAAAACGCCCCTGCAGACCCGATCGCTCTTATGCTAGCTACCTCCACTACGAAATACAGAAACTCATGTACTCTATACTAAAAAAATGTAAAGTTTTTGTTATCGTGAGGGCTTTAAAACATACATAAGTGTTTTACTAGCCTTAAAACGTTCCAGAATTAGACGTAGGGTTAATCCTCCAATAATCTCATTCAATCAGTGAAATGAAACCACAGATTTACTTAACACCTACCGAAAAGGCCGAAGGCGAATATCGCTCTGTTGGAAACGGTCGACATGTAGAGTTGAAAAAAAAGAGTTTTTTAAAGATAATGAAAGTGTGTCAATGTAGCCAGTTATTTACCGAAGTGCTCATAATTAAACGAATTAAGAATTACCGAATATTTTCAGCCTAAGTGGTACTGGGATATTTTCTCCAGTCGAGCTGACATCTAGGTCTTTAGTTTAAGAAGTTACATAAAGCAAAGCTGTACAAATAAAATAAAATTAAAGTGTCCGTTTATAATTTCAAATTAAATGTTTCACTATTACATATGAAAGTATTTTATATACGGTACTACATAAAAATAACTTTTGTCTGTCTCTCAGTTTGTTCCGGATAGTCTCTGGAACGGCTGGACCGATTTTGACTGGACTTTTCTGGTGGATACTTGACATCACGCGTCACGTCACGTCCCGTGACGATGTAATGTTACAACAAACAGTGAGTAACACCGCGGGGTTTAACTAGTAATAAATACAAGTCGAAATATACATTTTGCAACGAATATGATACTGTTACAGCTCCCGACTTCAACTAGATTATTGTATTCGTAATGTGCTCTTGTTTTGGTTTTTTAATTGTCCATTAAGAGCAACTATTGCGAGTGTGGTGTATATTATTATTATTTTTAAAGTATATTTAGTAACATTGTATTACATGTGTCTGATGGTAGAAATGATTGAGTGGGTTTTTCACATGTTGTAGCGGCTTGTTTTGGTCGTCTAAGTTTATTGTTTGAAATAGATGCATTTTTTACCAGACTGCGTAAGGCAGCAATGAATGTGTTGAACGACACTCTTGGATTCTACTTATACTTTCCACCAAGCAAATAAGGGCCACTTTGGCAGGCACATACTCGTATATTAAAAAGTTCTATCTGACCCAAGAAACTTCCGTCTATTTCCAATCAAGTGTTTTGTTACTGACCTATCTTAGGCACGCCAATTAAACACTCATTATAAAGAAACGTACAAATCTGTTCGTTAGTTTTGAAGTTCATCGTGAGCAACAGTGTGACACTGAATTATACGAGTATATAATAGATTTAAACGGTAGTTAATTAAAAAAACCGATGCTTATTCAAACACTATCAGTCAATAGACACTTCCGAAGCTAAAAGCCACCGATTTACAAAAAGCCGAATACCGTCACGTATCACGTTCTGATTCTCAGAAAATTGACACAAGACTATTCAAGAAGAACTTTTTCTTTGATAAATTATCTCGTGCAAAAGGGCGTGTCCTTTTGAGAATTTCTTAACTAATATAATAAAACCGATAAAGGTCTTTGCTTAGACGCGTTAACCTCAGAAATTACTGGTTCTAATTGAAAGTATATTTATATTTTAATGTTAGTTAGCCTGTTTATAGATGTAGGCAATATAACATAATTTACGACCAACAGCAGTAGATCATCAATGAAAAATGTTGTAAATACGAGGTCTTTGAGAACCTAAATTTTAGAGGCAATAATGTAATTTGAACAATATTAATTATTAAATTAACATAATATTGCAAAATGTATACCATTATACATTTAAATGGTTCCGGTAGTTTTTGTACTTTCATTTTCATTTATGAAATGTGGGTTTTAATGCAAATGCAAGATAGTGGGTTAGTGGTAGACCTTGTTTGTTCTAGAGTTCTAGAGGCAAACGAGCAGACTTATCGCCTGATGGTAAACTATTACCGCCGCCAATGTCCATTGGCCTTTCGGGGATGGGGAGGGAGTGGATAGAGAGGTTGGGCCTCCGGTATCCTCACTCTGCCGGTGAAACACATCGCACACGCCGTTTCACACCGGTTTTCTGTGAGGCTGTGGTAAAACTCTCATTGAGCCTGCCCAATGGGAGTTTTTATCGGGATTCATGCCGAATACACATATGCCATAAAAAACTTATATTACAATCACGGGTATATAATACTACTACTCCTTGATGTTCTTTCGAGTGTATTAAATTGTAAGATTTCTTAAATACAACCTTAAATTTATCAATAGTAATCGTTAATCAATATCAAATAGGAGTTAAATTAGCAGAGCCACACTAGTTTTAGCAAGAGCATACCGGTTCGACCAGAGTGGTACTACTATCCTCTTACAGCACCAACATTTTAACAGCGTTCGTGATGTCGTGTTCCGTTACTGGCGGGTAAAATAGCCATCCACCATACTTCGGGTTGTTATTAAGAATTTCTTGTAAGAAAAACCCAATTCCATCGGCAGTCGCTTACGCTAACCATTAAACGAAATATGTTTAAAAAAACATTTTATTTAGAACACGCAATATTGCACAAAGTAAATGTTAAAGCGAAAATAATTTAAAAGTAAACTAAAATTTTGTACACAACAATATAATAAGCATGCAACGCTAGCCAATGTCGTTTGTAATGAAAAAGTAATACGAAAATCTGCGCGTGCGCTGCAGACCCACTATGTGTGTACTGGTAAGGACAGAAGTGGTATAGTTCAAGGAAATAATACATGATATACATTTCTTGTTTTTTTTTGCCGGGCCATTCCCGCTCTTAACTATTGTACGTAGGTTTGTCATCTTCTTACTCCAACCACTATAAATCATCCCAGAAGCTCAGTGGGCTTGATTCCGGGAGTGATGTTGATTGGAAAATGTCTGCCCGTTGATTTGCCACACTTCTACATTTTGTAGGAAAGTGCTGCGGCGTTTCTTCTGCTATGGAGACCAGCCAACTATGCAGGAGATATTATAGTGCGCAAGTGTGTGCGCAAACACAGTTGCACTCTATGATCCCTCTCTCTCTCTCTCATAATCCGACGGGATGGTTAACCGACATGACCGGGGAGAGATCAGGACTGACGGTTTTACGTGTTCTCCAAGGCACAGGGGCTAAGACCCCAACATTCAAACTACGAACTGTTTGCCATAAACAGCATATTTTGCATTTCTATAAACAGAAAAACTCAATAATACTTTTTGGCCGACTCGGGATTAGAACCCGAGACTTCATGATCAGCAGTTGCATACGCCAACCGCTATACCAACGAGGTGAAATAATGTCGTCCTTGAGTATATATTATTCGTTAACACATAATATCGTAAACGGGATACTACACATGATTTGACTCATATTTTTTTCGAAAAATAATAATAACCGTTTAACACTTCCGGCCTCATCTGTACCCGCCGAGCAGCAGTTGCACAAGGTTGTGTAGGGTTACGTCACTCGCGACCGTTTTCGACAACCGGCTTGCGCTCACGCCGATCTCCTCATAAGATCCCTAATATAACGTTTAAAATTCATATACCGTTAGAGATTATTTTGTAGTACAGTTACTGACAAAAGCATTATTATTTTATTCTTCAATAACCGGGATTAAGAATACAGGGTGTTACCATCCTTATTCATCCCATGGTTGTATTAAAATACGTACGGACAACATCCCTGGAAAGAGAAGGAAATCTTGAAACAAACAATATACCAACCAGTCTGGCATCATCATCCCTTAACAGTGTGGCGACTCCCACATACAGCGACAACAAAAACATATAATAACGCTATCTACCGAATATACAATGAACTACGGAGTAACGTACTGTACAAAAAATCGAACAATCCTGCATCGCACTATAGAAGTTTTCACGCCGATTAACATATATACAACTTCCCAACATCAACAGTGGGGCAGTGACCCGCCAGGCATGATCATATCGCCTGATCGGAGGATCCTCCGTGTGTGTTGGAGGAACATGTGACCCATTCCTCCACCATGGTATTCTCCTGGATATAGGCTCTCCTCAGAAAGGTTTTAGTAGTGTAGTGATGAAATAAAAATACGGAATACCTCCAACAGTAGTAGTAGAGAAGAAAATCTTTACGCAAACCTTTTGACAACTCGTGGGATCAGCGTGATATGGTATGCTTAATTTTTTTCTAAGAAGAGGGCTATTTACATCACATCACATATCAAAAGCTTATATTAGGCTACAGCTGTACATAGGCTTTATAGAAAAAAGCTTTCGTTTGTGTTTGTTTATTAAGGCCGTTAATGTTATAAGTATTGGAATAAAGCAATGTAGGGCAAGAGACATTCCTATGCATACACTATCTTTGTGAGATCTAAGTAGCTATTGTTACGTGTCGACATATAATCGTGATATCAGCTCTAGTTATGTCAATGCCAAATTCCTGTTATAATGATAGATTGAAGTATTTTGTGTTTTCTGAAGACAGTCCTCAATTTATCTCATCTACAATTTTTTTCATTATTTTTATCACGACGAAGCAGCTAATGCTTAAGACTTAAAGACTTTATTAAAAGAAAGAAGAGTTATTTGAAGTTTATAAAGAGGGATCGGTTTTTGTTTTTTCGAAACACTTCATTTTATTTCCCCGTCTTATCTCATCCACATTTTTATATTTTTTATTATTAATTATATCGCGACGAAGACGCGAATACTTAAAATTTTAAGACTTTAAATGCCTTGACATTGGCAGAAATAGCTGATTAACTGGTTGTCATCTCATCTTAAGAAAAAGAAGAAGTTTATAAAGCATAAGAAAGATGTTTTTATCTTTACATAAATATATCACTTTCTGTAATCTTCACGCTTTAATAGTTCACTGCTGGTAATAGGCCTCTGTGTATAAAGGAGCTTTCTGCCCTACTTCCATGCTGCCCAGACGAGCTGGTATAGGAACAGGAATATGTGACGAGAATGAATTAAAATAATTAGCTTGTGGACCACCAGACTATTTAATACTTAATTATAGTAGTGAAAATCATGATGAACTGTTAATATTCCTGATTCTAAAAATCAGTATATCGTAAGACTTATATAATGTAGCCACGCTGATTTCAGCACGGTAAGATCGGCTCGACCGGGGTGGTACTGCCCTGATACAGAAAATCAACGTAAAATGCCAACGTTCGTGCTGTCGTGTTTCGTTAGTAAGTGCGAGAACGGAGGCCCAATGAAGCAGAAGCATCACTAGGCCGCCATGGTGTGGATCACCATGCTGCATTGTTGCATTGTCTGCATTCGCAATGAGTATGGTGATCACCACTCTTGGATTCTGTTAAGGCTTTCCATCAGGCAGAGTAAAGTCATTTTGATAGGGATGTACATAAAAAAGAAATTTGTGAAGTGTGGTGGACGCATTCATTTTGAAGTTTTGAGCAAAATTTTGAATGGCGCTTTGATGGGTTTTTGCGGTTAAAGGGTTAAAAGTGAATAAACCAATATTTTTTAAGTAATCAGAACGACTTGACTAATCTCAAAATAGCATCGGCCCCATTAACATCAATATACATGACAAACAAAACATAATATTCTATTTCACGAAACTTGTAGACTTGTAGATTCGACACACACCTATGAATAGGGATGGTGCCAATATCCCTGTTTCGTGATTACACGGGTAGACATACACTTATTTAGTTGTTAGTTAGTTAGTCGCCTTAAAATAAAATGCATCACAATATATGAAACAAAAGCTTGACCTCTCCAGACGAATGGAATTATCATTGTTAGGAAATCATCCATAAATGGCGGTGTAGCGGTCATTTCTCTAAAATATAAGAACCGTTATTTGTCTGTAGACCATACGTAATGTGAATTTTGTTAGTTTTGACACGAGATATGCTCGATTCTGATTGGTAGTTATCAAAATGAGAAACAACAATTTGCGGTGATAATTTGAGGTTGAGTTTTGAAACGCAATTTAAGCTGTTTTTGTGTACTTTGGTATCTGGGGTAAGTACCTGTGATGTATTCAGATTGTGTGCTACATAAGTTTTTTCAAATATACAGTTATTTTATGTGTTTTTTATAATAATTGACCGACAAGATTTACGTCCATAATTGCAAAAATCGTAGCTTAAGAAAACCCAAACAAGCTTAATAGTCGGACATCTTACCAACCAAGTGGCAAACAACCATTGATCAAATCAGAAATCTTTTGAACTACTCAAAAGATTTTAATGCAGTTTTCAAGAGGGGACTGATTCAAGAGGGTGGTTTATATGTTTAATACATACAAGAATTTCAAAGGCCAAAGTTAAATCACTCTATAGAATGCAGAAAACTGGGATTAGAGATAACATATCAATTTTTTTTATAACAACTCCCACTGTATACATCCCGTGTCACGGTGGTGACCGATGGGACTTTACAAACATACACAAAACGGACACAAAGAACGTCCAGACTCAAAACAACCATTTGTGGATCGTGGTCATGTAGAATTTGAACCCATAACACTAGGCTCAGTAGAACCGTGCAGTTAAATAGTAGATTAGTGACAAATATGGAAATTGAGAACAATATAGATCGAATCTATTAAATACAAGTCTTCAACTTGTAATTTAAAATATAACTCGATCAGTTTCATAGTCCCAACGTTACTAGCAAGTGTAAGCAGTGATGTGCATCGATATTGACCTCAAAACTGCTTGCGCCGACCATGTTATGTCACATAGGTAGGCCACGGTTGAAGAATAATATATACAAATGTCAGTAGTATGGATGTTAGTTGACAGGAGACGAATTTACTTAGTTTAATCTGGTTAGATATAATTATTTTTACCATAGCATTAATAAGCATCCATTAATAACGACTTATTTTTTATAGTCGAACCTCCATGTGTGGTTTTCTAGGTTTTAGGGTTCTGTTAACTCAAAAGAAACAAGGGAACCCTATGTTGTCCGCCTGTCTGCCCGTAAAGACATTTTTTCTAAGGAATATGTGGAGGTATCAAGTTGCAATTCATATTAAATACTCAGATCTATTGTGAGTTGAGAAAATATCAAACTTCCAAGTCAGCGCAATCAAAAGATACAATCGTATATGCTGCAAATGTTCGACACTCGTAAGGGAATCAAAGCCTAATCTTCAAATTTTGGTACGAAGCAACTTTCTATAGCACATCATCATCATCATCATCATCATCAGCCTATCGCAGTCCACTGCTGGACATAGGCCTCTCCAATTTCACGCCACTTAGTTCGATAAACGAAAATAATAATAGCAAAATAATAAATAATAGCACAGATATACGAAAAGTATAAATTTTTAAATACATCTTATAGTATACCTACAGGTTTGTACGGAATACTCGGTGCGCGAGTCCGACTCGCACTTGGCTGGTTTTTTTATGAATGAGCCTGTCAAAGTAACTCCACTCTTTTTTTTTACGTGGTGGAATGCGTTTACGCACTTCGCTCCCCCCCCGCGGGGACAGGGGGTTCGCTTCGTGTGGGACTCCTGACTGACTCGCCAGACTATCCACTAAACCACCACAGTGTGCCACTCTGGGCCTGAGACGGGAGAGATCCGGGAACCGCTTTCTTACGCCATCCGGACCCCTCCCAGAAAGTAACTCCACTCTGGCTTAAGTAAAGCATGAACAGAATCCAAAAATAGTGGCCACCACTCAGTTGCGAATGTAGACAATGCAACAATGCAGCATGGTGAACAAGATTATGGGGACATGTTGAGATGTTTCTGAGTCATTCTCTCTCTTTGTCTCCCCAACGAAACAACACGGCAAGAATATAAAAATCGACTTCTGCGAGAGTACCGACCTGCTCGAACCGTCACGTTTGTGGCTCAACTACCTTAAGTTTTACACTCGACATAATTTCCACAAATAGACATACTTATACCATTTAGTTACAATTTTAATTATGAAGAGGTACATATTATTCAATAAAATAGTACTTTTATAGCGTTATCAGTACTGAGTAGTCTATGGCCTTCCTCAAGAGTTCAGGTATCTTCTTGTCAATTTTCATTGATAACGTTTAGCCGTGAGAGATTAAAAGACAGACAGTTTCTTTCGAATCCGTAATATTAGGGTTCTTTTGGCAATAAGGCCGCCCTTTGTACACGTCCGTCTCACATTTTATTTACTCTCTTCTAACTGTCATATTATAGTATGCAAATAAAGAGTTTTCTATTACGGTTCAATCACAGGACAAAGACAAAAGCAAATACCGTCAAAAGTAGATACAGGATCAGCGAATAGCTTTTAAACAATAATGTTGCTAATGACACATATTTATTAATAAACTCAAGACATTCATTCACTATAAACCAAATACGAACAAGAATGATTCACAGATTAACCATTCGCGGAACAAAACCTCGCACCCACTACAACACGACTTTTTATACTCAAGGTCGAACCACCATTTTCGCATACGCACGGAAAGACACTTCAAACTGCGTTTTGAAAATCCATATTAACACTTTATTTAATTTAAAATAAAGCTCAATTTTCAATGATAACTTTTAGTGTTCGTTTCAAAAATTGTCTGGTATGTTAGAAATGGTTTCACAGCAGCTATCGACCCCTATTGTTCCATGGGAATGTTGAGAAATGTTGTTGTAATAAGATTGGCTTGTTTGGGCCAGTTTTTAGTCTAGAATGTATTACATGTAGTATTATATAATGTTTTCTGTCATATGATAGTGTTTTCTATACTAATATTATAATGAGGAAAGATTTGATTGTTGGTTTATTTGCACACATGAAGCGGCGGTTTATTTTCAGCACATTGTATACAGTCCAAAAATGATTTTATAAACTCTTTGACTTTATATAATATAAATCGTTATTTTCTTAACAAGTAAGGAATAATTAAAAAAAAATTGAGACTTCGTCGTTATTTGTCATCTATATTCAATTCATTGAAGAACTGAAAAGATTTTTGTTAATTTTAATGTTCCCGGGATCACTCTCACGAATAAGACGAATCTATTGACACCACTCACATAAAAATAAGCCGTTTAGGCTCTAGGGCGTGCCAAAGTTATAGACACCCACACATACACTGGAAAAATATAACCCTCCTTCTTTCGCAGTCGGATTAAAAGTGGTTGAGCTTGATTGTTTGACGAATTTTTTTTTGAAATATCATTAGGTTGGTTTTTTGTTCGTAATGTTTTTCTTATTTAATTCCGTCGAAGTTGTTCTATTGAAATGGTAAATTTATCATTTTTCCTGCTAGCCTAGTCATGTTTCTATTCTTAGAAGATATTAAGCACATAGTTTTGCATAGATTGGTTTCGCTGTTGGTTACATCATTCGTGTAGAAATGGTTTTTCCAATGTCATATATCAGGAAAATATAATTTTGACAATAGTTGTGAGAATATAATATTCTTAGTTTTCTTATATCAACATGCTTAATACTTTCTGGTATCTTTTAATAATTTTAATCTACTACAAGTTATGACGAAAGGAGTAGGCAGGTTTCTCTGGTCGTAAAATTATAATCTTTCATGCAGCTTGCAGTTACTTAATTTATTCATGACTAACTGAGCCCAGCGGTGTTATTCATGTTTGTTGTTGCAATCGCAGGCAACGCCGCGGGGTAAAGCTAGTCTATAAAAGTATATCTATTTGCCAGTAAAAGTTCCGTCGAAATCGGTCCCGCTGTTCCAGAGATTACCCGGAAGCAACAGACAGACAACAGACGATAAAATGTTGTTTTGGTATATGTACCGTGTACCTGCATATGCATTTAGTAAAAAGCAGTTATTTTAATATTACCGGATAATATTAACAGACTCCAGTTTTATTTATTTATTTATAGATCAAGGCGCTTACAAAATTATCGAAAAATTGGTATTTAATTCTCTAAAAATAAACATGGTAAGGAGGCGCTCATAGCCCAGTTGGACTCGGTGATTAGAAACAATCATCGAGGGTAAGCAACGATGTCGCGGTCAGTACCTGGATGGGTGACCGCTGGTGGCATGTTACGATGAACGTCTCCGTGATTCGGAGGTCACGTTAAGCAGTCGGTCCCGGTTGTTATCATACGATAACAGTCGTGAAGCTTAGTTGGAGGCCTTCGGGCGGCTTAAAAACATCCAACGGCAAGATTTTTTTTCTTGCCAGTCCCCAACCCGCACTTGGCCAGCGTGGGGACGTATGGCCTTAACCCTCTCCTGAGAGGAGACCCGAGCCCAGCAGTGGGACATTATGGGTTGTTGTTTTGTTTTTTGTTTAAACATGGTAAGTATCCCGTTTATGATTACTTCCTGAGTGATAAGTATTAAGAAAACGGAATGTAAACCATCACTATTCATTTTGTGAGTATTATGAGATCCGACTGAGAAGAAACTGAGAAGCAACACTGCAGAGAGGAGAAGAAGATGAGAGGCCAGGTCCAGTAGTAGACGATTAACGACTGTATATGATTGAAGTTTTCACTTCAAAAAAAAGTTCTACAAATGGCAGCCTTGTAGCTGTATGCCATCTCTCCCAGGCAAACGCTGGATGAAGTAAGATATAAAATATAAGAAGAAAAAAGGCGCAATTATTAATAAATAATAATAAATATTTTCGGCAATCTTAACACACAACGCCATCTAGACCCAAACTAAGCGGAGCTTGTACTATGAGTACTAGACAACTGATATAAATACGTATATACTTTTTTTTGTAAATACATTCATATTATACCCAAACTCTGAAACAAATATTTGCAGGTCGTACAAACTTTTGGTCTGACTCATGATTCGAACTCGAGACTTCTATTCTAGCAGTCGTATACGCTACCACTGCGCCACCGAGCCAGTCAATTATATTCCATGTAACTTATAGTTCTAGATGTAAATGCAGACATGCTTACCCTTCCAGGTAATAAAATGCGATGGTGCGATATTACACGTCGTTTGAGATTATCGCTATAAGTCTACCAAATTACGGTACACAAAATTGCTTGATCGTAATCAACGCGTAACACACAGCCAATGGTTGTAACCTGTCCATATGTCTTACCGTTTTAACTTTTATGGGGTAAATAAATTTTAAACGGTATTTCATTATATCTTCTGTTATATACACCAGTACTACGAGGTAGGTATGAAACTACCCAAAATTGTCATTTTTATTTTAAAAAGGCCATACCTACACTAGGAATGTGCTTTGTGTCGCCATTGACTTTAGAAATCTACATTAAACCGCTGCAAAGAACACCAATACACAGTAAATACCAAGTTGTATGCTGGGCTTGAAACCACGGTTCTCAGCATTCCAGGAATAAATGAAATGACCGAATACATGCACCATTCATGACCGAATGCATACCGAATTCCTTGTGTAAAGAGGATCGAAAAACCGAAGATGAAAGACGGACAACCTAAAGATGGTAGCAGAAAATATTGAATGCGGAAAGCAAAGGAATATATAGAATATTTGCTATTGTGCTCAGCGGAGGCTATCGATGTTAAGAAATGGAGTTGTATATTAACACGATTATGGCTGTGGCTCCACTCGCATGTTTGACGGCTATCGTAGTAAAGAGTGTGTGGTTTAACCGTGAAAGCGTGGCTAATATATAGAGTTACTTTCGAATTTATAAAGAATGTCTTTTGAATGGTATATTATATGTCTCACAGCATCCAAGCGACGTAGTATCTCATGACAAATAAAGTCAGGTTTTAAGTGTGGTGAAAAGTTCAGAAAAAGAACGGCGTATCTCCAACAATGTTCATCTCGTCGATATTGTGCAAGACTACTGAGGGAACAAGTGCCCCAGCACAGCGTTGAAAAGAGGACAAACACTTGAAAAAAACGCTATGTCAACTCGACTAGCCCGCGAGGCATGGTAAGCCTAAACCTTATTTCCAAAGCCTTTGTCTACCAATGTACCTATCGAGAAATTTAAATCATGACCCATCATAGGCTTTCTTACAGACATTCAAATACAATTAGGTAAAAATTCGCGTATATATGCATTTCCATATTAACCTTGTTACCCGCCATTTCATTACACAGAAAATTATCTGTAGTAATGATATATTTCTCTCAATTTGTTATAAGTTATAGTTATTTTAAAGGAGTATGGATTCAAAATATAATGATTACTGTTTCATATAATGTATTATCAACTGCAGTAATGATAAAGAAAAAACTCCATTGATCTCCGATCAGTTTTGATGTACCCTAGTATCCAAAACATCCTAAGTACGGTATATACCGTAAAGCTGGGAAATCTTTGTTATAAAGACGGTTTCAAACGATTAATGGACAAAGTGGGTCATGTGTCAGCTTTGTCGATAGTACTATTATAGTCTGTTGATGAAGCGAAGTCAGCTGTTAAACTAGTATTAAAACTAAGAATGCGCCTCATATGTTTATATTCTAACCACATAATACCTACGCATTTTGCATACCAATATAAAATTGGACGGAGGTCAAGCTAAACTGGTCGTCTGAGATCGACCTTACAACTGACCTTTGGGATCTCAATAGGTAGGTTTGGCTTACGTAATATTTAACAATCGTCATGCTTGTTTGTTTAAATCTATAACAATATAGTAAACAAATATGAAAATGAAAAACAGTTGTTTAGCCGAACTCGCTTATATTCAAATTTAAGCTTAAGTTGATTGAGGACTTCTTGAGAACAAATATTGAAAAGATTTGAGAATACAGTAAGATTCTGAAGTGAAACATTCCGTTTGAAGCTTATTATCTCGGTCAAACAGGAAGACATAGGAAGTTGTCGAATTTAGATAAAGCTCCCCTTAACACTTAAGAAGAATGGGGATTTATCTTCAGCTCACTTTTCATAATCAACAAAACTCAACAAAAAATTAATACCAGTTTTCTGTGAGACTGTAACTAATCTGATTGAATCGACCCGTAGAGCAATAGCGTCACTTTCCTCTTACACAAAGAAGGGATTCTCCAAACGGGCGAAGGGATCATGCCAGGCCACGTGACCCAACGATTGATGTTGGGAAGTTGTATGTATGGTAATAGTGCGAGAATTTCAATATCGTGATACAGAATTAGTAGTTACTCCATAATTAGGTGTGTTTGGCACTGGAGTATGTTTTTGTTTTGCTATATGTGGAAGTCGCCACAGACCCATATCTATTATTACGTAACACTTGACATCAAGTTGACAATTGGAACTGCGACTGATGTATGTTAAATCTTATATAATACACACACGTTAAGGAGTGCTCTTAAGGCCACCAGAATGATTCAGAGTTGCGACCTTTAGATGACAAACAATCCTACTACTACAAATGCGTGTTAGTTTATTTGTCATGGTTTGATACCTTACCTACTCAACCGTATAGCCCACTGTGCAGAACGTACGTGGAGGCAGAGGAAATAGTAACCCATATGAATTAATGAATTTACATATCTTTGTAGTTAATGTTTTTTTAAATGTATATGAGCCTGTCAAAGTGACTCTACAACACCTGATGGAAAGCATTAACAGAATCCAAGAGTGTAGAGGTTACTGTAGTAATCGCGAGTGTAGACAATGCAACATGCTGATCCACTCTATGGTGGCCTATTTAGATGCTTCTGGATCATTGGGATTCTGGACTTGAAGACAATTTGGATTCCTCCACAAACTCAGTGGCATAGACTCACCAACGCAAAATCCGCACTTAGAGCAATTTACGCAACAAACGAAACATTGTCGAGTGTGTACAGTTATGCACATATATTTAGAACCAAAAGCTTTTAGTGTTATTATACACCTTTTTTTAAAAGGATGGAATTTCTTCCGAGTCCGACCGAGTGATCTTTCGATCTGTCGGTCTCTTATCGATTTCATCCCGATGTTACAAGGTGTTCTGAATAGGTGGACGGCGAGAACGACGCAACGCAACGATGCGAGCGCGGTGAATGCGGTCAATAATAAGAAATAATGACCAAAATCATGTTATTTCGCATTACGTTGCTCATTAGGATACCACGTTTGAGCTTGACAATGGTTGGGGAAAAGAGGTTTTGTTTTTAAGACGTCAAACTGCGCAGGTTTGGTGACCTACTTATTTAAAAGCCAATATCAGAGATTAATTAGGTTTATTCACCTGTGAACAGTAAATATATAACGAACAAGTATTTGAAGTGTCCACGGCTAGAAAATAATATCGATACTGTGGTTAGCGCCCGCGGGTAACTGTGACATTTACCAACATTAGATAACTATGCAACCTTACACTTAGTACAACTTTCGAGACTAACAGTGAGACACCTACTAAATTGCTTCAATCCATTCTACGCAGTGAGCTTAAAAGCATTCTGAATTATCCTATTAATATTATAAACGCGAAAGTTTGTATGGATGGATTTTTGTTACTCTTTCACGTAAAAAGTACTCAACGGATTTGGATAAAACTTTACAGTAATATAGCTGATACATCAGAATAACACATAGGCTACTATTTGCCGTGATAACCGACATATACGCGGGGGGAGCTGAGGGCTAAAACTAGTTTATATTTAAAGGATAACTGTCGCACTAGGCACTTATGTTGTGTCGCTGGGGATTTTATGAATATATTTTGTCCAAAATAATACAAAGAGCCGACTCAAAACAACAATTTCTTTCCATAAATTAAATAACAGCCTTTTATATCTACTACTGGATGTGGAAGTGATATTATATTGTAATGGTCTTCTTAATTCGTCATAACACGATGTACAATTTGCGGATCACACAAAGTGTTGTCCTGAGTGGCGTTTGAACCCACATCACTCAGTACAATAGGTGATCGCTTAAACCACTCCGCCATCTATGCAGTCAGCGGTGACCTTAATATATAACACAACCTTATATAACATTTATCACTAGAATGTGATATTACATATCGTCTCAATGTGAAATATGACATAACGAATCACAGACCTACCTAAGTATGTAGGTTTGTTCCTATTAAAGTGTCAATCAATGTTAAATGAAGATCGTCTGGCGCTTGAAATTCGGCCATTTTGAATCTTGAGGCACTTTATTATATGACCAATTTAACTTGATCTGTCACTGTATTGGCCTTTAATTAATGTTAATTTTAAGTGGAAACTTCTACGAATTTTTTTAAAGACAACTCCTAAGGGGCTTTTCAAACATACATGAAAAGGACACAAAGAACACTAAGATTCAGAACAAGAGTTTTTGGATCATACAAAGTGTTGTCCCCTGTAAGTTTTGAGCCCATAACACTTGAGGCAATAGAAAGCAGCGGGCGACCACTATACCAATAATCTGCGTCCCTATTGCCCTTCGCGTTATGTTATACAGCATTGTGAAATTTGGTTATAAAAATGGTTATAGTCAGCGAACCTCAAACGTTAGACATATGCTGCCGCAGACGTTTTTTAGGTCTTTTAAAGAAGAACAATACCTTCATACTCGTTCAATTTATGCCTCTAAAGGTTTTACGCAATGGAACCTCTAAAAAAAACCCCGTGTCTTCAACATGTTTCATCGGTACTCCACTCCTTTCGGTGTTAGGGTGATGATAATTAGTCTATAGCCTTTCTCGATAGCTGGGCTATTAAACAGTGAAAGAATTATTCAAATCTGAGTAGTACTTTTTGAGATTAGCGCGTTCAACCTAACAAACAAATTCTTCAGCTTTGTAATATTAGTATAGATTAAATAGCTCGGTAGTTCTTGTATATAGCACACAGTATATTTGTTACCATCAATCGGTATAATCCAGTATTCTATTTAATACCTAGGCAAAATTTACATTACCTAAAACGTGTAGGTAATGTGTGAAATATAATGATTTATTTAATACTTTGCCTAGGTTTTCTATACAATGCCTAATGCGCAACCGGTAATGTGCTATCTACGGAAACAGGTCAAAAACAATCCACTCAAACTCATAGAATCTAAATGATTCAACAATAATAGAGGTCATCTGAGATGATCACTGTTGAATTCTAACCTAAGCCTACATGATTCTGAATAAAGTTGATTTTAAGCTAACAGAACAAATTTCCTTTGCTTGTCATTTCGTAGACAGGAAAAAAGTTAGATAAAAACAATAAATACACATTAAATCTACATAAAAACATAACCGGTATTCTGTACAATTCCTAGGAATTATATAGAATACCTAGTATGTGATGGACCATAATGTTCACAATATTTCATACATTGCCTGAATGCCCCAAGTATTGTATACATTGCCTAGATATTGTATAGAATAGGTACCTGAATTGTACAGATTGTCGGCAACATAACCAAGTAACAGTTACTTATCATGATGTGTATCACGCAGCATTGAGTAACGAAGCAATTGATCGATAGTTCAATACGTTACACGCGCAGGAGACGTATTTGATCAACCTTGGTTCAATTTACAAATATTTAAACAGATTAGGCAAACTTCTTCACGTTTCCTTGAGTGGATTTAACGACGAATATTGACATCTATATCTACAAACATCTAGAACTGAGTTCATCTGTGATCACGGCACTTACAACAATGTCGAAATATCGATAAAACAATCCCAAAAATAGACATAGTAAATCATAAACCGTTGGACTGGTCCACGAGTTTAACTTAGCGTGCGTTGCTGGGTGTTTCTCTTGTCGATAGAATTGGAAAGAGAACTGGAGTAACCGATATCGCACGGAGGATCAATACGCTGAAGCGGAAGAGGGCCCGCCATGTCTCCAGGTGGACTGATGGTCGTTGTAGCCGACAAGTGTTAGAGTGGAGAACACGATAAGCAAACGTAGCAGGCGACGTGCGGTACGATGGAACAACGACTTGAAGATAATGACTGGCAACGAATGGATGTGGACTGCCGAGGACCGAGATGGATGGCGCTCTAGGCTTTCTTTCAGCAGTGGAAGAAATCACAAACAGCTTTTAATCCGCTATGCGATATTGGCCTCTCTTTAAGAAGGAGGTTTTGGTATACCGTACGATACTTATCTGACGGGTTGGTGTAGAAAGTTTGTTGCAAGTTTTCGTTTTCTTAGCAGTGTTGTCTCTCTGAGTCTGCGCAGTTTTTTCTTTAGTCAATTCTTACGACACCCCTGGGCAAGTAACACTCAGTATTCTAAATCCCGCTTTACACGGCATGATATATGCGCATGGTAAATATTCCATTTATAACTTTGACTCGGTAGCGCAGTGGTAGCGTATATGACTACTGAGCTTGTTTGATCTACCAAGATTTTTTTTTTTTTTTTTTATTTATTTGTCTTTATTGTATACACATAGTAAGAAACGGTACAATAGGAACAGTCACAAAGTATGTATAACAAATGGCGGTCTTATCGCTCTCGGCGATTTCTTCCAGACAACCATAACACGGATATGAGTGTTTCAAAATTTTGAAATTTAGGGTAGGTTACATACAGGGAACACATAAAATATACAAAAAAAAACAAAAAGAAATAGTAGCGATCCATATACAAATGTTAAACACTATTCCCATTACACAAACATACTTATACCTACACAAATACATATACATACATCAGAGTATGCATACACATACGGACCAATATACATAAAACATGAAATTTATTCAAAAATTATTCACAATGATAAATAGTAATCCTTCACTAGCTTTTTGAACATATCCAAGGTTTTTGCTCGTCGGATATTATCTGGCAAGTTGTTCCAAAGCCTTACCGCTTGCACAGTAAAAGACTTGTCTGCAAACTGAGTGGTATGTGCTGGCATTTTCAGTTTAAAATTCTCCGATGACCTCAGGTCTCTGCAATGTGTACTTTTTAAGAATTGAAAACGTTCTTTAAGATACGGGGGTGTGTGAGGATGAAACAGAACACTGTATAAAAGAGTAAGAATATGCAGATTCCGGCGAAAGCGTATTGGTAGCCACTTGAGTTTAGAACGAAACTCTGAGATATGATCATATTTACGTAATCCAAATATGAATCTAATGCATAAGTTTTGAAGTCGCTCAAGTTTATTCAATTGGTCTTCGGTGAGGTCCAGATAGCTGACATCGCCATAGTCAAGGATGGGGAGTAGAAGTGATTGTGCGAGCGCAAGTTTAGTATTAGTTGGCAGGAAATTCCGTAGCCTTCGCAGAGATCCTGCTGCAGCAAATAGTTTGCGACTTACCTCCCCGATCTGAGAGTTCCAGGAGAGGTACTTATCCATACAGATTCCCAAGTTTTTCACCTATTTATATGTATTCACATTGATGTTTTCCTAGCCGATTTCGGCCACGGCGGCCTGTCTCAACGGAGACCAGCGAGACGGCAGCTGACGGTTAACCAACACAGCCGGGGAGAGATCAGGCGCAGGACCGACAGCTTTACGTGCTCTCCGAGGCACGGGGATTCAGACCTCAACTTCCCAAATCCGAGCTGTTATTAAGCATTTTTATCATCAGAAAAACACAATAACACTTTTGGCCCGACCCGGGATTCGAACCCGAGACCTCCTGATTGGCAGTCGCAAACATCAACCGCTAGACCAATGAGATAGATGTATTCACAATATGAATGTATTTATATCAGTTGTCAAGTACCCATAGTACATAATGGTAACTGATTCTAATGGTATTATATATTGATGTTGTGGATTTTTGTACGAAAGCGAAGATAAAAAGAAGAGTAATTGTTTTGTCAGTTTAAGTACTTATGTTTATAGTTGTAGATGTCCACGATAACGCCTAAACTACTGAACCGGTTTAAATGCATGTGGTGTCAATAAATTGGTAATAATGGCCCATGTGATATATGTTTTATAAATCTCACTAAAACTTTTTGATGTAGTCCTGTTATAGTTTCTCGCACTCCTTCTTATTTTAGAAATTTATGAATAAAACTTATCGGCTAATAAAAAACAGATAATCTTGGGCCATAATTAAAGAAAGTAGTAGCTCACACTAATTGTTCTTGAGTAAAAATGCATCTCCTTAAAATAATCGTAATTTTTTTTCATTTTGAAATGGTCCTGTGGTTTCTCTAATTCTTATATAAAATTCTAATATAGCTTATCCTACTTAAATATTTCTTTTTGATTTTGAAAGTGGGCTCACAAGGAGAGTTATTCCGCTTCAATTTCATCAAATGTTCCCATATTCTTATCTTTTTTGTAATATGTAAATTTGTTTAACAAATTCGGATCACAAAACATGTGTTTAACATTTTCAATATGGCCAAGATATTAATTTTTATTTAGCAATGCAAAAAACAATTTAACAAACTTGCTTATCTGTGGTCTTCATCTGAATGTTTGTGGTTTATGCAAGAGGCCGGCGCCCGCGCATTCGCAGGTGTTACGTGCTGATGACGTCATTTGGTGACATCATGCAACTGTAAGGACGATTTATTCCGAGTGTGGCAAGCCTCATATATAATTTCATAATTTTTTAAAAATCTGTTCATTTTTTTCGAGTTTTTTTATGGCCTGCCAAAGTCACTCTACTCTACCTAATGGAAATCATTAGCAGAAACTAAGAGCATAGGTTACCATACTCATTGTAGATGCAGAAAATGGAAAAATGCAGTATGCTGATCCTTTCCATAGCGGCCTTGTTTTATTAGGACTTCGGTCTCGCACTCACCAACGAAACAGGACAAAATTAATTTAGTATGGATAAGAAAGTAATAAGGAATATTATTGCAATTAATAACTGTTAAAATATTACCATGTCTGAACCTCCTTACGTAGAAGACGACACTGCTTATTTACCAACGACCTCGGTTCGAGGCTACCGACCCACAAATCAATAGACCTTAACACAGTAGCCTAAAGTTCAAATTTACTTAGCAACAAATCCTCTGCAATAATTTCAAGTAACCGATTCACGATTGAGATGTATTTTAAATTAATAGCAGTAAGGTTTAATATCATTTGGGTCGATGATAATGAAGTTTTTCTGTGATGTTTTTGGAATTAATGATTTTGCGTAATGAAAATGATAGTGTAGGATTGTTTTCTTAGACGTTATGTCACGTGATGTGTATAAAATCTGCCTCGGTGGCGCAGTGGTAGCGTATGCGACTGCTGTGCACGAGGTCTCGGGTTCGAATCCTGAGTCGGACTAAATGTTTGTATGATCTTTTAACCGTGGGAGAGCCATGTTGGGCATGAATGGGCCGGCTCGACCGGAGTGATACCACGGCCTCATAGAAAACTGGTGTGAAACAGAGGTTACGCTGTATTATATCGAGTGAGTGAGGATACCGGTGGCCCATACCCTAATCTCTCACTCCCTATCCCCCTCCCCATCCCCCAAAGGCCAGCAAGGCACTTGTGACACCTCTTGTGTTACAGGTGTCCATGGGCGGCGGTAATCGCTTACCATCAGCCGATACGTCTGCTCGTTTGCCCCTTATACCATAAAAAAAATCTGCAAATATTTGTCTCGTAGTCTGGGTGTTTTCTATGTAAAATATTTATAAAAAAAGTATACATGTATTAATATCAGTTGTCTAGTACCCATAATACAAGCTCTGTTTAGTTTGGGACTAGATGGCGTTGTGTGTTGAATTAACTGAAAATATTTATATATTTATTATTTAAAATATATGAGGATAGTGTATTGAATATTTGCCAATATATTTTAAGGCTTCAGTAATCATGTAGTGGTGATTAAGAACACAGACAGTGAGAACTAATGTCATCATCCCTGTTTGCGCTTTCGCTTTGTTTCAGCTGGTAAGTGAGGATAGCGGAGGCCCACACCCCAAACAGTAAATATATAATTATAGCTTCTGACAGAATTAAATCTGTCGGGGTAGCTATTCCTTATAAAAAAATATATCATATCAATAAATCACCGAAATGTATGTACGCGCATAACTTCCGATTGGCTGCATCTAATTGGATAATTCTTTTTTCAGTGTGTTTGTTATTGTTATGACAAGGTTCGTATACAAGAAAACTAAAAGATAGCCTTTTTTTACTACCTGTACGAAACTGAACATAATTATCTGCTAAAATAAGTTTTTTCAGAAATTTTAAAAATATAGCAGTACGGAGTTTGGCGGGTCAGCTAGTTTATAATATTAATACATATTGTTGTAGTCAAGACCTAAATATCTGTTATTATAAACCTATTGATCCCTTGATCAACACCTCATTACTAGTTTTCACACGTGAATTTACGCAATTTTCCAAAACGAACATAATTACTCAACAGTGTCCATTTAAGTTCCGAGGTCGGTCGGCACAAGGGCGTGCGGGGGCAGTTTATGTGTCATGAAGCTCTCATGTTCTGGCTATTTTAGATGTGGGAATTTTGTGATATCTAATACTTCTAAACAAATAATTCTTATCTATTTATTTATTTATTTTAACACTTCATGCACATATGTACAACGGCGGGCTTAGTGCCCACGGCATTCTCTATCAGCACGGCATTCTCACCTTTGGGTGGTGTAGAAATTTTGTGAGGATGAATAATGAATGATTTTCATAATTTAAGGAACTGATATAAACTTTCATAATACAAATGTATAAAAAAATATTTATGTATATAAGTATATGTATCGGAATTTCAGAAACAGCTGCACCGATTTTTATGAATTTTATAGGGCGGGTGTTTCAGGTGCGATAATATAACTAACTGGAATCCATTTTCAGAAGAATTGCCAAAACAAAAATATATAGAGCAAAGCTCACTTATCGCAGTACACTACTGGACAAAGAGCTCTCCAATTGTGCGCCATTTGGTTCGAACCTCGGCTTTTCACATCCCGGTCCTAACAGCCGTCTTATTCAGTCATCCAGGTATTATATACTACATATAATACGTTTTATATGTAGGTAACAGTGTTGCCAGACGTCTCGCTTTTGACGGAATGTACCGATTTCTGAATCAAAATTTAAAAAAAACAAATACACTACTGCGACCATTCCTTTCAACACCAGGAGTTATGGACGACGGGTGGAAGAAAATCAAAAATATTGAGAACGACGTTTTTTTTAATCGTTAAGGTTAAATATGTTTTTTTTATTTTGTCTCATTTTCGACGAAAGAATCCCGCTTTTTTCATTAAAAAGTTTAAAATCCCGATTTGAATAAAATGTGGCAACCCTGGTTGGTAACGTCAGGTAACTCTTTACATCTACACAAATGAAGAAAATTGAAGTGTCTATTTGTAATTTCAAATTAACAGTTTTCACTCAATGCATATGTTTTAAGTGTAATGCGGTATTTAGCTCTAAAAATTTTTTTATTTTATTTTTGTCGGCTGGACTGAATTTTTTTATTCATCATCATCAACAACGCATAATGTCCCACTCGAGTCTCCTCTCAAGAAATCTCCGAAATATATGACATACAGGCGGGCGGAGCCGCTAGTTAAAGCTAGTACCTATATACTTTTTTTCTGAATACTTACATGTTATATAAGTAATCACCCTATCTTCTAAACTAGTATTTACAGATCATACAAACATTTCGTCAGACCTGGGAATCGAACCCGATACATCAGGCATCATATGCTTCAACTGCGCCGCCGAGGCAGTCAAACATATTTCAATGCCCAAATATTTAGCTACTAGGGCATCGAACAAGCTACCACCCTCACAAAAAATAATAATTTAACACCAAAAACAAAATTAATCAACCATTTTACCTCTATGGTAGCCGGACCATAATGAAAAAAATTATAAATGTCACCGGACCATTTCGAAATGAACGCAACATTTCTAGATTCTTTAAAGGAGATAGATGCATTTTTACTCAATTACAATTAGTGTGGGCTACTGCTTTGTTTAATTATGGCCCGAGATTGTCTGAGTTTTTATTTGCCGATGCGTTTTATTGCGCGGGTTGGGGACTGGCAAGACAACGTTGTGGCTACGTAATCTTGCCATTTTTGTGCCGTCCAAAGACCTCCAACTAAGCCTTACAACTGTTATCTTGTGATAACAATCGGAACCGACTGTTTAACGTGACATCCGAATCACGGAGACCATACCATGAGTGGTATCATGGCACCAGCGGTCACCCATCTGCGCCGTCATTGCTTACCCTGCTTTTGTCAAGTGACTAAAATAATCCTATAAGGAGCAACTTACGCTACTTTTTCTTAGAATAGCTTCGTCCCGCGGGTAACACCACAAGGCTAAGTAAGTATATTATAAATTGCGTCAATAACATTCTAAGATTAGAATACCATTGACTATGCGTAGTGTACAGCGATATGTATTTCTTTGTATGAAACGTAGTGATGTAAGTGTCTATCCAATAACTGTTACTGGAAAACCTTATATTTTAATAACTAGTTATTCATAACTGAAATACAAAATGCAATGATTTCAAAAGACTCAAATATTTCGGCTACTAAGATAATATAAGTTAAGTATTATAATATAAGTGGAAATAAGTTAAGTTTAATTTCAATAATCAATAACAATTTGCAAAAGACTAACAACAAAATATTTTTTTTTATTTACAATAATACATTACCGATCCATGCTGATATTATTGTATAAATTCGAAAGTAACTCGGCCGGTCTATATATTATACTTCCACGGCAAAACCGCTGCACTGATTTCAATGAAACTCGGTATGGAGACACTTCGATTGTTGAGAAAGGACACAGGCTTTACCGTAATATCCAGCATACTTGCGGGCGCTGCCGCGATCAGAAGCTACCATCATTCTTTTTTCTATAATTTCTCCAAGTATCGTACCTGAGAATCTAATTTTGTCGTCCAAAACACTGCATCGCACTTTGGACTTTAGAGATGCAGATATAAAATACCGATGACAGACATTACATAAACCTTTTCCGTTTTCCCTTACATAAAAAAATAACTTTACAAAACTGTTAACATCAAATATCTATTCATCCCACCCCTAGTACGAGTACCCAGACACCCCCGCCCCTTTATCGACCCATATATTGGTATAAAAAGGGCTACGAGCTCAGAACTAGCACCGAGTTACACGGTACGGCCCGGTTCGGATAGCCGTAACGTCAAACTCGGTGTGTTTCAGTACAGAAAAACTTATGTTATCTGCATCTAGGTTAATGTCCATAGGTGTTTATGGTTCCGAACTTCTAGAAGTTACCTAGGTCATATTTCAAAAACTTGTTATGCATATTTATTGTTATACATTTCTACCTTTAGTGTAATTACTCTTTGAAATAAATATCGATTTTGAGTGTCTCGTCTAGCTTTTTTTACTTCTTAATTATTAGCTGGCGTGTTTGGATGCTTGGCTTTTTCATGAAGAATAATAGAGTTGATTCCTGCTTGATGTAACACACCAGAGAAAAACCTGACAGGGCAAGGTCGAGTACCCTTCGCAGTCGTATAAATTTGCCTCCTTCTGTGGCATTGTAGTCATCAATTTGAACTGGTTTATATGATATAGTTGCGTGTTTAAAATCTCAGACCACTCGCTTTATTACCCGATTTCGGTGAAACTAAAACGTAAGGTAACTGTTTTGGCAGTCTATGTATGATCCACCGTCCAAACTACTAAACAGATTTTAATGAATGAAGTGTCAATAGATACATACTAATGGCTCGGATAAAGGCTAAATAAATTTTATCAAAGGATTTTATGTGATCGGGCTTTTAGTTTCTTAAAGTTTTTCGTATTTTCATTATTCATTTTTTTTAAAAGACAACTCCCGCATTAGGAATATACATTCCTGTGTCACGGAGATCTTTACAAACATACATGAAACGGACACAAAATACACCCAGACTTAGAACAATAATTTCTGGATCCCACAAAGTGTTGTCCAAAATAAGATTTGAACCCACAACACTTGGCGCAGTAGGAAGCGGTGTGGCGACTACTGAAACCACCAGGCGAACCGCGTAGTCGAAGGTGATAGACAAAGGCTTTGAAAATAAGGTTTAGACTTACCATGCCAAGCTGGCTAGTCGAGTTGGCATAGCGTGTAGTCATAATATACCAAAACTTATCGGCATTTAATACAATGAGATAGATGTACTCACACTATGATCGTATTTATAACAGTTGTCAAGTACCCATAGTACATTATGGTGACTGATTCTTATGGTATTATATATTGATGTTGTGGATTTTTGTACGAAAGCGAAGATAAAGAGAAGAGTAATTGTTTTGTCAGTTTAAGTACTTATGTTTATAGTTGTAGATGTCCACGATAACGCCTAAACTACTGAACTTGTTTTAATGAATGCGGTGTCAATAAATTGGTAATAATGGCCCATGTGATATATGTTTTATAAATTTCACTAAAACTTTTTGATGTAGTCCTGTTATAGTTTCTCACATTCCTTATTATAGAAATGTATGAATAAAACGCATCGGCAAATAAAAACTCAGACAATCTCGGGCCATAATTAAACAAAGCAGTAGCCCACACTAATTGTAATTGAGTAAAAATGCATCTATCTCCTTTAAAGAATCTAGAAATGTTGCGTTCATTTCGAAATGGTCCGGTGACATTTATAATTTTTTACATTATGGTCCGGCTACCATAGAGGTAAAATGGTTGATTAATTTTGTTTTTGGTGTTAAATCATTATTTTTTGTGAGGGTGGTAGCTGGTTCGATGCCCTAGTAGCTAAATATTTGGGCATTGAAATATGTTTGACTGCCTCGGCGGCGCAGTTGAAGCATATGATGCCTGATGTATCGGGTTCGATTCCCAGGTCTGACGAAATGTTTGTATGATCTGTAAATACTAGTTTAGAAGATAGGGTGATTACTTATATAACATGTAAGTATTCAGAAAAAAGTATATAGGTACTAGCTTTAACTAGCGGCTCCGCCCGCCTGTATGTCATATATTGCGGTATGTCCTTCCTCAAGAATCAAAGGTTGTCTCTATTATATTTTAAATTTCATCCATTAAGGTTCAGTGGGTGAGCCGTGAACGTGAAACCAACAGATAAACAGCGTTACTTAAACACATATATATTACGTATGGAAGTATGAACGTGTTTCTATTATAACATCTAAAGCCGGAAAAAGACAAAAAAACATATGAAGCAACAACTCAACGCTAATTACAACATATTTGTGTTAACACGAACGATAGGTAACAGGATCGATTCCGGCCGTTAAATAATTCTTACTTCAAATATTACGTGTGTTATCGAACAGTTTTTTTAACACCTGTCTGTAGATACACAACGTTATTGAACCCACGCGGAACATTTGTATAGAGATTTTAATTGATTACACATACATACATACAGATTACATTTATGAATGGCCTGTGGGCATAGTCACTTGTGACAAAGACTGCTAAGTTTTTGTCTGTCAGTATGTGTGTTAGTACCGGCTAATCTATGGAATGGTTGAATTGATTTCGATGGGACTTCCACTGGAAGACAACTGATGCCAATTAGAGTAAATTAAGCTAGTTTTGTTTATGATTTTTTTTGTACAAAATTAAAACCAATGACATAGCTTTCCACCAGTGAAAGCCACTTCAAAATCGGTTCAACCGTTCCAGAGATTAGTCGACACAAACAGACAGGCAGATAAATAAAATCTAAAATAATGGATTTTTCATTTAAGTACCTGTTAATTTGAAATTACAAACAGACATTTCAATTTTATTTATCAGTATAGACGAACGTCTAAGCTGATATAGCAAGGACATTCAAAGTGTTTTTAAATGGTAAGTGTTGCCGAGGGCGTTGGTAATCACCTTCCCACATAATCGGTATGAGTGACCACTAGTGGAATGCAAACTGGTTTCATAACTTTCGCAGTTATTTATTGTCCAGTTAAAAAAAAGCATTTATTAATAATAAATAAATAATAAATAAATATTTCGGACATCTAACACACAACGCCATCTAGTCCCAAACTAAGCAAAGCTTGTACTATGGGTACTAGACAACTGATATTAATACATATATACTTTTTTTTTGTAAATACATACATATTATACATAGAAGACATCCAAACTCCGAAACAAATATTTGCAGATCATACAAACATTTGGTCCGACCCAGGATTCGAACCCGAGACCTCATGGACAGCAGTCGCGTAAGCTACCACTGCGCCATAGAGGCAGTAAATGTATGTATCCTGGCACATCTAACACACGGCCAACTTATTTTAAACTAGGCAAAGCGTAATAGTAATGCAGACTGCTGGTATACATATTTATATATTACTGAACCAGCAACCCGCCCTAGATTCCCACGGACTCTTTACGAAAAATATATTATAGCCTGTGTTACCCCGAGTAGATGTGCAGGTTAATTTTTTCCCGACGTTTTCAACAAATATTGTTATATTATTTTATTATATTATTATATATTAGCCAATACACTCAAAAATTTAACTGATTTTATACTAAAGCCGCTGGCTATGAGAAATGGATGGATATAAGATTAATATTGTACTCTATTATTATCGCGACTGCGGTACCTGGCCTGTTCCCGGGCCTGGCAGACCAGGAACCGGTTCTACCTGAATATCAGTTAATACTTACCCACTATCTAATTTTTCTAATCTAATCTTATTCAAAAACTAGTGATAATTGTCTTACAAGTATTAATCAATAGGGCACCAAGGTGCGGATCATCATACTGCACTGCATTCAGAATGTGTATGATGACCGATACTTTTGGTATTGTGCTTATGCTTTCCATCAGGCAGATTATTGACACTTTGGCAGGCCCATACATGGAAAAAGTACGATGCTAGTATCGTTACGGTTCAACCAGATTCCTAATTGTCTCAACAATAGTACAAGAAACATTCATAGAGTCAACGCCCTTTTTAACACAATGAAATAGGATACAAGGCAATTAAATCACAAATGTCTCATAAGATTAATTTGCCAAGTCAATGACATACCAATTTAAGAGTTTTTAGTTCGATGAATCCAAAAAGTTTGATATTCAATAAAACTATAATTTCTGATCACAATGATTTGGTTATTCCGTCCTACGCATAGCTGTTTCCACTACTATAAATGGTCTATTGTCTTTTACGGTATCCAATCAAAAAACATACCTGTATTTCTAAGGTAATTAATATCTATAAAATATAATTAGATTGGGGAAAAAATGACATTGGTAATTTTCAAACAGTTTTGTAGCAAGTAAATTGAGAATTAAGTATTTTGTGAGATGTCGGATTACGGTTATCGGGTAATGTTGATGATGTTCTCGATCGAGTATTAATGTTGGTCGGCTACGGCGACTAGTCTCAATCAACTAACTACGCAGGAGATATTATAGTGCACAAATGTGTGAGCAAACACAGGTGCATTCTCTGTTTCCTCGTTGTCGCATTCCGATGGGACGGTTATCCAACACGATCAAGATCAGGTGCAGGACCGATGGCTTTACGTTCTCTACAAACCATGGGGTCTATGATCCCAACTACAAAACTCCGGGCTGTTATTAAGCATTTCTATAATCAGATAAACTCAGTAACACTTTTTGGACCGACCTGGAATTCGAACCCGAGACCTCATGATCAGCAGTCTCACGCCAACCGCTAACCCAACGATGCAGTTGCAATGTTACTTATTATAAATTCGAAAATGACTATCTCTCTGTATGCCTCCTTATCTGTTGCACTGATTTTAATGAAATATGGCATGAAAATACTTTAATTTGTAAGGTAAGGTAACATCGATTATGATCAGATAGCTAGAAGGTTTTTCAACTAGCAACACAGGGAATGGAGGGCAACACTGGAGAAGAGAATTTTCGGCGGTGGGGCGAGGCGTGAACTTGACAGATGGTGGTATAAAAAGGACGACTATTGTATACTGTGCGTTGGTGCTAATGAAATGTAGTTGTAGATAGTTAAAGTATTGTTTTATTCAAAAGTTACTGGATTTTACAACAAGGATATATGTTACTCTTACAGATACGATAACCGATACCAACGCGAGCAGAGCCGCGGGCAAGAGTCAGATTTTTAAACTTATCGTCGGCGTACGTCAAGAAATTAGATTGTATTAAACATAAAAAAACTGTTGGTTGGCTCAGAAATGATAAAATTGTAGCTACCCACACAATATTTACAAACTCAAGAAGTTTATTTACCATCAATAAACTTGATAATCAATGCAATTATGCAACACCCTGCTATTTTGGCTCCTCTTTGTTTCAACATAGTTTTATGAGTTAAAATTTACGTATTAACATACATATAAAGTTTGTTACAAAATAACCGTAGGTGTTGTGCTGTTTGGATCTGTTTTAGATTTATTGCTAATGCTTGGTGATCGAAAAATAATGAAATCCTTATGTGGATCCCGTTCACTACTAAAATCTTATCCTTGTAATATATACTTTCTTTTAATCTTATTTTTCTCTCCATTCGTGTGTTTCAGCGAGTGAATGAGGATGCCGGAGGCCCATAATCCAACCCCCTCCCCATCCCCCAAGGCCGGCAACGTACTTGTGACGCCTCTGGTGTTACGGGTGTTCATGGGCGGCGATAATCGCTTACAATCAGGCGATACGTCTGCTCGTTTGCCCGCTATTCCATAAAAAAAACCATGGTTGCCTGTAAGATATTGTCTTCAAGCAATAATGCCGGCACTTGTACCTACATACCCAGTTTTTAAGTCCATTTTGTAATCTTCTGGTGAATAATAAACATATTATTATTATCCTTAGCAGTCTTGAATATAAAAATATTGAAATAACTAGAAAAACCAAGTAACGGCCTTCAACAGATATTTTAATATCTTTCCGACTATTAGAAATATTAATACGTGATGCACCGGCATGCCAGTCATTTTCTTTTAATTAAAGCTAAAGCATAAAGTTGACTGCCTCGGTGGCGCAGCGGTAGCGTAAGCGACTGCTATGCTTGAGGTCTCGGGTTCGATTCCCGGGTCGGACCAAATGTTTGTATGATCTGCAAATATTTGTTTCGGAGTTTGGGTGTTTTTCTATATTTATATCAGTTCTCTAGTACCCATAATACAAGCTCTGCTTAGTTTGGGACTAGATGGCGTTGTGTGTTAAAATGTCCAAAATATTTATTTATTATTTATTTATTTATTAAAGTCAATAGCTAAAACATTCTTTAACTAGTTGAATTGTTACAACTATTTAGAAGAACATAAATAATAACACACGACGCCAATAATGATACGCGTATACATGTACTCTTTTGTAAATTTCAAATACATACATATTATACATAGAAAAAACCCAAACTCCGAAACAAATATCAGCAGATCATACATAAATTTGGTTAGACCCGGGAATCGAAACTGAAACCTCAAGCTCAGCAATCGCTACCACTGTGCCACCGAGGCAGACAGTTATAAAAAGATTCCATGAATATAAAAGACCAGTATAAGGCAAGATTATCAAGTGTAACAGCTCCATTTGAGTAGCTACAAAGCAATTCATCAGGTAACACTCCGCTCTACTGCGCGAAAGACAAGTCAAGGCTACGCCCACCGGTCGCTGCGCAGGCGCCGCGCTGCCTACATCACGTGACGTCAGCCGGAACTATCAACCCCTTGATGGCAGTAACGACAATAGAATCAAAAGAACATTATACTATTTAGAGATTTTATTTGATTCAAATAACTATACTCGGAAATTAACCTTCCACTTTTAGTTATGAATTAAAACTACAGCTATATTAATATACTTTTGATCTTTGTGACAAATGGCCGGGGAAACCACCGAAGTAATTCTAAAAAGCGATATTACCAACTCGGCAGTTTCATCACAAATAAGTGCAAACCATACTATAATATGTAAATTAGAAAGTAGCTCTGACTGAATGTTATGCTTTCACGGCTAAACCACTGCAGCGGTTTCGGTGACATTTTGCGTAGAGATAAATAAATAAGTAAATATTTCGGACATCTAAAACACAACGCCATCCAGGCCTAAGCTAAGCAGAGCTTGTGTTACAGGTTCTAGATAACTGATGCAAATACATTTATTACACCACTGCGCCTTTGATCCTTGAAGTAGGACATGGTCTTCTCTTTACCTCGATGAAAAGAAGCTATTAGGAGACGCAGGAAAAAGCTGCAACACACGCCTAAAAAGAAAAAAAAAGGATTGTGTGTTTTTATGAAACCACGGTAAAAGTGAAACTTTTTGCACATGCCAATAAATAAATCTAATAAAGCAAATAAATAACAACCTTTACATTAAAAACTGACAAAAACAAACAAATTAGCGTGGAACACTGGCACACCGTCCGACTGGCCACTGGACTCTGGCCGATCGTCACGCTCACGCGTCACGCGACATGTGATACACAGACCAAAACATTTGAGACGATGTAATAAAAGTTTCACTTTAAAAAAACTAAAAGAAACGCCTAAAATACTTAGTCAATTTTAAAATGATACTAGTGTCAACTGTCACATATATTAAACTATATACAGCTCTTCACAAATATGTATAGCTACTACCTGATGCGGCAAACATTGTTTTGCCAATTTTGCTTTGTTTTACTAGACCAACGATGCAGTCAAGCGCGTAATATTTGTGAGAAAAACAGTATTTAGGACGCTTTAAAAGTTACCAAGTGAACGCTAGACTGAAGTGTAAACTAAATTCGCTTGTTTCATTTGTGCAAACTCGTAAATGTAGCGTTTAATTTCCCAGTTAGTCAGCATTGCGTATATGTCTTACAATTGCACATTGCGTACAACATTTCTACATAGATCTGGGAGTTCAACTAGAAACACTAAAGATGTAACGATAGTATCAAACCTAAAGCATTGTGTGTACTTACACAAGTAATGAATCGTTAAAAAATAAAACCCGACTGCGTCGGTACCATATGTAAAACATATAAGTTATTAATATACATGTAATCACCGTTGAAAATTATTTATTTTGATAGCACACTGGATCTATTTAAAAAAATATTTTGAGATTATTTTATTTTTGTTTCCAAAAATCCTGAATATTGTTTCTTTTTATTTTGATGTATCCATTGTCAGCGTCTCGCGACTAAGACGTACACCACTTACATAAAAATACGACAAGCCGTTTACTCTCTAGGGCGTGCCAAATATATACATTGTGTCGATCAGAATTTATGCGCATACATATATTTCGGTATTTTTTTTTTAAATAGATCTAATTCTGACTACGCTACGTGTATGTACGTTATCACATTAAAACGTAGTCTTTATCTTCTATCAAGAATCAAAGTAGGTATCATTATTCATAAGTTTTTTCAATTCAGTCCAGCGGTTTGAGGCCGAGAAGTAAGCAGATATTGCTGACTGTCACTTACACAGTGCCTTCATGAAAATTCTTAAGGCGAAAAGGACTAACAAAAGTATGTGACCCACGTAGGCTTCTTATGAAAACTGCTTATGAATACATTATACAAACATCGTATTCGTATCCGCTTGATATGAGCAGTGTGAATGTAATATCTACAGCCCATGCGGTATCATAAACATGACAACAAGACAGCTAATTATTGAAAAAAAACAACATTATACCTGTAATGAAAATGTATGATTCTACTTAAAAAAACAAATGCTAATTTATCATTTTCAAATGTTCAGTGACACAATAAAAACTTAGGAACAACTGGTCCATGGTTTTCATTGATCGAGGAAGGCTACAGATTATATAACATCACCCTATAATCAAGAGGAACCGAGACCCAGGCTAAGTTGCACGGGATAGCTAATCTATTTATACAAATAAATAGAATTGGAGTATTTGTTTGTAATACTAAAATAACCGCTTTTTACTAAATGCATTTGTATTACACGGTATGTACCGTATATACTAAAATAAAATTTTGTTCTTAATTTTGTCTGTCTGTTTTTTTTATTGTCTCTGGAACGGCTAGACCAGTCAGATACATGATGTTGTAAGGAGTAATTTAGGCTACTTTTTATGACTAACTTGGAACTTTTCGTTATCTGTGGGGCTCAGTTAGTTATACATGTATACTCCGAAACAATCTTATTCCAGTTATTTTTTTTTAATGTGTGTGTTTGCTGGCGTGCCTAAGATAGAATACCTAATATACTTAGACTAATTGGAGTCGGACATGATTGAAAGGAGACGCAGATGTCGTTACGTGAGACAGTTAGTTACTTATAGTAAATTATATATATTATTAGTTATATTATATATTATTAGTTACTAACTTGTAAAGTTATCTCACTTTGATATCGTGATGACATCAGTTAGTTTAATATGCCTTGAGTGTATGTAGCCTGTCTATATGTAGGTACTAATATAGAATAATTATCTAGATATTGTTTTAATGGCGTCAACTTATAGGTATTATATAGGTACATTCATATATGTATTGGCTAGAATTACTGAGTGTTGGAAAGAATCGAGTAAAATAATAATGATAGAAGGCAATCCTAGATACGGCACGTATAGTGAGGAGGTTCCTCTCTTTGGAGTCCTAACCACTGGTTTCTTGGTCCCTGTACCCGAGGACTATTTTTAATATTTTTAAATATGTATTATTGTTTATCTTTTTTATTTTATATGACTGTTATAAACAGAATAATAATAATAATTTTTTTGGACAATTGCCACACAATGCCATCTAGTCCCAAAATAGGCAGAGCTTGTAATATGGTTACTAGACAACTGATATGAATACACAAATATTTTTTTTTACAAATACTTATACATTATACATAGAAAACACCCAAACTCCGTAACAAATATTTGCAGATCATACAAACATTTGGTCCGACCCGGGTATCGAACCCGAGACCTTAAGCACGACAGTCACTTACGGTACCGAGGTAGTTCAAGAATAATATGAACTTCCCCTTTTTTAAGTTGTGTAACAGGCTTTCGAGTAGGTAAAGCAAAGTAAATGTATTTCCGTGTCAAAATTAAGTCTATCTTTTAAATATGACCTCTATTATCCATAATATAAAAGACTAGTTTATGCCCGCAGCTCCGCCCGCGTACATGTCGGTTATCGCGGCAAATAGTAGCCTATGTGTTATTCTGATGTATCAGCTATATTACTGTAAATTTTCATCCAAATCCGTTGGGTAATTTTTACGTGAAAGAGTAACAAACATCCATCTATACAAACTTTCGCGTTAATAATATTAGTAGGACTTGAAGTTTCATAATTTTTATATAATATACATACATCACGCCCTGCTTGTTTAACATTTTACCCCTCCGAGGCCATTGATCTCCACTTACTACGATCCTTACAGATCTCATTTGCTTCGTCCACATTCATCAATTGTTGCAATAATGCAATGTCTTAAGCCAAAACTGTACTTGAATTAATAAATATATATATATGTATTATAAATATTACAAAAAATATCAAAAGATATTTCACAAAATCAAATTGGCTGCACCCTTGATCTTGACGAAGGGGACGTAATATCCATTAAAAGATAATAACACCAGACATCCCTATGAATCTTTCTAGACTAACAGATATATTCGAAATTTTACTTCCAGTTGTATTCAACTAACATTAACAAAGTTATAATTATTTTCCAATAAAGTATTTACAACAATAAAACTCCTAGTTGAACAGAAGAATGTGTACTACAACCAGTTGTGGGAACCGGTTGCTCTTCACCAACCTTCAACTATTTATAAAAGCATGTTGCCAGAACTATTATTATAAATACTATTTTAAATGGATCGTAAAGCCTACCTGATTTACCTAAATGTATTCTATTTGTTCGTATGACATTTATCTGTGTAGCAAACCTTTCTATCTATTTTTACAAAAATTATGAGATCGAGAGAATATAAAATTTTACACAAAGTTTATATGAAGGAGAATGCAAAAAGTGAAAAATTAAATGAATTTATGGTCAAATTTTGACCACCGTCCGATCAAAATAATGAAATATTAGATATGATCTGTATTCATTTTCAAAACTAAGGAATTAAGGTAAATATCGCCTCATGTGTTCTTCTTAATCCAAAAATTATCATCAAAACAAATATCTATAGTATTTGTCAAATACAAACGAAAACTTAATGATAAGGTGAATAAAAGAACTCGCCAAGAATCGAATTATATTGATAATTTGTGTTCAATAAAAGAACTGAACTACAAAAATAATGAATAGGTATATTTAAATAATACTCTAAAAACATGCTTAGAATAGTTCGTTACAAACAAACGAACAGGTACATAAGTGAAGTTAATAAGGGCATGTGATTAAACCATTCGGTGTTCAGTTCAAGACTTCAAACATGAAAGCTTTTAATATTACAAAAATCAAGACTGTATTAAAATAAATCAATACTTTATCGAGTGCTAACTTGATAAAATATGAAATAGTGGATCCCCCTTACCATAAAATTAAAAACAAATTTTAAATTTACCGAATTCAGAATAAACTATTTATATTTCATTATCGAAACTCGGGTAATTAAAAATTCACAATGAGGCTGTTTTTCTAACGATTGATTGCAATCATCCTTAACTCCATCGCCGATTAAAACGAAAAAACATCGACGTGATTGAAAAAAAAACAACAAAAAACTTTATCCGTCAAGCCATATTTGATTTGACCTTAGAAACCAAGGTTTTAATCCCACGATTATCAATGAACAGCTGTTTCGCAAAATCGATAAAATCCTTACCTTTTTTATTAATCCAACACCAGCACGAAAGAGGTATCAACCTCATAAAAAAAAACAATAGAAAATCACACCTCACTCCCTCTTTTGTACATGGACACTACAACATTGCTACACTTAAAAAAATATATATTCAAATAACCATTCACATTATTTAAATTTAGAATTTAACATACAACACGTCTAACACACTAGAATTTTGTTATTATAATGTCAAAATTTTAATTTTTAAAGGTAAATTCGTGTTCGATTTTTGAATTGTTCGTTGGGACTCGCATCGCGGCCGCGCGTTCTTGTGTCGGTTGGTGGACTGAGGTGCGCGGGCGCATACGACCTTAACCAAAAGGTCTTATGATCGTTGTAGGCGATTATAGAATTAATGACGTAAGGGGGATATTAAAAGAAGGTATGTTAGGAACTTACTGCAGTGTAAAATAATAAGGTATAAATACAATACGTAATCAAGTTATATATTTAAATTTTATTATTATTACGTCATTATATTCGTCTATGTTACTAATAACAATTCGAAACGAGCTAATAGAAGTCCACTATCACCAAGAAAAACGCAATATCAAGTCTTATCACCCATAATCCAACCTTTCCCCTCATCCCTCCCCCCCTCCATCCCCTAAGGCCGGCAACGCAGTTGTGACGCCTCTGGTGTTGCGGGTGTCCATGGGCGGCGGTAATGGCTTATCAGGCGATAGATTTGCCCGCACTTCCAACATTTTTTTTTTAAAAAGTAGGACTACTTTGGCAAGCCCATACATGAAGCCCATACATGAAGTAAAAAAATTATTTCAAAGGTATAAAAGTAAAGCCAAAAGTAAAGACGGAGTGGGGGATGAGGGGAATGGTTGGATTATGGGCCTCCGGTATCCTTACTCGCTCGTGGTATCACTCCGGTCGAGCCGGCCCATGCATGCCGAAGCGTGACTCTCACTCTACTCTTTCACATTTGCATTGTCAGGCTTGCGCAAGTAATATGGTGACCACCACTCATGGATTCTGCTTATGTTTTCCATGAGGCAGAGTGTAGTCACTTTGGTAGGCCCCAAAGTGAAAAAATTCCAAGTAAAAATATGAACTGCATTTTTAATAACCAAGACAAAAGACTTCTTCACAATACTCGTGCTCATGACAACACTACGCTATTCTAAGTAGGATTCGAACGCACGCCCTCTGAGTTGCAATAATGGCGACTAACAACAAAACAAACATCCTCATGAATTAAACAGGGATACATTTTTTTAATAATTATAAATCGTTTTTTTTTGTTTTCACACACAAAAATTACTGATTTTTATAATGTAATTAATTTGCTTTATGAAATAAAAAAGCAAGTAGAAAAGGGGAGCTGCTTTATTGGACCCACAATTATACTCTTAACATTGCTGAAGTACTTTTCTTTAAAAATTCTCAGAACCTGTTTTTCGTTTGCTCGGCAGTCCCGTGATATAAGTACGCATATGTTTGTACAGTGGTTCATTATTTCGGCCGGTTCTACAACCAGCCGAGTTGTATTCTACAAACGTAAACGTTATTAGAAAACCAACAAATGTATGAGAATGTCGTCTCTCAAAATTAAGTCATGTGATCAAAACAAAATGTTAGCCAATATACAAGAGAATTGCTATTGATTAACGCCTATTTTCAATAACAGATTTCTAGTTAATACTGGAAATAGCCTATAACATATTCTTTTATGAAGCGCTCATAGTGATTAGAAACAATCACCGAGGGTAAGCAACGACGGCGCGGTCAGTACCTGGATGGTTTACCGCTGGTGACATGTTACCATGAGCGTCTCCGTGATTCGGAGGTCATATTAAGCAGTCGGTCCCGGTTGTTATCATACGATAACAATCGTGAATCGACTACAATAGCTGAAGACCTGTGGCTTAAAAAAATCCAACGGCAAGATACGAAACCAAAACGTAGTCTTGCCAGTCCCCAACCCGCACTTGGCCAGCATGCGGACGTATGGCCTTAACCCTCTCCTGACAGGCGACCCGAGCCCAGCAGTGGGACATTATGGGTTGTTGATTTGATTTGATTTCATTCTTTTAATTTGATTGATTAAATACGTTCATTCCCACGGATAGAAGAGACAGTACATGCCTCTTTTTTTAACAAATTTAGTTATCAAGAACATAATAGAGATCTTTTTAATCTAAATAAATGAAACCCAAATATCAAAGACGTGTTTTGGAATACTCGATTCAAAAGAGTGGACAAAACGCAACCCTTATGGTATCACTTTGTTGTCCGTCTGTATGTCTGTCAAAACCCTTTTTCTTAGAAACGCATGGAGGTATCGAGCTGAAATTCAAATATCAAAAACTCAAGTCTACTGTCCCTTGGAGCTGTGAAAAAATCAAACTTCTAATACAACGCAATCAAAATATACAGCCGTTTATGTTGCAATTTTTGACACTCGCAAGGGAATCAAAGCCTACAGGGTACTTCTTGTTAACTCAGAATCTTGAAATTTGGTGCGAAGCAACGTCTTATGGCACAGATAAAGGAAAATTTGTGAAGAGTATAAATTTTTAGTTGCATTACATAATATACCTATAAGTTTGTACGAACTTCTCGATGCGCGAGTCCCACTCACACATGACCGCTTTTTTATACTATATATTTACAAATCTATTAGCGGATATGATATTGATTAATAGCATTTAATTTATTCATAAATATGGAACAAGGCTGTACGTAACATTTTAAGACTAATGTCATGAACTTTGACAGATGAGCGAACCTGTTTAAAATTCTGATGTGCAAAATGAAAAAAAAACACTTGACATACCACACACTGCCATCTGACCTCAAACTTATATATTCCTAAATTTATAGATATTATAGATATATCACATGGTAACATGCCACCAGCGGTCACCCATACAGGTACTGACCGCGCCGTCGTTGCTTACCGTCAGTGATTGTTTCTAATCACCGAGTGCAGCTGGGCTATGAGCGCCTCTGGGCTATGAGCGTTTCGAAAATCTGTGTATGTATTATAAAAGAGAATTTACCACAGACAAGCGACGAGCCAAAAAAAGAAAAGAAACGGATAAAAACAACCGGAGGGCAGAAAGGTCATCTAACTTAATGCTATGCTTGAGGTCTCTGGTTCGGTTTCCGTATCGAATCTATTTGTATTCTGCAATGTTTGTTTCAGAGTTAGTGTGTTTTCTATGAATAATATCTACGCATTAACAGAAAAGAAGCATATATGTATTTGTTTTAAATTTAAGTTTTTGGACTAGATGGCGTTGTATATTATACCTGTTAAAGATTGTTCCACGTGTTTTATTCCACAACATTTAAAAAAGTACTTATATTATCTTTCAAAGGACCTTGTATGTCTCCCAGACATGACATATACATATGAAACATCTATATAAGAATGAAAGGAGACGGTAAAAACTGGCCGAGCATCGCCATCAGTCGGATTTTGCGAAACATTGCTTCTTATTTTTACTTTTTGCAGAACAAGTTCTTCTTAAACTAGTATCAAAGTGACTTAACAATAAAATTTGCTACACAAAAGTGAACTCTGAAAGCACTGTAAAAGAATTACAATAGCATATAATTTAGTCTAAATGATTAAAGGATAGCAGATTAATTTTGAAACATAATGCATTAGAATTAAAATTTACATTTGTAAAAGCATATAAGCTTAAAGTAATTTAAAGTGATGTAGGTGCTATTAACACAAAATAAGTACGCAATAAGGTTCAAAATCATTTGTGGTCGTATTAGTTAAGACCTTTTTCATCGATTCTTATAGTTTCAATATGTAATAAAATTAATGCGAGTCTCAAATCGCCGAGGCGTATCTGTATATGGACTTCGTTTGTCTTTTTGCAGCGATCTCGAGATCATGTTGTTTTTATTCGACAGCCTTTCGCAAATAATATTGGCTGGTTTAATTTTATCCTTGGTGTGATCTCAAAGAACAACAATCATTTTGATTTTACAGAGAATTGGTAACAGATATTGATGTCGATGATGATGTTCTCCTAGCCGAATACGGCTACGGCGTCCAGTCTCAACGGAGACCAACCAACTGCGCAGGAGATATTATAGTGCACAAGGGTGTGCGCAAACACAGGTGTACTCCCTGTTCCCTCACTCTCATAATCCCATGGGACGGTTATCCGACACGATCAGCCCCAACTTCCAAACTCAAAGCTGTTATTATATAATCGGCAAAACTCAATAACACTTTTGGCTAACGCGGGATTGAACCCGAGACCTCTTGATTGGCAGTCGTACTTCAACCGCTAGATCAACGAGGCATTTATGGTTGTATTATATAGGGGGCAAACGAGCAGAGGTATCGCCCAAGCGCTGTTTTACATCGGTATTCTGTGGGGCTGTGGTATCACTTTGGTCAAACCGGTAAAATTATATTGCACATATTTTCATCAATACAAGTACAAGCTGTATATAATAGTATACTACTAGGCGTAAACCTCTCTTTAAAAAGTAGGCTTTGGCATACTATAACACACCGAATTAACGGGTTTGTATGTGGTTTATGTCAATTTGTAAGCAGAGCTTGTACTATAGGTACTAGACAACTGATATTAGTACATATGCGTAGTGTGTTCAAAAAGTATCGCGAATTTTGTGTATTTTCAAAAATTATTTATTTATTCGTAAATGCCTATTTTGTCCCCTTCAAAGTAATCCCCCTGGGATATTATACACCTCTATTTTTTTTACGTGGTGGAATGCCTTTACGCACTCCGCTCCCCCCCGCGGGGACAGGGGATTCGCTTTGTGTGGGACTCCTGACTGACTCGCCAGACTACCCACTAAACCACTACGGTGTGCCACTCTGCGCCTGAGACGGGAGAGATCCGGGTTTCGCTTCCGGGAATTCCGGGAACCGCTTTCTTACGCCATCCGGATCCCTCCCAGCGCTTGCCCGCACTGAAGCGGGCACCGTCTGATAGTAAAAAACTCTCAATTCAGGCGACGTCCGGCACGCGCGTAACGTCACCCCCTCGCGGGTGGCCTGTAAAGCGGATGGGGGGAAAACCCTTCCTCGCAGAAGGTCGCGACCGCGGTAAAACTGCTCTCGCCGCCGGCCATGGAGCGTACGACGGCCGGCAGCGAGAGATCTCTCGTGACTGCAGTGAGGGCCCGACGCTGCGGCGCCCAATCGGGGCACACCGCCAGCGTGTGCTGGGCCGAGTCCTCACTGCAGTCGCAGTGGTGGCAGGCGGGACTCAATTCCCTCCGCGCGACCGAGTGCAGGTACTTCCCGAAGCAACCGTGCCCGGAAATCACCTGCGTCAGTCGAAAGGAAAAGGTCCCGTGCTGCCGCCCTGCCCACTCGAGGATGACCGGCTGGAGCGCCTCCACGGTGAGGAAACCAGCACGTGGAGCGTCCAGCCGCGACGACCACCGAACCATAGTGGCACGACGGGCGGCTTCACGCCACTCGCGTACCTCTTCGGGCGGAGGGCG
>PKRV01001354.1:1317653-1403577 GCA_003709505.1 Hyphantria cunea
AAAAAAAAAAAAAAAAGAAAACAATAAATACTATCATTACTAATAGCCATAAAATTTAAGTGTGTGTGCCGGTGGCTGATAGCTTTTAAGCTATTGGCCTAGGACCCAACAAGACTTGAGGAGTTCTGACCGTGGAAGAGCCACGCTTCGGCATTCAATAGCCGGCTCGACCGAAGTGTCTGTGCTTTATCGAGTAAGTGAGGATACCGGAGGACCATACTCCAATGTGCCTTTGATGTTGCGATCCATGGGCGATGGTATTCGTATACCATCAGGCGATATGTCTGCTCGTTTGGCTAAAAATAAAGGGCTCAACAAACAAAGCGATTGATTCTGTAACCTTTTCAGTAGGGTGCAGTAAACTTCTCAGTAATATTCTTCTGTCATCGTACAACCAGTTATTATAACTACATATACAGATAGTTTTTATAAGATTCACAAAAAGGATAAAATTAATTACCTAAGTAATTAGTTGTAAGCAACGAGAATAATTAAAAACATATAAAAAACTGGTTTGATAAACGCTCAGGTGAATCTTTATAGAAAATTATAGTGCGATTAAGTAAAATGTCAATGATGATAATAACAGGTTTATTTAATTTGTTTACATATAAGTTTAATTTAAGTTATGATCTAAGAAATAAAATGTGAAAAGAAATCCAAGTTCTTATTTTATTGATTTTTACTTAGGGCTTTGTGACCGTTGAAATAAAAGAATTTCATCATCAACAACCAGTAATGTTCCACTGCTGGGCTCGGGTCTACTCTCAGGAGAGTATTAAGGCCATACGTACGAAATAAAAGAATTAATGAATAAGAAATAACTGTTTATACAGAAGGGGCAGAGTTCATAGTCGCTAAGCCATGAACTAAAAATAAAGGAAGTGTTACCAATTTACAAAAAAAAAAAAAAAAAATTCACAAAAAAGCAAATTGGCAAATCATTGCCATTGTTTCGAACTTGAGAGCTGTTATTATAGGTACTAGATGATGTTCTCCTAGCCGATTACGGCCACGGCGGCCAGTCTCAATGAAGATCAGCCAACTACGCAGGAGATATTATAGTGTACTAGTGTGTGCGCAAACACAGGTGCACTCTCTGTTCCCTCTCTCTCATAATCCAATGGGACGGTTAACCGACACGATCAAGTGGAGATCAGACGCAGGATCGACAGTTTAACGTTCTCTCTGAGCCACGGGAGTTCAGACCCCAACCTTCAAACTCCGAGCTGCCATTAAGCATTTATCTAATCAAAAAAACTCAATAGAACATTTGGCCCGACTCGGGATTTGAACCCGAGACCTCTTGATTGGCAGTCGCATACTTCAACCGCTAGACCAACGAGGCAGTTAACAACTGGGTACTAGATAACTGATATGAATACATATATTATATACTTTTTTTGTAAATAAATACACATAATACATGAAAAATACCAAACTCCGAAACAAATATTTGCAGATCATACAAACATTTGATCCAACCCGGGAATCGAATCCGAGACCTCAAGCACAGCAGTCGAATGATTAATCAAATATTATCTGTGTAGTGATGGATTGAGTATACGAAGTTTAATTACCGCTGTTCATTCCATGGGTGACGTAAGAAATGACTAAAGGGGCAAGGTACACAAGAGAAGAGGAAAGAGAAGGAAATAAACTAAAATATATACCACCGCGTCTAGCCACGATGGTATAATTAACCTAAAATCTTTTCCAAGCAGAGGCATATGTTCGGTAGTATAGAGACCGGCACGTAACTTGGCCAGATTAGTTAGACGAGCAGAAATCGTTTTTAAGAACCCTTTGGTCGGTAGAGGGGCGCGGGGATTGTAGAAGCACCGTTCCGAGCAAGCGATTGGAGTGTCAGTCGACTCCACTTCCATTTTGTTTGTTTTGATTTGTTGCAATAAGTGTGCTATGCACGAACTAACCCACACTACGACGAAATCTGGCCAAGACACGTGCCGGCGCCTATAGCCTGTTAAAAGCTGTCGGTATTTTTGTTTTTGGAGACAACTCTCGCATTGGAAATCAATCCTGTGTCACGAGGTACAAACGGAACAGAACACCCAGACCCAGACCAACAATTTGTAGTTCACTTAAAATGTTGCTCCGTGTAGGATTCAAACACATAACACTTGGTGATGTAGAAAGCGGCATGGCGACCGCTTAAACCTCACATGTGCAGTCAATTAATAATGGATGTCCCCTGTGGGGTAAGAAGTTGCAAGGTTGCTACACCACGGTCTAATAACACGGCGTAGCACTTGCACACACGCTGAAGAAAAGACATGGACGCGTTCAAATTGCATATCTTTTTACCCTACTAATATTATAAACGCGAAAGTTTGAAAGTATGGATGTTTGTTACTCTCTCACGTTAAAACTACTGAATGGATTTTAATGAAACTTTACAATAATATAGCTTATGCTTCAGAATAACACATAGGCTACAATTTATAAAAATACAATTCACACAATATCTTTGTACCGCGGGTAACACCGCGGGGCTCAGTTAGTATTTCATAAAATAGTTTTTTGACTCCTAACCTATGTTTGGCAAATACAATCTTGTTTGTTCTAATGTCACCTCTAATCTCTTAAACCAATAGACAGAGACTAAACAAACACGGACCTTTTCTTTGAATTGTATTTCTTTTTGCTTGAGATTTTGAGTGTGTGTATTTTTATATCCATACTTGATTTATATATTATTTAAACTATAAATATTTTTTTCAGACTTCTTAACACAACGCCATCTAGTCCCAAACTGAGCAAAGCTTGTACTATGGATACTAGATAACTGTTTTAAATACATATATACATTTTTTTGTAAATACATTTATAATATACGTAGAAAACACCCAAACTCCGATACAAATATTTACAGATCAATCAAACATTTGGTCCAACTCAGGAATCGAACCCGAGACATCTGCAATAGCAGTCATAAACGCTACCAATGCGTCACCGTGGCAGTCAATTAACTAGGTTTAACATAGGTTTGTCGGGGGCCTGGGAGGGATCTCGATGTCGTAATAAAGCAGTTTCCGGATCCCTACCGTCTCAAGCGCAGAGTGGCACACCGTGTGGTTTTAGTCGGTTCGATTACGACTAATCGCCCCACCTAAGCCCCTGAAGGCACCCGAGGGGGTTTCCACTCATAAAAAAAAAACAAAGGATAGTCCGCGGCTCCGTCCGTGTGTGTGTCGATTATCGTGGTAAAGAGCAGCCTATATACTACCTCAAAAATAAAATTATATCCATACCGAAATCAGTGCTTAACTGTGAAAGTGTAACAGACGGACATACACAGTTTATTTCAAGTTTAATGTATGAGTGTGGATTTATTTTATAGGAAATTGGATGTATTATGTTTTACAAATTTATTTGCCGTTATTTGAGAATTGGGTCATATAAATTCTATGATTTATTAAGAGTTCAATTACTTACATACTTATCTTGTATTGACTGAAAACTTATATCTAAATTGATACTTGTTAAGTGTATAAGTTGTATTTGAATTGGAAACTAAGACAAAAAATTGAAATGAAAACTTTTAAAAATGCGCCATCTAGTGTTGATTACTATGTAACACTTAATGCAACTAAAATTAACTTTATATTCAAAACAGTATACAGTTTTAAAGTGATGTATGTGAAAATACAAATAGAAACTATGAAACGGCTTTTTAAAAATGAAGCAAGACTCGACAAGACAAGAAACACCTCCTTTCTTGTTAAACAGTGCCACCTGTACTTGTGAAGCTTAACTTCAAATCAGTGTCAAAAGAAGATTACTAGTAGCGTAGAAGCTATCGTCGTTCTAAATGAAACTACTAGATGGCGTTAATCACCTACTTAGTTATGGTTGTTCTGGTAATATTAATATATTGCTATATATATGCTTTTTTGTAAATACATACATATAATACATAGTAAACTCCGAAACAAATATATTCACAATATATAATCGAACCCGAGACCTCAAGCACAGCAGTCGTATGCGCTCCACTATGCCACTTTTACAAAACTCTTTTTTCTTAGAACACTTTTGAGAAAAAGCCTTTAAGCAAACAACTTGACTGTACGATTTGCCCGATGGTTTAGCAGTCGCCATGAGGCATTCTATTGTACCAAGTACTGTGGGTTCTAAATCCTATTACTATTATAAAGGCGAAAGTTTGTATGGATGAATTTTTGTTATTCTTTCACGTAAAAACCACTCAACGGATTTGGATGAAACTTCACAGTAATATAGCTGATACATCAGAATAGCACATAGGCTACTATTTGCCGTGATAACCGACATACACGCGGGCGGAGCCGCGGGCATAAACTAGTCCTACATATGTCAACATTTTGTGTGATTCACAATTTTTTTTTTGTGTTTTGTTTCCGATTCATTTATGTTTGTAAAGTTACCGCGGAACAGGATGTATGTTCCTAATTCGAGAGTAATCTTAAAAGAAGCCTACCCATCATTTACTCTGAAGTTGAATAAAGCAATGAGAGGCTTGGTTATATCATGCTCATCATCAACCGTTAATAATCCTATGCTGGGTATGGGCCTCTTCTAAAAAAGGAGGTTCTGGTCTACTGTACCAATCTAACAGGCTGGTATATGGTCTGTTTCAGGTTTCATGAGGGGTCTGGATCTGAGAGGGGTCTGGATTTGGGAGGGGTCTGGATCTGGTAGGGGTCTGGATGACGTAATAAAGCGGTTCCCGGATCCCTCCCGTCTCAGGCACAGAGTGGCATACCGTGTAGTTTTAGTCAGTTAAATTCTGACAAACCACCCCGTCGCAAACCCCGGTGAAGGTCAGAGGGGGTTTCCACATTTAAAAAGGATATCCTTCGAAGTAAAACGGCAGAAAGTACCAATCGATAGATGCTTCACCTTATACGGGTTATCAAAGTATATGAACGTAGCGTATTTGTGTCAGTATATAGGATCTATGCGAAGGCTACGAAACTTTCTTCCCACTGACACTAAAATTGCGCTCGCACAATCTCTTCTACTTCCCATCCTTGACTATGCCGATGTCAGCTATCTGGATCTCACCGAAGACCAACTGAATAAACTTGAGCGACTTCAAAATCTCTGCATTAGATTTATATTTGGATTACGCAAATATGATCATATTTCTGAGTTTCGTTCTAAGCTCAGGTGGCTACCAATACGCTTTCGCCGGAATCTACATATTCTTTCCCTTCTATACAGTGTTCTGTTTCATCCTCATACTCCTCTTTATCTCAAAGAACGTTTTCAGTTCTTAAAAAACACACATTGCAGAGACCTCCGGTCATCAGAGAATTTGATATTGAAGATGCCAAAACATTCAACTCAGTTTGCGGGCAGGTCTTTTACTGTGCAAGCGGTAAGACTTTGGAACGATTTGCCTGAGGCAATTAGAAAAGCAAAAACTTTGCTTACTTTTAAAAAGCTACTAAAGGACCATTATTTGTTATTATTTTTTTTTTTTTGTTACTTTATCTCTGTCTACATCTATCTTAATATATTTAGTTATATAGAATATATATAGTTGTATATATATGTGTATTGTACGTATGTGTATGTATATATGTATGTATATATATATTTATAAATGTATGTGTTTATATATACATGTATTGTGTATATGTATGCATGTGAATACTTATATAGTGTGAGTGTGTGTATGTGTGTAATGTGAAAGTGAGTGGGTGCTATTTCGGTGCATGAATGTTTAAATGATATTTTTTAACCACTCACGTAGAGGATTAGATGTGTTACTTGTACTCGTATGTGAGCTACCCGAAGTTTTTGTATACTGAAAATCCATTTTGTGGTTGTCTGGAAGAGATCGCCGTGAGCGATAAGACCGCCTATTGTATCATTTGCATATTTGTGACTCATCTTCTGTTTTTAACTTTGTAATTTTGCATGTATACAATAAAGATATATAATATAATATAATAATATAATAATATATATATAATATATGTATGTAAAAGGTTTTTTGTGTAAAGCTTGTTTTTATTAATTAAGTAACCTCTGTGCACTACCTACCTTGCTAGATTTATACACCAACCTAAGGTTGACTAAAAGAGAATTCTTTGGGCATTAAGTCCACCAATGTACACATGTGCATGGAGTTTTAAATAAATAAGATAAATAGGTGGGGAGATAATACAACAACAAACAACAACCCATAATGTCCCACTGCTGGGCTCGGGTCTCCTCTCAGGAGAGGGTTAAGGCCATACGCACCCACGCTGGCCAAGTGCGGGTTGGGGACTGGCAAGACAACGTTGTGGCTACGTAATCTTACCGTTGGATGTTTTTAAGCCGCCCGAAGGCCTCCAACTAAGCTTCACGACTGGTATCGTATCGTATGATAACAACTGGGACCGACTGCTTAACGCGACCTCCGAATCACGGAGACGCTCATGGTAGCATGTCACCAGCGGTCACCCATCCAGGTACTGACCGCGCCGTCGTTGCTTATGCTCGGTGATTGTTTCTAATCACCGAGTGCAACTGGGCTATGAGCGCCTCGGGGAGATAATCTGTATTCTTAATCCGTGACCACACGGACTATAGGTCCATTGTCACTTCACTTGTGACCATAAATCACTTGTAAATCATAAATCACTTGTTAATCATATATCACATAATACTTTTTATGAAGAAACTATTGTCCTTAGGAGCATCAAATAAAATAAAACAGTTCATACAAAAATTATTTTATTAACATACAAAAAAATTAAATAATAAAAAATACAATCTAAAAATAAATAAAACCTAATCACATAATTAGTTTCGAATTAAAAACAAATCAATAAAAACGTTAAAATTACAAAAATATAGACCACATAGTCTATTTGAATCCTAATTTAGGACTTAACTGAGTATTTTCTATAATTACTCTTTAAAAGGGTAATATTTACCCTTTATTGTAAAACGATGGGGTTTGAAATGAAATTCATGGTGATTAAAAAATGGTACCGGGCTATGATGATATAAATTGGTGATAGTGATATGAATGATAATAACTGATGATCTAGTGCTAATCATGATACATAGAGATGATGATTTGATAATTTCATGATGATCGGAATAAAGTAATCCAAAGAATTATATGAACGTAATTTACCCCTTTATTGTAAAACGATGGGGTTCGAAATGAAATTCATGATGATTAAAAAATGGTACCGGTCTATGATGATATAAATTAGTGATAGTGATATGAATGATAATAACTGATGGCCTACTGACAATCATGATACATAGAGATGATGATTTGATAATGTCATGATGATCGGAATAAAGTAATTAAGAATCATATGAAAGTTATGGCTATGATGATGACGAAATTAGAATTGAAATATTAACAGTAAGGATATTATAATATACGTGATTGCGTGTAGACTAATAGCAAATAATAGAAAAGATAAAATAATTAATTATGAATTATTTAACAATAATTAATTTCTAAACAAATTACAAATAAGTTAGCAATGATGATGATTTTTAATGATCACTTTACCAACAGAACAATAATTTTGAATGTGTTTATTAGTTATATGGCCTCATCAATTTAATTTGTATAGTCAGCTATACTATACAATACAATACATATACAATATACAAAGCTGAAGTGATGCTTAGAACCCACAGAGGTATAAAAAGTACTATTATTAAATAGTGATACTGACGATATTATTATTAACAACAAAAAAAGCAGATATGATTAGATCACATTTTTCAACCTGGTTTGAAAATGAAAACCGAAAAGTAAATGAAATATAATTATAATTGATAGCGATGATGACGACAATGGTGATGATGATGAAAAATGTTTTAATCGTCATGATAATGAATTCTGACAAATGTTGATTGATGTATTCAAAAGTTTACTAAACAACAATAAAAAATCAACATTGATGAGGGTAGTATGTTTTTTAAAGATATGACGTCATAACTTTATACCTTATATATAATATTTACATAATTTAATTGGCTTTGTCTTATTAGATATATTATTTGTCCAGCACTTTGTCTATCCAAGGCACGAATTTCTGTATGTTTGTGTAAACTCCGGGGAGATGTTCGCGACCACAGCCAATACCCCAGGAGACAAGGCCTATGAGGGTACTTCGCCCTTCAAGCTTCATGGTCAGAGGTCCTCCGCTGTCACCTTGGCAGGAATCACGACCTCCCTGGAATTTGGAAAGGATGATATATGGTACCTTATAAATATATAATATGAACTTATTTAGACAAAAAAGTATTTTTATATATGTATTTATATCACTTGTCTAGTACCCATAATACAAGCTCTACTTGGCTTGCGACTAGATGGCGTTGTAAGTTAGATGTCCTAAATATTGATTATTATTTCTTATGAATACAAAGTATATGAAACTGTCTGAAAGAAAACGACTATTCGTTGATGTACAAATTTTCATTGTGCGATGCAAGATCGATATTACTATGGAAGTTGACTCAAATCAAATTAACCCTCTTAGTCAAATTACAAGTATTTTACATCGATTCTCTTTCTATAATCACCAACGTCTCTATTCTCTTGTATTATTGACAAATATTTTGCTTCAATACTACGTCAATATTAAGGTTGCCTGGAAGAGATTGCTTTTAGCAATAAGGCCGCCATTTGTACACTCCGTCTCAAATTTTATGTACTCTCTTCTAACTGTAATATTATAGTGTGCAAATAAAGAGTTTTCTATCTATCTATCTACGTCACACCACGTGACATAGTATTAAGAAACGTTGTTCCCATACATTCGTTATTTAACTATTAACGTATACGTTTTGAAGTGATAACGTGTTAACGTGCTATAAATCGATGTACGCCGGTTACACGCATTAAAAAGCATGACTCATTATCACGTTCCATCTGAGCCGAGCGAGCGAGCGAGAGCCCGGCACAAGCAGCAGAGAGGCACGATCGGCCTTAGCTTTCGGCTTGTGATGCATCTATCTTACACGCTATCACATATAATTACCGTCCGTAAACTGACTTGGTTTACGGACAATAATTTTATGTTTGTATCAAATCAATCAACAACCCATAATGTCCCACTGCTGGGCTCGGGTCTCCTCTCAGGAGAGGGTTAAGGCCATAACGTCCCCACGCTGGCCAAGTGCGGATTGGGGACTGGCAAGACAACGTTGTGGCTACGTAATCTTACCGTTGGACGTTTTTAAGCCGCCCGAAGGCCTCCAACTAAGCTTCACGACTGTTATCCTATGATAACAACCGGGACCGACTGCTTAACGTGACCTCCGAATCACGGAGACGCTCATGGTAACATGCCACCAGCGGTCACCCATCCAGGTACTGACCGCGCCGTCGTTGCTTGCCCTCGCTGATTGTTTCTAATCACCGAGTGCAACTGGGCTATGAGCGCCTTGCGCCTGTATGTTTGTATAATATAGTTTATACTTATATATATGTAATTCGGTTTAAAGACAACCATTTTTTTCAGAATGCAACTTAGCTAAGGGGGCAGAGCTCTAAACCTAAAAAAAATTGTATATATTACAATATTATTACCTCTTTATATCCAGCGCAAAGAAATACGTCATGTATGGTCTCCCTTCGTCCAGCTGCTCGGAACCAACGTTGACAACGCTCGTTAGGGATCACTTCTACATCCACCTCCTGTTTGAATACACGAAATTGTTTAAAAAAATCAAAATAATAAGTTTTTTTATACGTATGAGCGTGCGGGTGACTCTACTTCGCTTGATGCAAAGCATAAGGAGAATCAAATAATAGTGATCACTATTCTCCATGCAGATAATTGCAGCATAGTGACCATCACTATGGCGGCCTATTGGAGGATTAATACCATAAATCTTTTTATTTGTGATAAGAAATATATGTCTTTGAGTTCACTATCTACCGTATTCTTTTATTTAGATTATTCGGGGTCGGTTACTATCAACCGATTTTACCTGAATATCAGTTTTACCATGTAGCGACTGGCATCGGGCTTATGCGACCCTGAGGGTGAACTGAATTCGAAGGTCGAACTATTTGTCAGTGTATTTGAGGACATTGACTTCCCAATAACGATTATCATATGTGTTCATGACAACCAGGACTGACGGCTAAACATGCTCTCCAAGGCACGGGCTAGAAACACCGCCATATTCCATACTCCGAGCTGCTGTTAAGAATTTCTCGTAAGAAAAACCCAACAGCAGTACGACCCGAGAATTGAGCCCAAAACAAGAGGTTTTGGGCTCCATTCGGCAGTCGCGTACGCTAGCCGCTAGACCAACGAGGCAGTCTTAAGTTAGATGTCCTTAATATTTATTATTGTTATTTCTTTTAAATGCAATGTATATTAAGTTGCCTGTAAGAAAACGACCATCCGTTGATGTACTGCTCTTCATGAAAATTTTCATTGTGCGATGCAAGATCGATATTACTCGACTCAAATCGAATTAGCCCTTTTGGTCAAGTTGCAAGTATTTTGTATCGATTCTTTTTCTATCATCACCAACGCCTCTATTGGCATTGCATTGAGAGACAACATTCCCATACATTTGTTATTTTACTATTAAAGTTTACGTTTTGACGTAGTAACGTGTTATAAATCGATGAACGCTGGAACGAACAAAAAAGCATGGCTCATTGTCACGTTCCGCCTGAGTTGACTTGCAAGTGAGAGCGCGGAACAAGCGATATTGTGACGAATATTTTTCATCAATGTTTTCTTATGACGTTTTCTTGTAAAATTATCGACCGTAAAAAGAATTTTTATTTCTTTAAGTTCTATATATGGTCAGCGTGATTGTTGATGAACATTGCATTACATCAATCACCAACTATCACCAAAATCCACATTTATTTTTATAAAAGTTATTAAAATTAGGAGTTTTATGCAAATGTTAAGAATTCCCGTCCGTAGTAATTAAATAAAATAACCTCCTCCTCTTAACCTCCTTGCTAAGGTGTGGCCTATGGTCTAGCAGATGACTATTAAAGTGGGCATGAGTTTCTTTGCCAATATCCATCTCATAAGGCCCTACGCATTTTGGAAACTGGAAGTTATTGATCGACACAGGCAGGCAGTGAATTTAGGTTTTTTCACCTAATTCACCTTGACAATACAGTACATCTGGCGTCTGCTTGTGTCGATCTATTATTTTTATCTGTAGCTTCAATTTAGTGTTCATAAATTTCACTTAGTGTCTTAATTGAATAAATGAATTTGAATTTGAAAGGCTGGTGATGATAGTGATAATGATGACGATGATGGTGATGATATCAAAATGATTAGAATGGTATTTTACGAAAAAAATATCTTCAATTTACTATATTATTATTATGTCTTTATTAAAATAATGTGTGATCATACCTGTAATACAGACGGTACTGAACTTTGCCCGTGTCTGGTTCGACCCCAGCCAGCCACCGTCGCCATCTTGCCAGCTAACTTTATTTGCTTCTGGGGTAAACATACCTGAAAACAAGCATTAAAAATCAGATACCTATTTAACCGTGGAAGAGCCACGCTTCGGCATGTACAGCCTGCTCGACCGGAGTGATACCACAGCCTCACAGAAATCCGGTGTGAAACAGCGTAGAGTGCTCTGCTTCTATTGGTCTTATCGTGATGATATATAGCTTTTATTGATAAATGGGCTATCTAACACTGAATTCATTTTTCAAATCGGACCAATACCTTCTGAGTTAAGTGCATTTAAGTAAATAAATAAAAACTTTTAAAGTGAACACAATGTCTCACTTATTTAGATATTGGATGAATGTTATAAGTTGGTTTAGTTACTATAACTTTATATCATAGTCAATGTAGTAGTCCACACTCGCTTTAGAAAGGTAGTTATGGCCAGTTAAAAAACTCTGGTAAGTCATAGACAAAAGAATATTCGGAGATTAATTGCTACAAGGGTTGTTTTAAGCTGTTGTGGCGACTTCCACATACAGCGGCAACAAAAACACACGACAGCACCATCTGCCGAAGATACACTGAAATCTGGAGTAGCGTAGTACAAGAAGAAACTACCAATCCTGCATCGCGCAATAGAAGTTCTCGCACCGATTAACATATATGTATAGCAATTCCCAACATCAACTGTTGGGCAGTGGCCCGCCAGGCATGATCACCTCGCAGGGGTTCCTCCCTTTCTGTTGGAGGAGGGACATCACACCCGTTCCTCCATACTCTCATTCTCTTTGCAATACAGCTGTCCTGCGAAGTTTGCTTCATTAGTCGGATCTTACGATATCCATGGGATTTATAGCGATGCTGTCATTCCATATTCTCACATCATCACTCACATCCACATCACTTGGACCACAATAAAGAACCATAAATGGAATATACTGAATCGAATATTGATGTAAATTGAAATGATCGATTCCAATTTTATATCTCAGTTTTATGTTACATTAACATAGAAATCGACGATGGGTAAAGTTTGATATTTTACAAATTCCGCCCAAAAGGTTACCCAAAAGAAGAAAAAGTTTTAAACAGAATAAATATAAAACTCACAGGCAGTATATGCTGCTTGAACACGACGCCTCTATCCAGTTGTACCAGCGCTACATCATTCCTGAAGTCAGCAGGTTCGTATGAAGGATGGACCTCCTTCCTTTGGACTGCAAACTCTTCGTGAGTGTAGCGTTCTCCGGCATCTCGGACATCCCACTCTCCGAGACGGACACGGAGCTGGTTATTCGGAGTGCTGTAATAAGATTTTTTGAATATAGACTTGACTACTGCAATCTCAATTATTAGGTTAGGCATTTTTTTTTAGGGCTTTATAAAATTTTCGGGCTGAAAATACGCGATCTTACAAAAACATAATCATAGTATTCTTTTGAAGCTTATATAAATATGACTTGTAACTGTGTTTTTAATAATATTTTTTATTATTTTGTACACCCCTCTAAGTAGTGACTATGCATCAACCGGAGTGATATTAGGGGCTCGAAGAAAGCCAGCTTATAGCCCGTAGCTCATTGATCTTTTACCATATAAGTGTGGTAAATAGAGCTACTATTTCCAGTTGCAGGTGATAGGTAGATCCATGAGCGACAGTCATTTGCCATTAAGTGAACCGTTTGTTTTGCCTTGTATGACATCCCTAACACAAAAACAACACTGACACTCGGATGAAATTTTTACCCAAAATTCGACTTATCAAAACCGAATTTCACAAAAATTCGGAATTTAAAACCGGAAGTCTTGGGCCAATGGTGAATGAAAGGCTACAACTAATTAATTAGTTTTACATAAGAAAAGGAAAACCAATTAATGTTTTATTCATTTGTTTATTTATATACTTGATTTTAAATAATTATGTTAATTTAAAACTGTATCCTGTATCCTGTTATTTACTTTAGTTAGGTAACACTTGAATCAGCTAAGCAACTAGACAATAAGTTTTATATTTAAAAAAATGGTTGATGTGAAAGTGTTGGAAAGAGCTTGTCAAAACATAATTTGAAATAAAATTATAGGCTTCAAGACAGTCGGAACAGGAAAATAATTCCCAGAAGTGAATGCAAGATTTATCAACAAATCATGTAATGTTAAGATTTATCAAATCATCTAATGGACGAGATATTCTTAGAATTTTGGCAACGAGAATTCGGCTTTTGTAACAATCTTTCCTTCTTTCGTTGGCCCCATTTTTTGTATATCTTTTACTTAGCGCGTACAGTTAGTTCCGCTGCTATAGTAACGTAAGTTTCATTCAATATTGACTTTTTCTATAAACGAGTTTCGACATCGCGGGAGTGCCGGCACACATGTACTGGTTAGAGTGATAAAATAATAAATCCTTTAATAAATTTTATTTCAGGTATTGTAGTGCACAAGCGTGTGCGCAAACACAGGTGCACTTTTTGATCCCTTGCTCTCATAATCTGATGGGATGGTTAACCGATACGATCGGGGAGAGATCAGGCGTAAGATCGACAGCTTTACGTACCTACTGAGGCACGGGGATTCAACCCCCAACTTACAAACTTTGAGCTGTTATCAAGTATTTATATAATCAGAAAAACATAATAACATTTTTATGAGAGGATTTAAACCAGAGACCTCTTGATCGACAGTCACATGGTTCAACTGCTGGACCAACGAGGTAGTTGAAGTATTTGAGTTATTATGACGTGATCCTCACAATAAGAGCCTTTAACAATCCACTGTGGGATATAAGCCACTCCTTAGTTAATTATAAACTACTTTACTACCTAAATATTCTGCGCTGCAAGAACGAACATGTATGGTACAATAGGCTCCCACTAGCCAGGCAATTAGTCTGGCCGATTACTCAGTATCGGGATGTCGACTTATTCCATTACAATTTGAGAACATTTTACATAAATATTCGTAGGTAATATGCACCCATTATCTTATTTTTAACAGTATATTATTGTGATAGCTCGCTATACACGATAGGCAAGCTGCATGTGCAGTGAGCAGCTAATTAATAAAATATCCCACGCTGGCAAGACGTTTTGGTATAGTTATATGAAAAGAGGTGGTGGTACTTAAGTTTTATGTGTTCTTGTCACTTGCTAAATAAAGAAAACACTAAGAAAAAATACTTACGTAGCAACACAATGAGCAGCAGTAATAACCCATCTGTCTGAGATCAAAGCACCTCCACAAGCTAGCTTCTTGCTTAGAAACCCTGACTTGATCAAGGCAGCTTGCCATGGATGGGAACCAAACCCGGTGGAATGACCTCCAACTATACGATTAGACCGCGTATAGTGTTCTCCACAACCTGGAAGTGTGTAATTTCGATTTAAAAGCTAGTAGTTATTCCTATGTTTGTTGGATTTGAAATGGTATTTATAGTTTTGAAATGTGTGCTCATTATAATATCAGCATATTTGCTCAGGATATCAAAATCAAGCAAAAGCATAGTAATATCAATAATAATTTTGATTTGCTATAAGCATTTTATATAAATATAATTGTTCCTAAGCTGTAAAAAGATTTTTCTAAGATTTTATAATTCATTGGTATACAATTCATCGTATCATAATCAACAACCCACAAAGTCCTACTGCTGGGTTCGGGTCTCCTCTCTTCCTCTCAGGAGAGGGTTAAGACCACACGTCCCCACGCTGGCCGAGTGCGGGTTGGGGGTGATTCTTCGTATAGATATTCTATAATAGTAAGCATTTTCAATCGAAAAGTGACAGTACTAAATGTTATGTCTAACATTTAGTCCCTTTAGCGTTCTATGCGCACATTCCCAAGTAGTCTCAACCTTTTTTTTTAGTATCTTGCCTGAACCTGCAAGTTGACTGGGTCTTTAGATAAAATTTGTATTACTATATATATAAAACTAATATCACTGCAGCAAATTTAATCAACAAATACCGATTTTATACATATATTAATGGAACAGAAGAAGAAGAAGGATGACTACCTAAATATCATAAAATAAGGAAATACACAAATTATTATACTTACATACATATATTATACAAAAGTTTTACACATACTAACAAATAATTTTATTAAAATGTTATAACATATACGTAACAAGCGGACAACACATACAAACATTTAAAATAAGCACATACAAATGTACAAACAAAGCGTGCATAACAAAGACACTTTAAAATCATGCATGCATACTGACAAAGACACGGACACACTATTGACTCGCTCTAAACGTGTTCGCATGCATAGTGTCTAGTCACTTTATCCGCATGCAAAGTGACATGGTGCGTGATGATTATGAAAACGCAGTGCTGATAAAAAAGCAGGAAAGATATAGAATTACGGTGACGAAACTCAAGTAGGATCTTTTCTATTACAATAATAGATGTAGTGATACCTAATAATATAGTTCTGTTCTTATTAGGGTGGTGAGGGGGTCACTAATATTTTATATAAACGAGTGATATTGGATGAACAAAGAAGAATGTTATGTGATTCTCTCTGAAAATTCTCTGTCACATCTTTAATAATTGTGGCGAATTCCACATACAGCGCAACAACATAAAATGTATAACAGCGCCATCTACCGAAGAAACATCGAACTACGGAACAACGAAGAAAACTAAGAAACTACCAATCCTAAATCGCGCAATAGAAGTTCTCGCGCTGATTTACATACATACAACTTCCCAACATCAACCGTTGGGCAGTGGCCCGCCAGGCATGATCACCTCGCCTGGTTAGAGGATCCTCCCTTTGTGTTGGAGGAACATGTGGCCCGTTCCTCCACATAATCATCAACATGTAATACCGGTAAAAATGTAGATAGCACTTTTTTCTAAATATGAATGAAGCTTTACAATTAAGAACTTGAAACGACACACATTTTGTATTCACTGTACAGACCATTTAACAGAAGGACTTACAACTATGTAATGTTTTTTATTTAAAAGACAAAGATCGGTATAAAATAATAGGAAATAATATTCATAATATTTTAGTTTTTTTCCTAAAAACGTCTTTCGTAAAAGACAGACACTGAATATGATTAATAAAAATATTTAGCACTATATCTAGTTTATAGGCCTGAGATGAAGCTGCATCTAAAAATGTACAAGTATATAGAGATGATTATGAGAGCAAAAAAAATTGACTCTCAAAATAAAACATTAAATTTTGAAGGCTTCTTGCTGAAAAATTATACTACTTTTAGCCCTACCTATAAACATTATAAAACTACTTGAGTTTCGACGCGCTAACACTTAGAAAAATAATTACAAAGCCTAGTTCTTAAAATCTCACCAGGAAAACTAGGTCTTGAAGGCTTATGACTTGTGTGTACTGGTACATAATCATCATCACCTTGGTTATCCGCCTCATGAAAATCCGGCTTATAATAAACATCCGGTTTTTTTGTCGAAATTTCGTGATAGGAAGGTTTCACGTGGTAGAAATTATTGTAGTTCCACCCGGGACGGTTTAAATCCGGTTCTGTGTCGGACAACTCCGGTTTATGGTGGTAAGGCTTGTTGTCCGTGTAGATAATGATGGGGTCTTCGAATTGGTTGTTTTGGTAATCGTAGTTCTCGTGAGGAAAGGTTCCGATCAGTTCGATTAGATCACCTGTTTTGGAATTGTGTTTTAGTTTTTTGTTAGTTGCGATGTTATACTAATTAGGGAGGGTGGTGTTATTTTTATATTTATGTCTGTAGTGTTGAGTGTGTTTGGATTGTGGTGGTTTGCTTGATATTAATAAGTGTGGCGTCTGGGCTAGCTACTATTCAACACTTTAAATATATGTATTCGCATCTAGATCTACATGTAATGGGTATACGCTGTATATCAGAAGCATTTTGAAATCTCGATACATATTTTTTTATTATTTCTTTCAATTTTACTATCGCTTCAGGCTGTTGCCTGTTGTGAAAACGAAAAGTTAATCAAAAGGATAGTACTAAGCAGGAAAAAGAAAACAATGTAACTTTTTCTAAGCCTCGACGCAAAAAGAGAGGTGTTATAAGTTTGACATCCATGTCTGTCCGTGGCATCGTAGGTCTCAAACGGATGGACCGATTTCGATGTGGTTTTTTTTCATTTGAAAACTAATTTCCTTGCGGTGGTTCATAGAAAATTTTGGTTAATATCGGTCCAGCAGTGTAAGAGTATCAGCTCTTTTCTAAAATTATGTAGGTAAAGCATTTTTGGCGTATGGTTACTCGGCTAAGTACATAGGGGGTTTTTGAAATTTTAATTTTAGCTCCCGTATCATGAATGCATACTCTGTCGTGGAAGGTTTTATAAACATACATGAAACGTACACACATTCAACGCAGTAGGAAACGGTGTGGCAACCACTCAAAAGACTACGTCATCCGTCTAGTCAAAGTGTATTGTAGGATATTGAAGATATGCAACACGAAAATGAAAACAAAAATAACAGAAATTCTGTAGGATACATATCGCTAGTAAACCTCTGAGTCCTTACAACCTTTATCGTGAGAGAGCTACGTTTCGGTACGATTGGGCTGGATCGACCGGAGTGATACCAACTACACTAAACCTCACAGGAAACTAGAGTTTGCGCTGTGTCTCACCGAGTGAGTGAGAATACCAGAGGCCCGTACCTCAACCTCTCCTCCCATCCCTCTCCCCATTCCCCAAAACCTGGCAAAGTGTGACGCCTCTGGTATTGCAGCAGTAATCGCTTACCATCAGGCGAAACGTATACATATTACGTAAAATAAACTAATTTTTACGAGTTTGTATTTTTTTATTATTAATAATAACGTCGGAGATGAATGAATGACTGAATGAGTGGCGACTTCACTCACACCGGCACACTGTCCTCCACAGTGGTGAGGGCACCGCCAGCTTTAATCACCTCACCTGGTCGGAGGATCCTCCCTTCGTGTTGGTGGGACATAAAACCCGTTCCTCTACAAATAACTTCTTAATAGCGGTTTCCTTCAAGACAATTGTTTTACTTCAACCAAACTACCCCAAGCAATCAAACTTAGGTCTCGCACGTACAACACATTAGTACTTTATCCTTTAAGAACTTCGTATTTTCTTTATTATTTATCATTTATCTTACAGCACTGTATATAGTTTTACCTTAGAAATCAAGATCCAAGTGAAAACCAGAGTGAAAGTGGACCATTCGACCGTTAACACAATACCCCGGAGCAGTGTAGGTAAAATTATTGGATAGGTGCATAGGTTTATGTAAGACAATTGATGTAAGACGGAATCTATAGAATTGGAAAGAAAATGTAAGCCTGGTAAATATCTTTAAACTAATGTATAGCTTTTAAAAATCAAAAGTGGACATAGGCGTCTCCTAGGTGGACATAGGTTTCGGTCATAACTGACCGCACGAAAGCACGAAAAAGTTTAAAAAAACTTTAAACCAACTACGTAAAAACAATTGATAAAATTTATTTTATCTATCATCATGAACCCATAATATCCCACTGCTGGGCTCGGGTCCCCTCTCAGGAGAGGGTTATAGCTATGGTATGGTAGGTAGCAATTATCAAGATTCTGAGCTCACGCGAAGTACCCTGTTGGTATCGATTCCCTTGCGAGTGTCGAAAGTGCAGAATAAGCGATTGATTAGAAGCTTAATTTCTTACATCTCCAATAGACCTGAGTATTTGATACGAATTCTATCTAGATTTCTGAGAAAAAGGGTCTAGACAGGCAGACGGACGACAAAATGATCCTATAAAGTTTACGTTTTTACGTTTTGAGATACGGAACTCTAAAAATAGAAAGAAGAGCATTGTTTTAAAATTAAAACTTTAATAGTCCACTGCTAGATGTAGACCTTAGAAAGGTGAGTTTGGCCTCTTGTTACGTGAGCTAGACGGATTTGTACAGGGTTTTATTTCAAGTTAGGCTTACTTAGACGACACTTACGAAACCAAGGGTGAATAAAGGTGACACGCTGTATTCTTAATTCAACACGACATGGCTACACGGCATGATGATGTTCTCCTAGCCGATACTGCCACGGCAGCCAGTCTCATCGGATACCAGCCAATTACGCAGGAGATATTATAGTGTTCAAGTGTGTGCGTAAACACAGGTGCACTCTCTGCTCCCTCACTCTTATCATCCGATGGTACGGTTAGCCAACACGATCAGGGATTCAGATCCCAACTTCCTAACTCCAAGCTATTATAAAGTATTTATATAATGAGAAATAATAATACTTTTTTATCTCGTTGGTCTAGCGGCTGAAGTATGCGACTGCCAATCAAGAGGTCTCGGGCTACACGGCATAATACACTATGTAAACACAACCTACACACACAACTTACACAAATTAAGTCTAAGGTATAACTTCATAGGGGTGATATTTTTGTACGGACTGTATACTCTTGTGTCTTTCGTATTAATTTCAATGCATGTGTAAACTGATTTATGTCAGCTGCGAAGGATCTTATATTAAATAAACATAGCTGGACTTACATTTCGTCATTGTAACGCCATTTTATAATTGAATGATTCATACAAACCCGTATTGAATTTATCATGAACTGAATATGCGAATTGAATATCTATTAGCCGCTAACTGAATATACAATCAATCATATGAATATTGTGAAAGTATGTATGTACTAAGGTACACAAAGGCAAGTTTATGTATGGATAGATGTACACCCGAGGAAATAAATACTCCACAATTATCTTGTGCTGTAGCGCAATCAGTGCGTAAACTTGTGATGTACGGGGTACAAAGCGGAGGAGAATGGCGGTTTTTTAGTCGTTTAGAATTAGATGTTAGGCTAGCGGTTAGCGATTCTGACTAGTAGACTTGAGAGCCTAGTATGAGCTTATATCACATCAAAGCTGCAACGTTTAAGGTAACCTTATTCAGCGTCATGATTGGCTGGTACTAAACTCTTCACCTATCACAGCGCTAGATCCCAGAGGTCGCGGGTTCAATTCGAATTCGGGTGAAATATTGTGTGACTTATAGACTGGATGTATATGTAAACATAACTATAATTTTAAAAATTACATTTCATTGTCAGTTAATGATTTAATAAGTCTAAAAATCTTAAAATATATTCAAAAAGTTATTTTAAATGTACACAGGCATCATATACTTAAAATGTATTATTTAAATAGTAACAACTTTAAATGTATATATTCCAAAATTTTAATTACACGCTATAATTGTAAACTTACATATAATGACCGTGATATTTAGATTAAATCAAAACAAACAATAATTACTTAATATATGATATATATTTCAGCTATGTAAATATTTTATATTAAAGAGTAAGGTGACTGACTAAGATACCCAGAGATCAACGCACAGCCCAAACAGCTGACCACTAAATCCTGAAATTTTGCATATATGTTATTTATATAACATAAGTGAGCACTAACAAAGGAATTTTGGAAATGCCACCTCAAAGGGACTGAAATAGGGGATAAAAATATCTACCTCTGCGCGAGCGAAACCGCGGGCAAAAACTGGTTTTATATAAAGGAACTTGAGTTGCTGGTGTCTATATTCGGAAGGTGGTAATCATTAGATGATTCATTCACTCTTTTACTCCATCTTTCTTATATTGTAACCCTACTCAAAGGCGTTCAACACTCGTCTTACGTCGTATAAAATACAGTCGCTTCCATTATCTTTTTGCTTAGATCATTTAAACTCCTCAACGGATTTTAATACTGTTTTCGGCAATAGATAGAGTTAGAGATATTATAGTAGAAAAAATCTGAAAATTTTAAAGCATTTCGTGCTAAGCTGGGTCGAGTCGCTAGTATTTTTTATTTCAATTGTTTATTCGTTCCCAAATGCCTTTATTTTCACCCGCTCCCGCTCATATCTTCGGCCCAACAAGAGAGAGTGAATAACATTTTATTTCGTAACACGCTGTCACGTGTGGTGCGTAACCTTGCAAGATTTCGCCAAGGCAACGCTTTCGAGATATAACCTGACAGGATCTCGTGGAGATGTGCGTGAGCTGTATAATATCACATTTAGAAATCGTGGGACCTTTCCGTGAATGTGAAACTTTATGGCAAAAGGAAACGGATATAACAATATATTATATTTTATGTAACATTAATGTTAGTTGGCGCGGAATTGTAACTGTCTTTATTGGTCTGAACCCAGACAGAATATACTATGTTATAAATTCGAAAGTTACTCCATCTATCTGCTTTGTTTTCACGGCTAAATCGCTACACTGATTATAATGAAATTTGGCGTGGAGATAATTTGATTCTTGAGAAACGACTAGACTAGGCTAGGCTCGAAAACTCTTCAACGGGATAACAGAAACAAACGCGGGTGAAGTAAATAAAAAACTTAATCATGGGTTTAAGAGCATACTAATTTGACCTGCTCTTCTAGCAAGTTGAGAACAGTTTCTTTAGACGATTTTATTTTAAAGTCTTCTAGGACAAAAGGATACCCAATTACTATAACTTAATTTTACATAAACGACAGACTAAATACTGGTATTTTTAGATTACACTGGAACTAAAGCCTTTCGATATTTCAATTTTATTAAATTTCACTGGTGGTCACCCAGTGGTCGAAATACGAACATAATTAATTGTTTTTATAAAAAAAAAGTGTGTGGATAGTTATGTACAGGCGTCAGAAGTTATACTTCTTTGACGTAACAAGATAAAATTAAAAATCTAAAATGTTGACTATAGCTAACTTCAGGGTGTCGGTCTTTCTTGACGGTGTGCACGCGCATCGTAAAATGCCAAAAATAAAAATGCAAAATTTCGTATTATTTTCGTAAAAATGGATACAAAGTTTTTACTTCACGTGTTAATAATGTTTTTGTAATTTGCTATAGGTAGTGTATTTGTGTTTGTGTGTGCTTTTAGTGACATTGCATAGTATTATTAAGATACAATTAAATATTAATTATACTAAGAAATTGCGATTACACAAAACATAAACAAAATAGTGTTACGACAAAGAAATCCTAATACCTTTTCGGATATTCATAAAGTCAAGCCAAAAATAAGTCAAAATCAGTGTTATATCTTTCTCGTAAGGAAATAACCAAAAATAGTTAGTTTATTATTATATCTCAAAAATAAGAAAATACACCACAGATATATAATATACTCTCAATGAGTAACGGCCTTATCCTTAAACATTAATAAACTTTAAGCAAAGATTCTGTTTTATTTCAATTTTTAAACTTCAACTTTCAATTAAAAAATAACACTAAATCGTTTTCTAACGTTAAATTAACTTATAGCCTTTCATATTTTTTCTTTCTGATATTCATTATTTCTTTGAATAAATGTGATTAATTATTCTAAAACCTTGAACTATCCGACTCTTTCTTGGCCCGGGATTATAGTAATGTTTAACACTTAAGGTTATACGACTTTGTCGAAACAACATTTAAAACAAACTATCAATTTATCTAAATAACAAAGAAATATAATCAATTGTAAACAGATTCTTTTTGTAAATAATATTTACATTTTAAAACCATTTCACAATCTAACATTCACACATGCAATCATCCCTACTTACACTATAATCCCTACTTTAATCACCGTCACTAATTAAATATAATTCCACTTACTAGCGTTGTGTACCACTGGTGCCGTATCCGTCGGTCGTTCCGTCGTGTCTCGGTCCACGCAGCAAGCCCAAATCATCCCTCCTGAGCATAAATCTAAGGGTTTCCCACCCCCTATCACACAAGATATGCTGAGCCCGCATGCATATCTGGCTCCTCGGTAGCGGCATGTTTGTGGTATCACTGAAACAATGGTAAATAAGAATTTTATTATTTTAGTGTAATTGTATAGCTCAGTTGCACTCAATGATTGGAAACAATCATCAGGGTAAGCAACGACGGCGCGGTCAGTATCTGGATGGGTGATAGCTGGTGGTATGTTACCATGAGCGTCTTCGTGATTCGGGGGTCACGTTAAAGCAGTCGGTCCCGGTTGTTATCGTAGGATAACAGTCGTGAAGCCTAGTTGGAGGCCTTTGGGCGGCTTAAAAACATTCAACGGTAAGATTACGTAGCCACAACGTTGTCTTGCAGTCCCCAACCCGCACTTCGCCAGCGTGGGGACGTATGGCCTTAACCCTCTCCCGAGAGGGACCCGAGCCCAGCAGTGGGACATTATGAGTTGTTGATATTGATTTGATTATTTTAGTTATTGAAATGTTATTTTTTTTATTGAAATTAAAATATTTTTAAATTCGTTTGTATGTTAAATGTTTATTACCTCAAAAAGTATTTTGTCATTTCTGAACCAATTTGAAAAATGCTTTGGTTTTTTAGGCAGCTTAGTAAAAAAATTGTTAAAAATTAAGGAAGAATGAACAAAGTAAATAATAATATATATTAAATATTTCGGACTTTCAACACACAACGCCATCTAGTCCCAAACTTGTGTTTTGGGCACTTGACAACTGATATAAATACATATACTTTTTTTATTGTACATACATGTTTATTATACATAGGAAACACCCAAACCCCGAAAAAAATATTTGCAGATCATACAAACATTTGGTTCGACCCGGGAATTGAACCTCAAGCACAGCAGTTCCATACGCTACCACTGCGCCACGGAGACAGTTAGGTTGCGATTCATATTAATATATTAACATTGAGGTCGATTATCCTTTGCTTAATTCTTATTAAAAGTTCCTTTTGACCAATTTAACTTCATATTTGATAGAAATGTAATCCGCTAATAAAGCTTGCGGATGAATCACAGAAAAGGGAAAACCATAGATTTGTTTAAATTTTTTCAAGAACAAATTGTCTACATTATTCCGTTCCCCTTAAAACACACCGGCTCCATACAATATTAAAGTAGATATAAAACTAACATAACGATATTATCCACCAATTAAATGATAATGAAAATTCTTTTCATTAATATCTCTAGTGTAACGTGGTGTGTCATAGATTTTAAACGATTTTGATTATTGAAAAAAATAACACACTGTATGAGGCCCATCGAACTAATCAACAGCCTTTAACAATCTACATAACACATAGGCCTGTCCTCAGAAAGGAGGCTCTGGCCTTCTATATCACTATTGTCAGATGAATTTTTGACAAGTAGTCCTACGTCATCATGGCCGCCTTTATACAACTTACATAACGCAGTTTGTACCTCAAGTCTTCCCTTGCAGTATTGTCCTACTTCGTTCGCTACCCTTAGTCAATTCTACGACATTTAAAAGATGAATAAAGACGGTAATACTTCGTATTATCTGTATTTCTTTTATCCTTAAATCCTTCACCTCTTAAAAGATGTAATAATATTAAGAAACCATTGATATAAATTATTTATAACAATTTCCTTAGACCAGGAATATACAAGATGGTCCGGATGGCGTAAGAAAGCGGTTCCCGGATTCCTCTCGTCTCAGGCGCAGAGTGGCACACCGTGTGGTTTTAGTCGGTTCGATTCCGACAAGTGGGGATTCCACAGGAAAAAAAAAAAGAAGGAATATACAAGATAAGCTCACAGTTAGAGTAACTCCAAACTCCCTATCTAGATGTTTCTTTGAATTTTTTTATGCAATAGACGGTAAACGAGCAGACGTATCGCCTGATGGTAAGCGAATACCGCCGCCCATGGATACTCACAACACGAGAGGCGTCACAAGTGTGTTGCCGGCCTTTGGAGGATGAGGAAGGGAATGGGGGGATGGGTGGGCCTCCAGTATCCTCACTCACTCGGTGATACTGGTTTTACATCGGTATTCTGTGAGGACATGGTATCACTCATGCCGAAGCCTGACTCTCCCACGGTAGTAAATAAAGTTAACATTTCTTAATCAACATTTTACACCTACTAAATGCAAATGCAAGAAATTGCACTGGCGCCAGAATTTACATTGCGTGAGACAGAAAGAAATTGGACCCGATATACAAGTCTAGATAGAATCTAATTATCAGATGCTATTAAACCGAACTACATACAAAAATAAGGTTTGCGCTAGATTGTAAGCAACGCTGTTATAAAGCCACTTTCGAGTAGATAAAGTTCCTTTAGATACGATCTTAAGCCATAAAACCAAAGCAACGCCATAAAACTTAATGGTGATAATTAGTATGTTAAGATGATTGAGGATTCTTAATTCATGATTTAATATTATTACCTGGATGACCGAGCCTTTTTCTGTATTTTTACTTTGCTAAATTTTCTAAAAATGGATCGTAGCTGGATCCTAGAAAACTCTGTATGCTAAGTTCCATAAAAATCATTGGATCCGTTTCTGAGATTCAGATGCTTGTTTAAAGGTAATTAGATATGTTTATTTTTGGATCTCCTCACGTGGCCATGTGTTTTTTTTATGTACCTTATCGTGGGCTAACTGGCAGACGTATCGCCTGATGGTAAGCGATTACCGCCGCCCATGTGCAACACCTGAGGCGCCACAAGTGCGTTGACGGCCTTTGAGGGATGGGCAGGAGGAAAGGGATGAGGAGAGGGTTGGGGTATAGGCCTCTGGTATCCTCAATCACTCGGTGAAACACAGCGCAAGCGCTGTTTCACATCTATTTTCTGTGAGGCCGTTGTATCAATCCGGTCGAGCCGGCCCCTTCATATCGAAGCGTGGCTCGCTCACGATAAGTCTGTATTATAGTAAATAAACTGCTGATAAACATACTTTTAGATTTCTAAATACATAAATGTCATATATATAAGGATTCGAACTCATGACCTATGATTTAGCAGTCGGGTTTGTGACATTGAATTACTAAATTCAAGGTCGAGAAAGGGTATGCTATAGTTTGGGGAAGACCAGCTCCACTTGATAAGTTACATTCTACAAACATAAACGTTAATAGAAAACTAATAAATACATAGGAATGACAGTTGTTAATACGAAGCCCACGTCAGTTAACGTTGGGAGCCGTCCAAACAAAATGTTAGCCAATAATATAAGAGAATAGAGAAGGGTTACAAGTATTTTAAGGTCGTAATACACAAAAGTTTAAAATATACATTTTAAACAAATCCCTCGCCAAGCTACACAGTCTGTTAGCGAGAAACACTCATTAACAAATAAATATATATTTTTAACAACTTCAAGTTATATTTACTACCAAAATAAAATCTTAATATCTGACACAATACCGATGGAGCGACTGCACCAGGCAAATGGACCTCGCTATCAGTTCTTTTACCAACGCCGAGCAATACACCCTTCAAACTAATTTTATACTAGCTTTCGCCCGCGACTTCGCGCGTTACTTCGCGTTTCACATTTAATAAAAAGTATGTTATGTTACCACAAAGAATATGTGTACAAAGTTTCATGGTGATCGGTTAAGCAGTTTTCGCGTGAAAGCGTAACATTTCGATGCGGTTTTTTTTCATTTGGAAGCCTGTTTCCTAGCGGTGGTTCTTAGCTATGTTTAATTAATATCATTCCAGCCGTGTAAGAGGGTCAGCTATTTCCCTAAATGATGTAAGGCAATTTTTGGCGTGTGATTACTTGATTAAGTACTCGGGTTATAGCAATTGGTTTAATGCTCTAACATTTTGAGCAATTCCTTTAATTATTTACGTATTAAACAAAGAAAGCCCTATTAAAACATTGTTTACGACATCTTAATCAATAATATAATCAGCGCTTGCGCACGCGACACTTGAGAGTAAAAGCATTGCGATAGTGAAATTGTACGGTCGTTAACCGCCATATTGATCTATAGATCTTTAAATCATGTTGCGTGATCTTTGTATTAAGTAACTGGTTGTATTTTCATAATTTGTGTATGCATTTCTATTGTTGATTAATCATTAGTACGGGAATAGATTGTTGCACCCTATGTCCTGGTTTATAATATAAATAAGTTACTCGATTACCCACGCAACTTTGTCTGGGCCCCCTATTGCCCGTAGCGAGATGGATGTATAACAAGGTGAATAAATTCCTTTGCCATTACAAAGATTATAGGTTTTTTTTTAACCTGTGGAAACCATCTCGGGCCTTCACCCCACCGGGGTTTGCGGCGGGGCGGTGTGTCGGAATCGAACCGACTAAAACCATACGGTGTGCCACTCTGCGCCTGAGACGGGAAAGATCCGGGAACCGCTTTCTTACGCCATCCAGACCCCAACAAAGATTATAGTGAGCCAACCTTAATAGGAAGACATATTGGCTACTTCCACATACAACGCAAAAGCAGAAACTCACTACAGTACCATCTACCGAAGTTACGTCGAACTATGGAGTAACGAAGGAAACGAAGAAACAACCAATCCTGAATCGCGCAATAGAAGTTCTCGCACCGATTGTCATATTTATATATTTGTATTTTTTATGCATAAGTGTAAGTACACGTATCCATATTTTTTATTTTTTATTATGTAAGTTTATGTGAGTTCCTTAAATTGATGACAATTACCCTCAAACTCCTCCTACAATGCACCTACATCACAAAATTTCTACACCACCCAAAGGTTGGCTGGTAGAGAATGCCTTGGGCATTAAGCCCGCCGTTGTATATGTGTGCATTAAGTTTTAAAATAAACAAATAATAGATCAGGAATACAGTGTCATCGCCCCTAAGAGCCGATTAAGCAAATTACGCAACAATAGCACTGCAAAGAGTTGGAAAACTTAACACGTATATTGCTATATACACTACTGTATAGTACACACATTAGATATAGCAACATGACTGGGCAGCGTTTTATAGAGAACACATATTTCTATAACAATTAAAGAAGTTTTTTTTTAATGGAATAGGAAACAAACGAGCAAACTTATCGACTGATGGTAAGCGATTGACGCCGCATATGGATACCCCCAACACCAGAGACGTCACAAGTGCGTTGCTGGCCTTTGGGGGAATAATGAATGTTTGTCTTTAAGTCCTTTATAGAATCGTAAACTATGCATTTGATCATGTCATGATCTTCAGTAAAGTGTTGTGCATGAGTCCACAAAGTTGTTGTTGTACCGCGAGTGTCATATATCACAGGAATTAACGCGATCACTCATTTACATACATACATACCTCTGATTTATCTGATGTTACGACCAGGTTGCATTGCCCGTTGTTAAAGGCTGACTGAGTCGATTTCCGTGAGAATAATTATTATTCTCATAAAATGCGAAAGTTTAAAAGTTAAATTATCATGTATACACCATCCTAACATCAACCACTGGGCAGTGGCTCGTCACCTCGCCTGGTCAAAGGACCCTCTCCCTTTGTATGGGAGAGACATCACACCCATTGCTCCACAGACATATTATTATGCTGTTGTGGACTATTTTTTTTTGAACTTTTAAAAATAACGTTACAACTTTCATATATTTTTTGTGAAGTTATTTCAAAAGGAATAATTGTCTCCCGGTTTTGATAACATTTTTTATTGATACTCTACTACTAGTTTCTTTTTCGCCGTAGCGTGATTTTTCTTCGATAACTGGGCTATCTAACGCTGATCGAATTTTCCAAATCGGCAGAGTAGATACGTACGTTCAACGAAACAAACTGCTCAGCTTCATAATACTATAGATTCACCCACGCCCATTTCAGTCAATTTTGTTACTTATTCTCCTTTACTAAACCACAATATACAAAAACGAAGCATGGCAGCGTACACCTAGATTATTTTATACATAATTACAAAATAAGCCCATCAAAAATTTCACTTAGTTTTTGTTTGTTTTTCAACGAAGCACAAACTATCACTGCACGTATAGTGGATTCTTAATGGGATGCTGGAACGGAATGCTCATTTTCAAATCTCATTCATTCTTTGATATAACTATAATTATGTCTGAAATGTTTGTGTAAATAACATAATTACGCTCATTAGCTCATGATATAGTCTTATTATGTTTAATTAATCAATGTTAAATGTACGGATTGTTGGTTAAACAATTTCTTACTATAATTATGAGCTATCACTGAAAGTTGAGCCACGGGCTAACTTCTCATTGGGTCCGGATGGCGTAAGAAAGCGGTTCTCGGATCTCTCCCGTCTCAGGCGCAGAGTGGCACACCGTGTGATTTAGTGGGTAGTCTGGCTGGTGTCAGTCAGGAGTCCCACACAAAGCGAACCCCCTGTCACCGCGGGGGGGGGAGCGAAGTGCGTAAAGGCATTCCACCACGTCAAAAAAAAAAAACGGGCTAACCTCTCATGGAAGACCAACCTAAAATGACAGCATTCGTGTTATCGTATTTCGTTGGTGAATGCAAGACCTGTGGCCTAATGGACGCCATACTGTGTATCAATATGCTGCATAGTTGCATTGTCTGCATTTGATTTTGCTCATGTTTTCCATCAGGGAGAGTAGAGTCACGTTGACAGGCTCATTTTCAATACAATCTTTTTTGAAGTTAATCTTCTTTTGGCTCGTTAGGCAAAAATGATGAGAGTAAATTTTTACGGTGCGCACGCGCACACCGTCACGAAAAACCGACACCCTGAAGTTAGCTATAGTAAACATTTTAGTTTTTTGAATTGTTATCTTGTTACGCCAAAGAAGTTTAACTTCTAACGCGTGTACACGCTCTTTTTGAAAGTAATAATATCTTTCTGATCTCAAGGTAGAATCTGACTTGTGTCTCTTATTAGTTTCTATCCTATGCCGGTACTTATCTGTACTACATATATCTAAATACATGCAGATCCATAGTATCTCATACTAAATTTACAAATTCGGAATCTATCTGTCTGTTACGCCTACAAGGCTAAACCTCTGCACTACTTTCAATGAAATTTGACATGGCAATTATATTGATTTCTAGGAACGACACAGGCTACTCTTTACCGTGAAAACTGACATACACACGGATGGAGATGAGGGCAATACAACAAAAACATATTAATTTATAGTCAGACCCAAAAGCAATGAACATCATCGTAACATAATATTTGCCCTAATTAATAGACTGCACAGTTCGCCTAGTGGTTTAAGTGGTCGCCAAATTGCTTCCTACTGCGCCAAGTGGTGTGGGTTCAAATCCTACATGGGACAACACTTTGTGTGATCCATAAATTGTTGTGTAATTCTGGGTGTACTTTGTGTTCGTTTCGTGTATGTTTGTAAAGTCCCCCGTGACACAGGATATATATTCCTAAAAAGGGAGTTGCCTTTTAAAAATATGAACCTACAACCCTTGGTTGGCGGTCAGGATCGCTAACCACTAGTAAAAGTTTGTGGAGGAACGGAAACTTCATCATCGACATCACGTCAGGGTCACCACTGTGGAGGAACGGGTGTGACAAGTCCCTCCAACACAAAGGGAGGATCCTCCGACCAGGCAAGGTGATCATGCCTCGCGGGCCACTGCCCAACGGTCGATGTTGGAAAGTTAATCGTTAATCGGCGCGAGAACTTCTATTGCTCGATGCAGGATTGGTAGCTTCTTCCTACACTACATTACTCCGTGGTTCAGTGTACCTTCGGTAGATGGCGTTGTCATATGTTTTGATTGCTGCTGTAGGTGGATTATTTGTACCTATTTACCTCTGCTATCAAAACCAAAATAAACAACATTCATTTTATTTTTAACAACTTCATTAAATAAATAAACTGTTATTATTTTATCGCTTAATTATGCTTCGTTGGTTTAAAAGGAGTATTACGTTACCTTTCACTTCTTTTATTTTTATCCCTCAAGAAATAATTAACTTGCAACATTATTTTACTATTACCACCATTTGCGTAAAAACAAAGTACCTCTGCGTTTACATTCCTTTTTTTTTTCTTTTTTTTAACGGGGTGAAATCCTCATGGATGTCCTCCGCCCCGGGGAGTGGGCTGTCAGACTTTTACTGACTAAAACCCCCCGGTGTTCCGTCTCTCACCTACGCCAGGGATCGCGGGAACTTAAAAGGCATCCGCAATCTCCGACTGGGCGTTTACATTCCTAAGCCAAATCTCTCCCGGTGTCAACATCATCTCATACAAAATACTTCCACTACTGGGAGCCTGCTGCTCAACAAGATTCACAATTGCCATCGGTCCTGGGGTATCCGTATCCAATAGATACCAGCGACCAACACCATGTCGTTGGACCACCAAATCTTTTTTTATGTTTCTAGTATAACAATAGTTATATCTCCGAGTGCACTTATTTCATTTTATTAAAAAAAATCAGTCGAATTAAAACTTCCCCTTTTTTGAAGTTGGTTAAAAAGAAACACAAAAACAATTAACAATTTTCAATGCAGCATTTACCAAATAGAGAGCCACGCTTATGGCTATGTGTTAATTATTGTGATACTTTAACTGTTTTAATTAAGAACCTGACATATTATACACACAAGCAAATTTTATATATAAATATTTTGTTTTGAGTGTTTTGAGAAACAGCCTTCAATAGCTACTTTTTAACCCAGCAAAAAGCGGGTGTTATGAGTTTGACATCGATGTCTGTCTGTTTGTGTGTGTTTGTCTGTCTGTGGCATCGTAGCTCTCAAACGGATGGACCGATTTTAATGCGGTTTTTTCATTTGAAAGCCAGTTGCGGTGGTTTTTAGCTATATTTGGTAAAAATCGGTCCAGCAGTGTATGAGTATCAGTTCTATTCCAAAATGATATAAGGCATTTTTGGCATTTGATTACTCGATTAGGCGCTAGCGTATATTTTACTTAAATTTAGCTTGTAATATAATATCATCGAGTCCACTTGTGGACATACACTTCACTTAGAAAGATAGATTTCCAAATTACATATAGAAATCGTCGTTTTCTATATGTATCTTTGTTATGTTCGTGTATATTTAAATTATACACGAACATAACAAAATAATCGTGATCTTCACATTACACGTTTTTTTATAATAAGGTATTCATGAATTTTAACGATATTAATAAAAATTACGTCACATCCAAATAATTTAGAAATTAAAGAAAGTAATAAATTATGAGTCTGCGGCGAACGACAAGAAAAACAAGAACATAAAATTATATTATTAATTATTTATTTCTAACAGAAGCATTTTTGTGTAATATAAAACCATTTCTTTTATTTGTTGTTGTTATATTTCGTTTTTTAAATTGATAAGAATTTAATTTTAAAATTGTTTTCTGTTTCATTTCACTTTAGAAGCAATTCTATACCACGATCTTCATTATGTTTCTAGTCTTCTCTATGGTTATTTTTTTTTGTAATTTAAATTCAATGTAATATTCTAATAATCTAATATTAAATTTCTAAAAGAATTATCAATATGAGCCGATTTGTTTGATTGTTGTTGTTGGACTAAAAATATCACAGACAAACATTTCCGTAATCAATAAAAAGCATTCATAAATAGTTAAACTTTGTTAATAAAGTAAATTTAATCATAAATTACTCACTTTTGCCCAATAAATCCATTATCGAGTCATCCTCCTGCGGCGATGAACTATAAGAATGATGTGAACCTTTTCTTCTTCCTAAAGCACCCAACAACAAAATATCTTTTTCTTGACCATTTGATGGCCGCCTCCTATCCGATGGCAAATCGTTTTCTTTTGTATCCAATCCATCTTGTAACGTCAATACGTCGTTTTCATTACATATGACAACGGTTAAACAACTTAACACAGTTAAAAAATATAATAAAGTCATTTTATAAAACTTTGTGTAATCACTTTCGCGCGTTCTTCGCCGCGTTTTGAAATTTTTATTTTTAATTTTTCCCGCCGATCCATCGAGTCCGTTTTGTGTTACATTTTTTTTGCACATTTCACTGTTTTCTGTTACACATTGTTTTCACTTTTTTTTTTGTTTAACTTTTTATGATTTTTTTGTTTGTGTGAGACGTCTTAGCGCGGGAAGTCGGGTTTCGGAAGTAAACTGTGAATGCGTTGCGCTTCGTTCCTTTTCACTTTTCGTTTGGGGTTCCTCAAGCGTTTTACATTTTCGTAATAAAGTTTGATAAGACATATTCTTAGCGCCTCATTTTTTTAGCCACAGTTATTTAAAGTTAAGATCAATCTGCAAAAGTAATTTATGGTGTTATTGTACTCGTTTTTTATACTTACAGAAACGAAAATGGCATGTATAAATGATACAGAACCATATTTGTATTATATTTTTAGGTAATTACATTATAATGCAAATAATAAGTCATTGTTTAAGCGTGTTCATGATGTGCGTGACGTATTCATATTATATGTAATAACACTTCTGCAGTGAAAATCAGTTTTTGACGTGCCAATTTGATATAATGACCGCCAAAGTTAAACACGAACTTTCTCGGGAAACTTCAGCTATCATCTGTTTCTCGAGCCTTATTTTAGTCAAACATAGACGTAGATATTTTTTTTTTATATGGATTACAAATATCAAAAATAGTATTCGTTCTATATTTAAATCGTCATTAAATATAATGTTGAATATTGACGTATGGTGTCAGAACTAATATTGTACTTAAGAAAAAATTTTACCGCCTTTTTTTTATAATATATTTGACCTACTTAATTAAGTGTTCTTATTAAAGTAATTCTTTTAGTCTTATGTATTCACATGTGAATCATTATACTGTACAGTTACTCATGTTTCCGGCCATTCTGATATTGTCAAAACCTTTCCCATGTATGTGTACATGTGAGTTTACTTTAAAAAAGTTGCGAGATGAAATATTTATTATTATTAATATATTACAATGAGATTTGAAAAGTATTTTCGAAGATCTAAGGGTCAATTCTTGTAGTTTAATAATTTTAGGGCGATCGACTCTGAACCTCGCTGTCTGTACTGTTAACGCGAAAGTTTGTATGGATGGATGTTTATTACTCTTTCACGTAAAAACTACTGAACGGATTTGGATAAAACTTTACAGTAATATAGCTGATACATCAGAATAACACATAGGCTACTATTTACCGCGATAACCGACACATACGCGGTTGGAGCAGCGGGCATAAACTAGTGAAAAATATTTTCGTAGTAAAGCATTTACCGACCCAACCACCGATGAGACCGACAAATGATTAAAACTGAACTTTAAACAAAGTTTTGTTACTAGAAATATCCTTTTTGTATCCATATTTCATATTACAAATTCGAAGTAACTCATGTCTGTCTAACGCCTTCACGGTTGAATCGCTGTACCGATTTCAATAAAAAATTGGCGTGGAGATACTTTGATTTTTGAGGAAAGACATAGGGTATTCTTTACCGCGAAAACAGACATATAAGAGTGCGGAGCGGTGGGTGAATGCTTAACTATAATCTTCCTTTCATAACGATTTGAACTAAAGCTTCGTTAACAGTAAAATTAGTAATAGAGTACAAAAACAAACAAACAACAACCCATAATGTCCCACTGCTGGGCTCGGGTCTCCTCTCAGGAGAGTGTTAAGGCCATACGTCCCTACGCTGGCCAAGTGCGGGTTGGGGACTGGAAAGAATACGTTGTGGCTACGTAAATCTTGCCGTTGGATGTTTTTAAGCCGCCCGAAGGCCTCCAACTAAGCTTCACGACTGTTATCGTATGATAAGAACCGGGACCGACTGCTTAACGTGACCTCCGAATCACGGAGACGCTCATGGTAACATGCCACCAGCGGTCACCCATCCAGGTACTGACCGCGCCATCGTTGCTTACCCTCGATGATTGTTTCTAATCACCGAGTGCAACTGGGCTATGAGCGCCTATGAGTAATAGAGTAATCGATATTCAATAGTAAGTTTTCCAAGAAATATGGTGCCTATAAAGTTTTAATGAAAGCTTTAAAAGTCTGAGAGTTTGAGAGGTAAATAGGTACTAAAAGGAGGTACCACTCATTGTATTTTATTTTCATATCATAAATATTAATGATGATTTCATTATATCATTAGTAATGATAGGATCAAAATGTTGCTAAAAATAATTGAAAGTGTGGCATTAACTTTGGAAAAGTTTTAAAAGATTACAGTTTTTTTAATTTTCTCTGGCATATAGCTGATGTAATAAGGAATAACTTAGGATAATTTTTAAGACTGTCTTTGCCCCACAGTGTTACCCGGGGTTGTAAAAGTACGACGATAAAAGCGGGTATCAACGCGGGACTCAACTAGTGATTAATAAATTAACAGACAGTTGTTAAAACCGGATAGCAAGCATTTGTTTTAGTTTTTTTCATTACTTATGATATACATTCGCTTCCCACTGCGTCTGTCTGTATTTAATTATCTTTTTGACAGTATTATATGAAAGTTTAATATATACAGTCAAACATGGATAAGCGAGAGTTCAAGGGAGCACAATCTCATTCTCGCTTATAGAGGTTTCTCACTCACCCGAGTTTCTCGCTAATGCAGGTACATGGGTAGCGTTTCTCTCTTATAGGGGTACGCAGCAAAAACAAGTTACAGCAAGTACGAATGTAGTAAATATGTAATAGGATAAAATTATGTGCATGATATGCACAACATATATTATGTACATAGGTATACATAGGTACAATATTGACGAGAATACAAAAACAATGGTAGGAAGTTCCACGAAAGTTAAGAATGAGTCATAAAATAGCACATGTTATATTTGTAAATAAAGCTCGACTTTCGCTTATAGAGGTATAGATAAGTAGCAGTCTCACTTACGGAGGTTTATGAGGGAAAAACGACTCTCCCTTACAAAGGTTTCGGTTTCTCGCTTATAGAGGTTTTGGGAGCTTAAAATGACGGGTCCTGGCTATTACTCTCACTTATAGAGTTTTCACTTATCCAGTTCTCACTTATCCAGGTTTGACTGTATTTGATAAAATATAACGACGAAAATTCTTGAACAGGTCGTGAACAAAAACATGGTGACTTTCAATTTGCGCAGTGTAAACATAACATTATACTACGGATTTATTCCTCGTAAGATTATATATTACAACATAGCAACACTTATCTTGTCACTGTCACAATAACTACCAAAACATTGTATATCTCGTAAATAAAAATAAAAATAATAATAATGAAAATCAAAAAGTATTTTTTTATAGATATGCATTTTCGGACATCTCACACGAAACGTCATCTAGTCCCAAACTAAACAGAGCTTGTATTATGGGTACTAGACAACTGGTATGTGTACACAAATACTTCTTTTTTATGTAAATACATACATATTATACATACACAAAAAAATACAAAAAGTATGTAAAGAAAACTGTTCGCATAATAAAAATTACATTTATTTATGAAAATAATTTGTACCATTCTAGAGAATAATAATTATAAATTCAGTACTGCAACCACTGCATAATGAGATACAAAATTAATACGCATTCAAGCACCAAGATTGAGTGGTCACACTTGAACACTCATAAGACGCCGACTTTCGCCCGTAGCTTTCCAAAACAAGCCTTTAAATGGACGAAAAACGTTCTAACTACCACATTAATTTAAATTTAAATTTTATTACATAGGCATCAGTGTCTAAACTGCCCTGACTGGTACGCATCGGTGACAAATCCCTCCGATTGATTTGGAATAACAAATTACTCGGAAAATTGGACTTTGTACAAAGCTGATAAAGCTTAAATTAGTTTGTAAGTACGTCAGGATGTAATTTGTAAACAGACAAGTCTGCTTTCTTTACTAATGACCTCTGTTAAGGTTAATTTACCGGTATTACATTATCTATGGGTAATACGTTTTTGATTGGAACTTGGAATTGGACCGGGCTATTGTGAGAAAAGCGCGGGAATCGGGACAACCACTTCTGAGATTCGTCTGGGTAATTAAAATAGTGTTGTACAATCATTCCTCGTTTAAATCGATTATATTGTTCTTTCGGTGTAATTGATACTTCCCAATAGATAGTTCTTACGTATTTGATAAATAGCAACGAATTGTTAAGTAACAAAAGAAAAGAAAATATTTAACTCATGTTACTTAAATAGAAATATTGCCTTGATGGTTAACATTTTCCGTATTGCTTATTGGAATTATTTCTGCATGGTAACCGAAACCTCAGCAAAAATGAAAGTATAGAATATAAAAAAATACTACTATATATAAATATTCGAATTTCTACAGTCAATTTTTCCATCTAAAGGTTGCCTGGAAGAAATTGCTTTTTGGCGATAAGGCCACCATTTGTACATGGTCGTTTATATGTTATGCTCCTGAATGTAAACTGTTTTAACTGGTGTAAACTAAAGTTTATTCTATTCTATTTTATTCTATGTTTCAAATTAAAAACCTTCTCCTTATTAAAAACCTTTAGTAGCATTAAAACTTGAATTAATGTTTTCTAAAAAAGGTACGAACCTCATATAACGAATAAAAAGTTATTAGAAAAAGTTAGTTACTAAAAAACGTATAAATAACAGCGGAAAGCCCATCGAAAACGAGAGTGTATTGGAACGTTTTGACAGCACATCTTTCCCGCCAATTTCACTTTCATTTCGAATGGTGCGAGACCCGCGTGAAATTATCAGTCGCCATATTTGCACGCGCAGTTACCGAACGATTGAACAATAGGGAAATGTTTGAATAGTAACAACATTTTGTTAAGTAATAATTAGTATTAGCTTTCGGAACAGCAGGCATAATATTTTTTTACTTACTACGTAATCTCACTTACGTATAAGTAATCACGAAAAGATTGTTATGAATATTTTAGAATTTCCGTTCTGAAACAATTATCGGTTGTAATACGTAAAAATCGATTATAACATTCATTGTATATCCGTATTATATGATTTTGTTCGTGCTTCATAACACTGCATATAAGAAAGGAGTATCTATTGTTATCTAAACCAATTTTTTGGAACCATTTCAATTAATCTAATAAACCTATCAATCCTAGATCATGATTGCATCTTATTTGTAACGATTTTGTTAAAATGTTTTTTTAAGTAATTAGATTTAGAAAGCGTATCTAATTTAAGCGAGGGATTAGGATGTCGAAGATTAGGATGACGAATAATTTTTTTAAAAAAAATCCCTTGTTTTACATTATTTCTCAAGAATTCCATGTGAAAATCTTTTATATATTCTAAATAAATATTTATTGTCTTACATATTATCTTTAACGTTAAAAAAAATTAAGGTTAAATATTCCTACATTGAGCCCGGTAGACATGACATCTTTGTGTGAAACAGAACGTAAACGCATTATATTACGTTTGTATGCGCGCGCATCATACATTTCGTAACCAAGTTGTTTTGTTGGAAAAATAAACTTTGAGATTTTGCAAAATGGATTGTTGAGATGACGGGCGGATGCTACGTCATTGTTTGCGCCAAGTAATAGCTAAGGTTATATTTTGAAATGCATTGTTTTCGAGACGTATGTGGTAGCTATTGACAAACTTGTATTTAGGTTGTGGCATGACTGAGAAAAAAAAACATATTAACTTTCATTAAAATAAAAACCTTTTTACCTATATTTTACTTCCTTTAGCTTTGACTTTTTATATTAAGCTATGACAGTGTATCATAATGAAACCTCGAGATAATAGGTAGATGACACTTTATTCAAATTAGTTACTTTTATCATCTGTCAAAACGATATCTTCTATGAAAAATGTACTACATACAAACTTGTGACGTCACTGCTTTTAAAAACAACTGAGCTAAGCAATATATTTAAATGTATATATGATTAAAATTTGTTATAGAAATGAAAGCTGTAATAATTATATTTACCGAGATATTTTATAGTATTCGATGTAAGGAAGGAGGCATAAGTATTTCTCTACAATACAGACGCATATCCTATTCTGTATTATTTTTGTTACTTCAATGTTTTCCCAAAAATAATAGGACAAACTGAATTTATTTCTCTTTTTGATAATGGTAATCAGGTACTCAGAAACTGCTAGTCAGTCTTTGATAAATATATGTGTATTTGATGGCACAATTATTAAGGAAGGCCGCATGCATGTTTGGTCAAACAGGTCTTGATTTAAATTGTGAAAATGCCTCACTAGGGTACACCTGTTTTTTAATGACGTAACAAGCAAAAGGCAAAACTCTGGAAAAAATATCGTAATTGGTAACATTGAAGATAAATAGTCAAAAGGCCTAGCACTAATTCAATGGACAGATCAGAAAAAGGTTTATCAAGCTTGAAAAGATTATCAGAAACGCAATAGGCAACAGCTATAAAGAACCTTTTCTTATGGAATCGCGGGAAAACAAACAGACGTATCAACTGATGGTAAGCGATTACCGCCGCCTATGGACATCTGCAACACCAGAGGCGTCACAAGTGCATTGCCGGCCTTGGGGATGGGAAGGGGGATGTGGGGAAGTGATGGATTATTGGCATATTACATAAAAATACGGGCGGCGATAATCACTTGCCATTAGGCGATACGTCTGCTCTTTTACCCTATTCCATAAAAAAAACAGCTTGATACCTCCATGCATTCCTGAGAAATAGGGTCTTAACAGACAGACGAACAACAAAATGATCCTATAAGGGTTCGGTTTTTTTCCTTTTGAGGAACCCTAAGCAATATCTGATTCATTTATTTAACTATTTTTCGCCTGCGGATCTGCCTGCGTATATATCGTTGTCACGGTATATAGTAGCCTATGTCCTATAGTTATCTAAAGTCAATTCCTTCAAAATGTCCTTCCTCGGAACTCATGTCAGATTTGCTTGAAATCGGTGCTGCGATTTAGCCGTGGATGCGACACACAGATAGACATAGTTACTGTGGAGTATAGATTATTACTTTTTTTAAATAGTAAGTAATCGATCATGTAAGTAGTTGAAAATACTATTTATCACATCACGCCTTGTCCCAAAGCAGCAAAACAGTGAACAAATAAGATTTAGCTTAGTAATATAAATATCAAATTGTAAAGATAAAAAACAGACACCGCCATGCCAAAACAATGATTTAAAAAAGTATATTCGTATTAAGACTATATAGAAAATTTTAATATTAGCGGAATAACTATCATTTTTGAATATTAATTAGCACTTTAACTAAATAAATTTATTCAGAATACAATAATTTAAAATAACGTCACGCACATCAGATAAAACAGATAAAACAAACTACTTACCGAAAAACAAAAACTATTTTAAAAAACTAACCTATACAAATTACCACTGTCAATTTAAAATTCGAATGCAATGTCATTCATTGAAAACCTTTTTTCTTTTTAAATTTGTCATTTTGGTTTTTGGTTCGGTTATTTTAAGTTGAAGTTTATGTAAATAAAATTAATTATTAACGCGTGCTATAGTTTTTAGCAACTCCGCGACACTGCTTGATCTCACGACAACACGTAGCATCAACAAACCAGTGCGGGGTATTAAACCTTCTTCTACTTTCTTTTAACAGTATGTATGCAAATGTAATGTTTTTTTTCTAAACGATAATTTGCAGTCTAATATCATGTTTATTGGTTCATTATACGCAATTATATAATCCTAAAAAAGTTATATTGATTGAAAACTAATTTCATAGCTTTACGGCTAAGTAATAACGCATATTTAATACAATGCTATGTTTGTTAATGTATGTTTTGTCTGTTTAACATTTCTTGTAAATGGCGACGCATTATTTTCTTAATCGCACATATTAAAAAAAAGACAGTTGCAGCGGGAATATAAGCAATGTATTTTTTTTTTCAATGGAATTGCCTTTAAATTATTATAACAAATGGTCTGAGACCTATAAAAGTCTTAATTCGTCATAAATATTTTTAGAAAAGAAAACTATTAATAGGGGTCTCAGTGTTAAGGATATAAAATCTTCGAAATTTTTTAACCATCCAGCTAATTTAATCGCCAATGGTCTTATCCAGTAAGAGTTACCTATATACGTTTCATAAAAAATAAAAGAAACCTAGTAATTTACCAAATTACCACACCTTTTTTATTTTTTTTAAATATTCGTTTGGAATTAAATAAAATGTTGAGTACGGCATCCGAGAGAGCTGTGAGAGTTAGTTGAAAGTAGCCACTAGTTTTACTTTTTGATTTTTATATTTAGCACCCATGTAGCTGTCAAACGAGATTGTATACTGGGTCACCTTTGCCAACGAATTAGGATTACGAGGTCAATTTATAACTAGTAGAGTGTAAAAAGGATAAAATACTTCTGCATTATTTTAGTCTATGGTCAATAACTAATAATTTAAAATAAGAAGCAAATCAATGATATCAAAGATTCTGTTCGAAAAGTTCGTTAAATATGTAATCTTTTATTAAAAATATGCATGTATTATAAGTTCTACAGTTGTGTAATTTATCAAATAACTATTGTTTTTATATTTATAATAAATATTTGACGAATGATGTTCTCCTAGCCGACTACGGTCACGGTGACCAGTCTCAACGGAGACCAGCCAACTACGCAGGAGATATTATAGTGCACAAGAGAGTGCGCAAACACAGGTGCACTCTCTGTTCCCTCTCTCACATAATCCAATGGGACGGTTAGCCGATACGATCGGGGAGAGATCAGGCGCAGGACTGACTGCTTTTGCTCTTCGAGCCAAGGGGATTCAGACCCCAACTTCCAAGCTCCGAGCTGCTATTAAGCATTTATATAATCAGAAACCTTAATGACACTTTTGGCCCGACTCGGGATTTGAGCCCGAGACCTCTTGATTGGCAGCCGCATACTTTAACCGCAAGACCAAGGAGGCAGTTAAATTAAATTAAATTAGTAGAATATTATTTATTTAAAAACTAGAAGATTTCAAATGTATATTATATAAGAGGCCAAATGAGCAAATACAGGTCACCTGATGTTGCTTGTCTGGTTATACCATACGCACACTCATATGACACCACACGTCATCATTCCACTGCTGGACTCCTCAGAAAGCAGGCTTTGGTCTACTATACCACGCAGGTCAGACATATTGGTATAGAGTTTGCTTCAAGAATTCCTTCTCTTTTAAGTGGTGTTGACATGTGTCGTTGGCCCTTCAAATCGGCTTTTATAAGACGACCTTTTCATCCAGATGATGGTGATGTTATCTGGATGAATAGGGGTAGTGCCACTTTGTGACCTTGTTAGTACAGGTCTAACTAGAGAAGTGAGTGAAACTACAAACAGTTATTACACAGCTGATATAAAGTAACGGTATTAGCAATGCTGTGATGAACACGTGACATTCCTTTCTCATAAGTTTCGTTCACATTCGACTTTAGATCAATGCAATTACCGCTTCGACCATAGATAATTAATATGATTATTTATTATTATTTTTTTTTTACGTATGGAAATCCCCTCGGGCCTTCACCGCACCGGGTTTGCGGCGGGGCGGTGTGTTGGAATCGAACCGACTAAAACCACACGGTGTGCCACTCTGCGCCTGAGACGGGAGAGATCCGGGAACTGCTTTCTTACGCCATCCGGACCCGTCCCTGGCGCTCTATGGAACCTGACTTGAGCTTAAATGTAATTTTAACACAGCTAAGATTGAAAACTATCGAGAAATGTTAGTTTTCTGAGTTTGTGTATTTTTTTTGTTCTGTAAGAGGACAAATAAGCAGTCGTTTAGGTAGTAGAGCCACGCTGATTTTAGCATGAATGGGCCAGCTCCATCGTAGCGGTACTACCTTCTCACAGAAGGCTAAGAGTGCGAGACCGGAGGCCCAATGATGCAGAGCATCTCAAGCTATAGCGCGGGTCTCCATGCTGCATTGTTGTTTCGTCTACATCGCATTGAGTTTGGTGATCACAACTCTTGGATTCTCCTTCCAATTAAAACTACATTATTCCGGGTTGTTATTAAGAATTTTTCGTAAGAAAACCCAGTAAGATTAGGCCCGACCTAGGAATCTAACACGAAACCTCTTGACCGGCAGGCGCAAGCACTCACTATTAGACCAACGAGGCAGTAAACAGACAACTATAAATACTGTAAAAAGTACCTTACAATTTTGTAATCAAACCATAATCATAAATAATAATAAGTTAAATGTAAAATTTGAACTGGAAAAAAATGGCGCCTCGTGGGTACAATTTGTAAAATAATGTAGATGGCCATTATGCAATAAGTTACGTAATATGTATGAAGGTTGAAGAGAAAGCAGGCGCTTTGTCTCGACTAAGGCTTGCCAGCCTTAAGGAGTGTGCACAATAGAAGCTGACAAGTTACAGCCAATTGTTATGCTAATGATTTTTTTATTGTGAGAATTTATTGAAGTGGCAACTGACGTGTGAGCTATAGATAATATAAACTTAATATCATTCTTGAAGATCGTCTTTTGTTTTTTCGAAAGACTGTCCCCATTTCGTGTCATTCACATTTTTTATATTTTCTTATCATTATTTTCATCACTACGAAGACTTAAAGACTCGAAGACTTATGATTTTAAGATTTCATACACTTAAAATTGGCAGAAATAGCTGATTAGTAGGTGGTTGTTATTTTTTTTTATGTATAAGCTACCAAAACGACTCTGCCCTGCCTGATGGAAAGCATGAGCAGAATCCAAGAGTGGTGGTCACCATCCTCAATGCGAAAAAGAACAATGCAGCATGGTGACCCACACTATGGCGGCTTGATAAAATGCTTTTTCACGCCCCGCTTAAAGAACCCGGGATCATAATGGGAAAGAAACACGTGCGCTGGTAGTGAGTTCCAGGTTTAGACTGCTCGGCATAGGAAGGAAGCACCGAAGCGATGAGTACGAGAACGTATGTCTTCCATTTTAAAGCGGTGACTTCTAAGGCCAGCACGTGTTGTTTCATCGGCATTTCATCAAAAGAAGAAGAATATAATTCTTTTCTTTATATCTGTGGCTTGGGTGACAAAGTTCTGAAACTGTTTTTTTAGTCTGTTTAAATCTGCGCCTGACACTAATGATATGACGACTGTTTGTGTGTGTAGTTAGCCATACACTAAATTAAGTGTATTAGTCTACTGTGGTTAAAACACTGTTTCGACAAATGAATCAATAAAATGTTAGAAATTAAAACGAATTCTAGAATTAAATTAGTTTTTTTCCTAATGTCTCTTAAAATATCATCATACATCCTGCCACTGCGACAATGAGGATTCAGCCCAGCATACGTTGACCACCAGCGAACCTGAGTGTGGCTGCGGATGGAGGGAACGGGTTTTCCCCTCTATCCGCTTAAGTGGGAAGCCGCGAGGAGGCGACGTACGCGTGTGCCTAAATAGAGAGTTAACCCGAAAGTGGTATCCGTGCCAGCGGCTAGTTGCTAGAAGAGGTCTGGATATCATAATGACAGCTGTTCCCCGATCCCTCCGATCGTGTGATTTCTGTCGGTCCAATTCCACCACCCTCGAGTGTGCTTTTGCCACGAGCCAGCCTCTCGTGGCAAAAGCTCCGTGGGGTGGGGGTAAACCACACAATAAAAAAGGTGTTGGTTAGGTTTTCCCTCTCTATGCTGTTATTGTCTTGTGTATGTTGATCCCTTAGTCGGTTCTTACGACTATCACAAGATCCATAGCGAAGGTGACACTCTGAATTCCTAAAACGTCACATTAATAACATTCATCATCAGCCTATCGCAGTCCACTGCTGGACATAGGCCTCTCCAATTTCACGCCACTTAGTTCGATCTATGGCTTCTCACATCCAGCTCCTCCCAGCCGTCTTGCGCAAATCATCGCTCCACCTGGCCTGTGGACGTCCTACACTACGTTTGCCGAGACGCGGTCTCCACTCAAGAACTCGTTTACTCCAACGGTTATCGGTTCTTCGGCAAATGTGGCCAGCCCACTGCCACTTCTGCTTGCTAATCCTGTGGGCTACGTCGATGACCCTGGTTCTTTGTCGGATCACCGCGTTTCTGAAGCGATCCCTTAGAGAAACGCCGAGCATAGCCCTCTCCATAGCACGCTGAGCGACTTTGAACTTATGGACCAGTCGAACTGTTAAATAACATTACATACATAAAATACATACAGTCACGCCTTTTTCCCAGAGGGGTAGGCAGACACAACTGATCTCCGCGTACTACGGTCCTGACACACCTCTTTTGCTTCGTCCACATTCATCAATCGCTGCATGCATGCTTGTCGGTCCCTGGTGCTCTTCACATTCGCCGTAGACGACCTCTTCTGACACTTTCCCACAAATTCTTTTCATGAGTCTTCTTTAAGCCATCCTCTCTAAATGGCCAAACCATCAAAGCATGCCCTTTTCAATCCAAAAATTTATCATTTATCAAAATTTGTTTTTTATTATTTGTTGTACTGTAGTTATGTACAATATACACATACACAGTGTGTTATATGTTTCGTATTTTGCCGTGGGAGAGCCACGCTTCGGCATGAATGAGCCGGTTCGACCGCAGTGATACCACGGCCTCACAGAAAACCGGTGTGAAACTACGCTTGTGCTGTATTTCACCGAGTGAGTAAGGAAATCGGAGGCCTAAAAGTGTTCGTTGTCTCATAAAAGAAATAGACATAATGACTAATTTTGATAAACTGTTTTATGATGTTCGTACGTATTTCGTATTGTCAAAAATCTCTATTTCTACAAAGTTTTAGTAGAAAAAAAATTGCGATTTAAATTTTAAGTTTAAAATTCACGAGGAAGCGCTCGGTGGTGTCATGGCGTCTGTTTGTGTAAGACGTGTCGTGACGTGAGCTTTATACATAAGTGATACGTCACTCACTCCGATTGGTGTTCAAATTAACATGGCGTATTACTTTGTACTTTTGTTTTGTCAATTAACTATTAATCTCGCTCTAAATATGAAAATAAATATGATTTTTAAACTCTATGAACCCCATTTCATCAGATGAATTCATAATTTTAGTGGTTCTTAGTTACTGTCATCATGCCTATTCAAAATCTTTTTAAATAATTTTGATTTAGAGAATATTTTTTTTAAATATATACGAGCCCTTCAAAGTGACTCTATTCTGCCTGATGGAAAGCATAAGCGGCATTCAAAAAGAATAGTCACTATATTCTTAGTGAATGCAGACAATGCAAAAACGCAGCATGGTGACCCACACTGAATCCAGTCTCGCACTCACCAACGAAACACGACAGCAAGAATGCTGCTATTTAAGGTTAGTGCTCTGTATTATTGTTTCTTTTTCTGACTCATGAAGTAGAATCTATGACCTATCCTGAAAATCCGAAAGTGACTTTGTTTGCGCGTTAACTACTGAACAGATTATTAAGGAATTTCGCATAGTATAGATGTTAGTTGCGTTGCCAGGGGAATAGAAAAAAAATATTTTTCTATATAATCTGTTCCCCCTAACCAGCATAAGAGGAAATGAAATGAAATTGGGCCGGTTCAGCCGGAGTGATACCACGGCCTAAGAGAAAACCGGTGTGAAACTGCGCCGGCGCTGTGTTTCACCGAGTGAGTGAGGATACCGGAGGCCCATTTTATTATTTTTTTATTTGTGGAAACCCCCTCTGGCCTTCACCTCACCGGGGCTTGCGGCGGGGCGGTGTGTCGGAATCGAACCGACTAAAACCACACGGTGTACCACTCTGCGCCTGAGACGGGAGAGATCCGGGAACCATTTCCTTATGCCATCCGGACCCATTTCAGCGCCTGCCCGCACCGAAGCCGGCACCGTCTGCTGTTAAAAACTCTCAAATTAGGCAACGCACGGCACACGCGCAACGTCGCCTCCTCGCGGCTGGCCTGTGAAGCGGGTGGTGGGGAAAACCCGTCTCGCCCATCCGCGGCCATATTCAAGGCGGCATGAGGCGCTGGTAGGCACGCTTCCGCCGCTCGGTTCGCCGGCGACGGATCGGGTCCGAGTGGAGGTCGTCCTCCCGGGCCTTCTCCGCCGCCTCCTTCTGCGAGATGACTTCTTCGCAGAAGGTCGCAACCGCGGTAAAACTGCTCTCGCCGCCGGCCATGGAGTGAACAAGAGATCTCCTCCGATGACTGCAGTGAGGGCCCGACGCTGCAGCGCCCAAGCGGGGCACACCGCCAGCGTGTGCTGAGCCGAGTCCTCACTGCAGTCGTAGTGGTGGCAGGCGGGACTCAATTCCCTCCGCGCGACCGAGTGCAGATACTTCCCGAAGCAACCGTGCCCGGAAAGCACCTGCGTCAGTCGGAAGGAAAGGGTCCCGTGCTGCCGCCCTGTCCACTCGAGGATGACCGGCTGGAGCGCCTCCACGGTGGCAAAACCAGCACGTGGAGCCTCCAGCCGCGAAGACCAACGAGCCATCGTGGCTCGACGGGCGGCTTCACGCCACTCGCGTATTTCTTCGGGCGGAGGGCGCATGCCACCATCAGGCGATACGTCAGCTCAGTATATCTGTTATAAAGAGCTTAAACTGACATTAAGGTAGTTTTTAAAAGCATTTGTTTTCGAAGGAGTCAATTAAGCACATTTAGCTGAGAACCGCAGCCATTATGCGCTGGGCTTTACGTCACATCGTTTGAAGCGGATGTTGCTTTCACCGGCGTTATGCAACATTACAAAATGACACGTTCCATAGCCAAATTATCGAGTTATTATGTTTTAATGCATATTACGTGATGTTAGAATTGGCTATGCAAGGTCTGGGACGCGCCCTTCACAACCTTTCACAGTTAAAGGTTTTCTGTTTAGGAAATACTACATATTGAAATCTATTTAATAGTTATTATGAATATATCTGCATATGTATACTGGACAACGTGAAACCTTAACCTTAAAAGAATTTTGTATAGAAAGGTATATACCGAATTCTTTTAAGGTTAAAAAATCTAAATATATAACCCAAATATTCTAAACGTTAGAAAGATACTGTTTGAGTTGAGAGAGTTGAGATTCGGGTTGTAGTACAACCGGTTTAACTTGAGTATTTATTTATTTATTTAAAACTTTATGCACTTTTGTACAATGGCGGACTTAATGCCCAAGGCATTCTCTTCCAGTCAACCTTAGGGTGGTGTAGAAATCTTGTAAGGTAAGTGGTGCACAGAGGTTTTCGTATGAAACTAACTGCAAACAGTACACAAAAGAATGAAAGAAATACTTAAACATATATAAACACATATAGGATACATATGTCTTAAATACAAACACAAATATATACATATATAAATATACATACACACAACTATATTAGTACACTAATAAAACTTGAATATATACCAATTATCGGTTAGTAGTTTCTGCCATTTCGTTAAGAAGGAGCTCATGCACCTTCTTTTTAAATGTAAAATGGTTTGTGGACATCCTGATTTCGAGTGGGAGCGCATTCCAGAGCAATACCGCTTGTACGAAGAACGAAGAGTTCACGAAGTCAGAGTTGTGAGAGGGACACAAAAGAAGCAGATTATTTTCTGATCGAAGATTCCTATCGTGATTAGAGGACAGATAACGGAAGTATGGAGCAAGGTATGAGTATAGTATGAGTATCAGTCTTTCCACGGAGCGTCTGGCATCAGATCTCCATAACTATGAGCGTGAACTGAATTCGAAGATAGATCTAGTTGTGAGTATATTTCAGGGCACTGATTTCTCAATAACGATTGGCAGATAGATGTGCAAAACAACTGAGGACCATGGCTTAACGTGTTCTGATAGGGACGTCACATTGCTAATTTTCCATACTTCGAGCATTAAGAATCTCAATGTAAGAAACAAACAACAGATTTGGCCAGACGCGGAAATTAAGAACGAAACAGCCCGAAACCTTCTGATTAACAGTTGCATACCCTAGCCGCTAGATCAACGAGAGAGTACATCGAAATGTATACCTAGAAAGGTAATAATGATACTACAATAACGTCCAAAATTTCCAAAAAAACAGAGTCTATCTCTAATTTTAACAATAGATACACAAATTATTTCTTCAAGATTCCTAAGCTACCTACATTTAGAAATAATAAGAAAAAAACAACCCCTGATCACCCAATTTAATGGAATTATTACCCGACTGCGAAAGATGGAGGGTTATGTTATTTGAGTGTATGTGTGTTTTTTATATCAGCAGATATATCGGCTGATGGTAAGCGATTAACGCCACCTATGGACACCCGCAACACCAGTGGCGTCACAAGTGCGTTGCCGGCCTTGGGGTTGGGGGGGGACGAGGGGAAAGGTTTGATTATGGGCGTCCGGTATCCTCACTCACTCGGTGAAACAAAGCGCAGGCGCTGTTTCACACCGGTTTTCTGTGAGGCCGTGGTATCATTCCAGTCGAGCCGGCCCATTCGTGCCGAAGCGTGGCTCTCCCACGTATGTATGTATATTCCTTTGGCACGCTCTAGAGCCTAAACGACTTGTCGTATTTTAATGTGAGTGGCATCAATATATATATTTAATATATAATTAAACATTCAACGGTTTTCCATGAATCGTTGACTTAGATCTTTTCATGATTGTTAGGTCTCAAGTTTACCTGACATCATTATCATCAGCCTATTGGATTTCACTACTGGATAAAGGCCTCTTTCATTTCACGCCTCTCTTATCGAATTTGGGCTTCTCGCATCCAATTCCTGCCAGCCGTCCTGCGCAAATCATCGCTCCACCTGGCCTGTGAACGTCCTACACTACGTTTACCGAGATGCGGTCTCCACTCAAGATCTCTTCACCTAACATTGTTATTGGATTTTATTCAGACTGGGATAGCATATGGCTAAGCATGATATTTTCGATTTTCTTGTTTCTAACTTTAAAAAGGACGAACTATTCTATCTATCGATTCAACTTTTTGTCCCTTATTTTACCCCCTAAGGGATGAAATGGCTGAAAATCTTTTATTAGTGCTTACAACATAAAAATCATCAACTGTCAAAAGTTCAGTAATTACCCACTTTACTAGTATCTTGCCGTATATAAATTACAAAAATAAGTAACAAAATAAAATATTATTCCATATTCAATGTACAAGATTGCCACGAATTGGCTCGACCGGAGTGATACCTCGGCCTCACAGAAAACCGGTGTAAAACAGCGCCTGCGCTTTGTTTCACTAAGTGAGGATAGATATAAATAAGTAAATAAATATTTCGGACACCTAACACACAACGCCATCTAGTCCCAACTAAGCAGAGCTTGTATTATGGGTACTAGATAACTGATATGAATACATATTTTTTTTTTTGTAAACACATACATATTATACATAGAAAACACCCAAACTCCGAAACAAATATTTGCAGATCATACAAACATTTGGTCCGACCCAGGATTCGAACCCGAGACCTCATGGAGAGCAGTCGCGTACACTACCACTGCGCCACCGAGGCAGTCCCATATTCCAACCCCTCCCCCACCGTCCGCCCCATTACCCAAAAGCCGGCAACTCATGTGCTGTTATCGCCTTACCATCAGACAACACGTCTGTTCTTTTGCAAAAAAAAAAAGAAATTGGGTGTGTTACTTAGGAGTAGACTTAACTTGAAATAAGCAAAACGTTAATTCCTAAATAATTATACGATTAAAACCATGCATAACATAAGCTGAAACAACCCAAATTATGGTTTCCGTTAAATCCATTATAATAATGATAGCGGGAAACCCAACCGTCGCATCGTAGGTGACGGATTGACATTACTCAATTTTGGATGTAGGACATACCCCCAAGCATTAATTACGAGTACTAGCGACCCGGAATGGCTTCGTAAGAGTGTCTTTTAAATTCTTAGATTTATTCTACTATAATATGCATGTATTAAACATATAAAACTTTCTTTAAAATCAATCCATCTATTGCTGAAATTCTGCATTAAGTAGTTTCAAATATTTAAGCGAACCAACGTCAGAAGCAACTTTTTTTACACTATGAGAAGATATATATATCCTGTATTATAGGAGACTTTATGTATACATAAAAGGTACACAAAGAATATCTAGATTCAAAACAGTAATTTGTGGATCACACAAAAAGTACCACATTACTAATTCTATCTATACAGATATATGAGGCGCTCATAGTCCAGTTGCACTCGGTGATTAGAAACAATCATCGAGGGTAAGCAATGACAGCGCGGTCAGTACCTGGTTGGGTGACCGCTGGTATCATACCCTGGTCGTCTCCGTAGGTCACGTCACGAGGTCACGTTAAGCAGTCGGTCCCGGTTGTTATCATACGATAACAGTCCTGAAGCTTAGTTGGAAGCCTTTGGACGGCTTGAAAACATCCAACGGCAAGGTTACGTAGCCACAACATAGTCTTGCCAGTCTCTAACCCGCATTCGGCCAGCGTGGGGACGTATGGCCTTAACCCTTTCCTGAGAGGATACCCGAGCCCAGCAGTGGGACATTATGGGTTGTTCATGAAATGAAAAAATGAAAACTCCATGTATTTTCATTGACTGATTATGAACTAGGGAAAAATATGCTAATAACCGCATACAAAAATAAAAGACATTATTTATAAACTTTATTGAACCTAAATAAACTGTTCTATGTTATTTTCTGATCGTAACTTAGTCTTGAAGTTCAATATCACAAGAAACCGCTACTTAAATTTGAATAACGTTAATAAAGAAGGCCGTAAGTTGTAAGCTCCAAGACCTTTGAAGGAGTTTACAGTTTCATATAACTAACTTCAATAATTTATATATATATATTATATATATTTATTGACTGTCTCGCTGGCCTAGCGGTAGCGTATGCGACTGCTGTTCCTGAGGTCTCGGGTTCGATTCCCGGGTCGGATCAAATGTTTGTATGATCTGAAAATATTTGTTTCGGAGTTTGGGTGTTTTCTATGTATGATATGTATGTATTTACAAAAAAAAAGTATATAAGTATTATATCAGTTGTCTAGTACCCATAATGCAAGCTCTGCTTAGTTTGGGACTAGATGGCGTTGTGTGTTAAATGTCGGAAATATTTATTTATTATTATTTATTTATTTATTTATTAACGACATCGTTCCATGGCATTCGTGTTATTATGAATTTGAGTGTACTTGTGACGGAACAGAGTTTGACAAAATGAATCGGGCGGAAAGACTCTTTCTCCGATATTTCCTGAGCAATTAAAGCGACAATTTCTTTTGACCAGTTTGAGTGTGGCACTTTATGACTGGACAGATGAAGTGAAGACTAGCGCAAGAGAACTGAAGAAGTCTTATGTGCAGCGGTGAACAGCAATAGGTTGATGATAATGATGATGTTATAACTTCTATCTAATGTTTTTCCCGGAGTCTGTGGATAATTAAGTACATAACTTTTTTTTTAATAGACAACTCCCGCATTAGTAATATAAATTCCTGTGACGCGGGGATCTTTACAAACATACATGAAACGGACACAAAGTATACCCAGACTTAGAACAACAATTTATGGATCACACAAAGTGTTGTCCCCATGTAAGATTTGAACCCACAACACTTGGCGCAGTAGGAAGCAGTGTGGGGACTACTAAAACCACTTTTTTTTTTTTTACGTTGTGTAATACATTTACGCACTTCGCTCCCCCCTGCGGGGACAGGGGGTTCGCTTTGTGTGGGACTCCTGACTGACTCGCCAGACTACCCACTAAACCACCACGGTGTGCCACTCTGCGCCTGAGACGGGAGAGATTCGGGAACCGCTTTCTTACGCCATCCGGGTGCACTAAAACCACTAGGCCAACCGTGTAGTCAACTTAAAGCTAGGTGGATCGATAGTACAATTGGCGGCCTCATTGCTCAACGGCAATCTCTTTCAGGCAACTGTGGGATGGAAATAAATAACGTTATCGGGCAGACGTATAGTGTATCTGGTGCCTTAAAGAGTAATACGTAAGATGAAAAAAATCTAAATGTATCTAAATGTATTAATAATAGCCCTGATATCTTATTTATAGTGACTATTTGACTTCTCTTGACAGCCACATTATCACGCTATTATGATCTTTCGAAGTCACTACTATCTGTCTCGATTTTAATTTGAGACTTGTGTTACGCTCATACCTTTCGTTTCTTTGTCCCGTCAGAAAATAATTATATTCCATTGCGTTAGCATATAAACATTTATAAACATCATACATCAGAAAACGTTTCTATTGCAACTAAAATACTAATAGTATATTTAATAAGTCATAGTATAATAATAAAAAAAGAACATCGTTAAGAAAAACTCGTTTACGGGGTAAGATGGGTAGCAACAAGATTGAGCCCGAACAAGAGTTTAGGGCAGCAGAGAGAAGCGTACCTATATTCATTACTAACGTATATAAGGGAACAGCAGAGTCAGATATAACTTCTAATATTTATGAGAAGACCAGCGAAAATGTAAGTTTGGAGTAAATTGTTATGAAGAGACTTTACGAATATGATGCATACAAATTTTATATACCCGCATCCAAATTACACATGTTTTTAGATGAGAACTTATGGCCACGAGGTTTAACATTACGACGTTTTGTGCACTTTAAAAAAAAAAAGAAACGTGACAGAAGAAATATATGTATTTATTCTATATAATATATTATATCTATGTCTATTTTTTTTTTGTGTAAAGCTTCTTTCTATTGATAATGTAACCTCTGCGCACCACCTACCTTACAAGATTTCTACACCACCCTAAGGTTGACTGGAAGAGAATGCCTTGGGCATTAAGTCCGCCAATGTACAAATGTGCATGAAGTTTTAAATAAATTAATAAGAAAATAATGTTTCTAATGACAGCCAGAGTAAATTGTTAAATAATAGCAGTCTTAATACGGTTAACCATTTTCCTTCGAACCAAATCTTGCATGTAAATCTTCTTATTAGTCTTAAGATTATTTGGGGTCGGCTGCTAGTTCAATGGGTTTTAGCTGAGTGTTAGTTTTTACACGGTGCGATTGGCATCGGACCTCCACAACTCTGAGGGTGAACTGAATTCGAAGGTTTAACTAGTTGTCAGAATATCACTTCTCTTATTGAGAAGTCAGTGCCTTCAAATGTATCGATAACTGATATAGATGTTATTTATGACAACCAGGATCGACCTCTTGACATGCTTCCGAGGTGCGAGCGTGAAATATCGCCAAAGCTCCATGCTCAGGGTCCGGGTGAGAAAAACTTAACAACATATTCGGTCCGACCCGGGAATCGATAGAGAGACTAATTAATCGGCAGTAGCATACGCTACTCGCATGACAAACGAGGTAGTTTAATTCTTGAATGTAATTAAATAAACAAACAAAATATATGGGATTTTAAAATTAAATAGAAAGGCAACACTTACAGGCATCCAGTTCGTCAAAAAATTTCGGCTTCTGATTTTGAACTTTGAGTTCATTTTTGTCAGAATTTGTCACTGGCACTTCAATTTGGGTCACTTTGTCACTCACTTTAGTCAAACGAACGTCACTATGCATCAAATTCTGCAATTGAGACGTTGGTATTTTCGCCGACTTGTATTTTAAGTTCTTTAGCTGTCCGTCATCATCTAATATAGTTATATCTTCGTAATTATTTACAATGTCATCATTACGACCCGGATTGTTGATTATTTCAGAATTAAATTTGCTTTCCCTCAAAAGTTTTGGCAGCACATAATTGACGTTGTCGTTTAGTATGTTTTTGGAGTCAAATAAATTTTGATTTAATGCATCTACATCTAAATTATCAATAGTATCACAGATGACTGTACATAATAAATGCAATACAATTATCACTTTAGTCGACGACATACTTCAGCTTTTATCTATGATTTTGTTAAAACACTATTTTTGAAATAACTGACAGATTCTTTTTTCAAACTGACATATTAATTAAAACAAATAAATCAAAACTTTTTATTGAACAACACAGAAAAATTGCATCTTTTGGACTTGATTCGATTTTCAAACCTTCAATTTGAACTTAACTTTTTAATTAAGACACTTTAAAAAGCTTAAGGACTTCTTGAACTGACTGACACTTGTTAATAAATATAAAGACTATGAATATTTTAAAAATGTCCGCCGTGTTCACTTATTGGTAAAATTGAAAGTTTTTTGGTGTGCGACCGGCGCGGCGCCGAGCCGAGGGACACGAATGACGAATATAGCCAAAAGACATGATCAGTTTACGTAAGTAACAGCTTATTATGTTGTTGTAATATTTATAGTCAAACAATTCTGGTGTTTATTGTGTACTCTTAAAGTGGTTCAGTTATGTTGTTAGCGGTTTGATTACATAAACGTTTTAAGCACTGCTCTTGTTAAAATGAGAGAGTGTTGTGATTGCTACTTATATTTGAGGTGTTTTTATGTTTTAATGGTTATGTAATTGGTGTATTTTGGAGAGAGTTGGAAGTGATTGGGGTTAAATGTGATAAATATTTGCGGATTTAGTTTTTTGCTGTCGGCCATTTTGTGTTAGTCTTCCATCCTGATGGTTTCATAACTGGCTTGTTTGTCTAAGTGGTTCGTAAACCTGAATGCTGAGTCGGTTCTCACGGGTTCGATTCCAAGCAATTGTATGCTGAGTACAGTCTTTAGTTCACGTATCCGTGGCTGTACTCGGATAGACGGGTGTCACATCCTTCCAAACTATGTCAAAGGGAGGATCTATCAAGCAAGCGAGGTGATTATCAACAACATCAAGTGATTATCAATGCTCGAAAAGTTGGTGCTGAAAAATTATATTTAGATATACTAATCAGGATGAGAATTTTCATATCGGGACACAAGATTAGCAATTACTACATAGTGCAGCGTATCTTCAATAGATGGCACTGGAATAATTTTTACGTTTTTGTATGTTGAAGTTACTACTATTGTACTTATATTACAAACGCGAAAGTTTGTAAATATGGATGGATGTTTGTTACTCTTTCACGTAAAAACTATTGAATGGATTTTAATGTAACTTTTCATTAATATAGCTTATACATCAGAATAAAACATAGGCTACAATTTATGAAGATACAATTCACATAATTTCTTTGTATCGCTGGTAACACCGCAGGGATCAGCTAGTAGCTCTAATGATGTTTTAAATTTGTTTGAAAAGAAAAAAACTAAATTTAAAAAAATTAAGTAATTTATTTTTTCATAAGTTACACAGAAATACGACAGCAATATTTCTACAGAACCTCGATATCTCCTAGTATTTGGGTTTTAAAGGTATGATGAAAGTCGCTCTACCCAAAAACTTGAAGTTGAGTCGTTTCGTAGACCTTAAACCCCATTCTAGTTTGAGGAAAAACCCCAAAAAAGATTTTATGGCTAGATGACGTCCAAGTCTTTTTTATTATGTTATAGTGGGAAAACGGACAGACAAATCGCTGGTAAGCGATTACCGCCGCCCATAGACACCCGCAATACCAGAGGCGTCACAAGTGCATCGCCGGCCTTTTAAGAAGGAGTACGCTCATTTCTTGAAGTGTTAATGGCTCTTGATCACAGAACGCTCATTTTTACCCTTTGCATAACGTTTAACTTCTTCATGTTATATAAATCTTAGTTCCCTTCTAATCCCTTATCCCTTACCTCATCCGTTTCCCTTACCCATTGTTAAGTGACCCTTACTACTTAGATACTGGTGATGATTAGCGGCCCGGAAGTCCTGGGTTTACAGCACTATCAGTTTACTCTGTGTCTCAGTCTAATTTATCCACAACAAGTAAATAAGGCTCAAACCAGAAATAGATGATGAAAATGGCCATGATGATGAATTTTTTAACAAAAAAATAACTACAAATGACTCTTGACAGTGTTCACCATTTTGCGGAGGTCTTTTCTTAATATCTTCCCACTCGGGCTCTTCGGTATTTTACTCACGAAATGTACGCCACCTCGAAGTTGTTTGGGGTTCGATAACTGCAAAAGAAAAATAACTATTACCTTTCCCGAAGTTTCCCTTCCGAATTACTAGTATGTTCGAACATTTTAAACTATTGCTTCTTCTGTATTAAAAATATTCGTTTCTTCTTTTCACACTTCATTCTTACCTACCACCATTTACACATTAAGTGGGAATAAATTTGTAACTATTGCGTATCAAATATTGACTGCCTCATTGGTCTAGTGGTTAGCGTAGCGACTGCAGATCAAGAGGTCTCGGGTTCGATTCCCGGGTCGGTCTGTTGTTGAGTTGTTCTTACAAAAAATTCTTAATAGCAGCCCGGAGTATGGGAGATGGCGATGTTTCCAGCCCGTGCCTCGGAGAGTACGTTAAGCCGTCGGTTCCGGTTGTCATAAACATCTATGGCAATCGTTACAGGGAAAGCCAGTGCCCTCAAATATACTGACAACTAGTTCAACCTTCGAATTCAGTTCACCCTCAGGGTTGCGGAGGTCAGATGCCAGTCGCTCTGTGTAAAAACTGGTATTCAGGTAAAACCGGTTGAACTAGTAGCCGACCCCAAATAATCTTAGGAATAATTAAGGCTGGGAAGATGATGTTTGTCAAATATTTCTATATAAACATACAAGACAGCTTCAGAGCTTTTCGTGCGCGTCACTAAAACGGGTGTGATTATACTTATTTTATTTTACTTTACAGAATGTAATTTTATCTCTCACTCTTTCAGCAATAAAATCTTGAACTTCCTTCTCCGTCAGCAGTTGTCCATGTCGTTTGACCACGAACGCGAGAGGAAGCTCCCCGGCTAACTTGTCTTCAAGACCCACCACTGCTGCATCATTGATGCTGGGATGTTGGAGAAGAACAGCTTCGACTTCAGCTGGTGGTACCTGAAATTGTTGTTGAAAATTATGTTAAATTAACTGAGCCCCGCGGTGTTATACGCAGTACAATAACTACCACGGGTAAGACCGAGCAACGTTAGTCTAAAAAGTAGCCAGAGCTAGTCTCTATATCATCAGCTATCTGCCAGTGAAAGTCGCGTCAAATCGGACAAGTCGTTCCAGATAGAATTAGACGGAATATTCAGAGAGACAAAATATTTTAAAAAATGTTTTTTTATACGTACCATAGTGCATTTAGTTAAAAGCGATTATTTTAATACTACAAACAATCACTGCAATTTTATTTATTTATATAGATTTGTGTAGATATAATATAATACTAGCTCTTTCCCACGGTTCCGTCTGCGTGTCAATTTAATAGTACTGATGAATAGTTTAAGAGCGAGGCCAAATAATGCCAAAACCTCCTTTTGAAAGAGAGGCCGAGTGGGAGCTGGACATACCAGCAGTGTTATCGCTGTAGTAGTCGAGTAGCGTTATGTTTCCTCAAAAATATAAACTAAGTATCTCTTTAACAAATTTCTATTAAAGTCGGTGCAGCAGTTTAGCCATGGACAGAATTACGTTCGAATTTATAACATTAGTGTGAATAACAATCTCAGACTCCAGTCTCTCACAAATGTTCTTTGTAATGTACTCTAAATTAAGCATCTACACTATTTATCACACATTTATGATGAGAAAATAAATTATTATTGCTGTTATTTAAAGATTAACACACTAGTAATCAAATCTTAAAAGGTAGTACAGTCACGATGATTTCAGCGCGGACGGTTCGACCAGGACCTGGTTCGACCAGGGCGGTACTACATTGCACAAAAGACTAAGCTAAAGTTCATTCATTGTAACTTTTGGTGGCTGAATCAGAGGCCGAATGATGCAGAAGCATCACTAAGCCGCCATAGTGTGGACCACCATGCTGCATTTTTGCATTGCCTGCATTCGCAATGAGTATGGTGACCACCACTCTTGGATCCTACTTATGCTTTTCATCAGGCAGAGTAGAGTCAATTTAGCAGGGGCATACACAAAAAAAATTCCTATGTAAGTACATATCATGGACACAAAGAACAGTGTTATCACATTTAGAAAACGATCTCATATCTCCCGTAAGTGCAAGCCTGAGGGTGACAGGTGAGATCATTTGTCGCCCTAACAGAAGCAGACAGGTGTGGTGGCGTGAGCGTTACAAAGCGCGTGTGCCCTTTTCTGGCCCGGAAAGAAACATAGGGACAAAGGAAGACATCCAAACACCGAAATAAGCCCGAGGTACATCGGAGTTCCAAGAATTTCCTTTTCGAGGGTGCATCTGTTCCTCGACTTCTAGTGCCCGAGACGGAGTACGGTTTTAGGCCAATTCCAATCCGAAGTAATCACCAACGGGTGGTATCAGGAGGGATATCTACACAGGCAAAACAAAAACGATCTCACGACACTCAGAGCAGCGCAATAAACGGTGAGGTGGTTGCTTAAAATTCTGCGCTATGTACTTAAAATTGCACCTATGTGTAATTTTATGATATAAGATATTTCTTAAACGCTGACCTAGCCATTGAAAGTTATCTATACTCTCACAGAACTATAACAGATATATAAATTGGCCTTCGCCTACATTAAGCAGTAATGTTTGCACGCCATATCTGAAAGTATGATATCATCTATGACCTAGCCATATTGGCTAACTTTCAACGAAATTATTTATCTATGGAGTTTAATTCTGTCAGCTAATCAGGGAAAGCATCAATAGATTTATAAATACAGAACAAGAAAACAGTTTTTTAAATTATAACACTAAATACTAAGTACAATCTAGTGATACCTCATTCATTAAAATTTGTTCAGTAGCTTTCATAGTTTAAAAGTCATACACCACCAAAACCTTTCCCTTTGGTTCCAGAAAAGTATACTGTTTATCTAATATACGATTTGTAGCAATAACAACTTTCAAAGATAACAATCGCGACATTTTCCACGTCTGCTTAGTCAGTTTAGGATCAAAGTTTCAATTCATATGCTGCATTAACTGCAGTGTGTTTAGAAGCCAATAGGTAATATGTTAAAATATTTATTTCTACACTCTTTATTGTCTTTAAAATGTATTTTTTTTATTTAGTGATTATTTAAACACAGAAAATATTAAATAAGAAGTGAAAATTACGGGAGGGAAATTCAAACTTACAAAACGCTCACTATTGGATGAAACGAGTGACGTCGATGGTCACTTCTACGAATTATCGGCGTCGAAATTGATACTGTGTTAGTAGTGTTTATGATAAAAATTAAGTTCTTTCATAATTTTTATAACAATTAAAATAATAATAAGAATAAGTTTATAGTAATTGAAACACTGAATAGTATTTTAAACAAACACGAAATGACATTGACATCGTTGGCGGTGTCAAAAGCGCGCGCAAAATGGCGGCGTTCGAATAGATCAAATTTAGTCAGTCTTTTGAATTTCACTTTGAAAATTAGTTGGATTAATTTCAAGCCTATTTATATTTTTTTACTCTGCCATAGAGACGTAAATGGTCAGATTAAGAAATAAAAAAGGACATGCATATTCCCTATTATATTTTTATTTATAAATTTTATCGTTATAGACATACGATAATATTGTATAATTACAATAGGTATGATAGCTAATTTTGATAAACTAGTTTATGATGTCGGAAGTATCTGTTGTTGTCAAAAACAGTTATATTTCTACAAAAAAATAAAGTTTTAGTAGGAAAAAATTGCGATTGAAATATTAAATTTATAACTCACGCCAAAACGCTCGAAGGTGTCATGGAGTCTGTTTGTGTAAAACGCTACGTCACTATTTGTCAACCAGTGTCCATTACAGCTCTTAAAAACAGTAAAATAATCATCGATTATATCCGAACAAAGTGAGCTTTACACATAAGTGACGTAACTCGTTCCGATTGGTGTTCAACTTAACATGGCGGATTGCTGCATTTTGTTGTTTTATTATAAATTTAGTGGTTCTTAATTACTGTCATCATGCCTATTAAATAATCTTACTACTAAAATAACAAGTCTCTGCATATGAAGGTACTCTGAAGACTAATGAAGTGTGTATTTGGAGTGTGTTAAAACGCTTTTTAAACGACTCCAAAATGGAGATGGTTCTCGATTCAACGATTTATTTTTTACGTTTTTTACCTCAGAACTTTCGACTACGAACCGATTTAAAGGTTGGTGCTTGCCGTGTGGTCCCATTTCAATTTAGTCCAGTTTTTGAATTCTTTTCTTTCTCACAATTTTTGTGTATTTTAAAAAGATCCCCTCTTATATGCATGTATACCGGAATACACATCCTGTGTCACGGGGGACTATACAAACATGAAACAGACACAAAGAATACCCGGACTCAAAACAAAAATTTATAGGCCAGACAAAATTTTAACCCAAGTACGGTTCGAACCCACAAAAGTCAGCACAATCTAAAGCGTCGTTTAAAATGTAAAAGCTATGTACTATATGTTTAGAAAAGAACACCTCTAATTGGACGCTTCAAAATTTGGTATTTCCACGCAACGACGTGAGGTAAGTCACTGCCTATTACATGGAAAGGTTTTCCCAAAGTCGCCAATGAACATATACGTCTGCTCTTACAAAATCAAGAGTTAATGCAATAACCTTCATACTTATTTGTCATCTTATTGAGTAAGAGAAAAACCTAGAATCGAATCTTAAATCGATAGTTTAAACATCTACATCCAGCATCCTTAGCAACCTTGGCAAAGCCGCATCAGCACATAATAGGTTAGGCTTTAATGGAGTAACAAAACGGCCACAAGAAAAACCTGCATTAAGCTGTTCTTTTATTCGTTTTCACCGAATAAACGAAAACTGCACCCAGATTACATACTGATCAGAGCTCGTACTAACTGCTCCCACACGCCCGCTACTGTAATTCCTGTACACCAGGTTCAACAGCAGCAAGACCCACATACACTCCAAGTTATGGCACTCGGGAAGTCCCAGAAAAAAACTGTCTTGAAACCCGCAAAAAGCAAAGCATGTTCTATGAAAGCTTGATTGAGTGACAGAATTCGACTTATATACTTATTTTGTAGATATAATTAGCAAAATATGTTATGTACTATACAAAATACCATTTCTTCATCATTTCTTTTTAATCAATTTGCTGCATGTGATGTAAGGAAGAGCATAGTGTCAATTGCCTCTAATGCCGTAGGAAACGACGGTATCAGCCGTAATATGGTTCTCCCCATCCTAGATGAAATCCTACCTATCATTTGTCACATTCTTAATTACTCCATATCCATCAATACTTTTCCAACTGCATGGAAAATGGCTAAACTAATTCCTCTGCCTAAGAAATGTAATCCGACCTCCATCACAGATTACCGTCCCATTTCTATCCTTCCTTTTTTCTCTAAAGTCCTCGAGCGTCTTATCTACATACAGCTGAGCTCATTTCTCTCAAGAAACTGTTTCCTTAATCCTTTCCAGTCGGGTTTCCGTCCCGGCCATAGCACAACCACAGCACTAGTCCATATTACGGATGACATTAGGTCTGGGATGGATGATGGAAAGCTAACGGTCTTGGCTTTGTTAGACTTCAGCAATGCATTCAATGCTGTTGACTTCGATATCTTATTGGGTGTACTGTGCTCTCTGAACATATCTCCATCGGCAATTGATTGGTTTCATAGTTACCTGTATGGTCGTCAGCAGCGTGCTTGTATTGAAAATGTTTACTCCTCTTGGCGCACAACATCTGCAGGCGTACCTCAGGGCGGCGTGCTATCCCCGTTACTTTTTGCAGTTTTTATTAACTCGATCACAAATCAATTACTTTCTTCCTACCATCTTTACGCAGATGATCTACAAATTTACGCACAAGCTACTCCAAACAACCTAACGCAAGCAGTAGACATTATTAATCAGGATATAATGCGAATTTGCAACTGGAGTAGGGACTATGGGCTAAGTGTTAATCCAACTAAAACACAAGTTATTATTGTGGGTAGTTCTAGGCTGCACTCTAGAATAAATTTTCAGCAGATACCAGTTGTTTGTTGCAGTGGTTCAGTTATTCCATATGGTGAAAAAGTAAAAAACTTGGGGATCTATATGGATAAGTACTTATCTTGGAGCCCTCAGATTGCGGAAGTCAGTCGGAAACTATTTGCGGCGGCAGGATCCCTGCGTAGGCTACGGAACTTTCTGCCAATGAATACTAAAGTTTCACTTGCACAATCACTTCTGCTTTCCATCCTTGACTATGGCGATGTCTGTTATCTGGATCTCACCGAAGACCAACTGAACAAACTTGAGCGACTCCAAAACCTTTGCATTAGATTCATATTTGGATTACGTAAATATGATCATATCTCAGAGTTTCGTGCTAAGCTCAAGTGGCTTCCAATACGTTTTCGCCGGAATCTGCATATTCTTTCTCTTTTATACAGTGTTCTGTTTTATCCTCACACACCCCCTTATCTCAAAGAACGATTTCAGTTCTTAAAAAATACACATTGCAGGGACCTGAGATCATCGGAAAAGTTAATACTAAAAATGCCAACACATTCCACTCAATTTGCAGACAAATCTTTCACGGTACAGGCAGTAAGGCTTTGGAACAACTTGCCTGAGAGCATTCGACAAGCAAAAACCTTAACTGTATTTAAAAAGCTGGTGAAGGAGTATTACTTGTCATTGTCAATACTTGAATAGGATATTTATGGATCTGTATATTTGTTGTGGAGTTATTTGTGTAGGTTTCTGTTATTTCCTTATTAATTCACGTGTATGGAGAACGAGTGTGTATTTGAGCAGGTATAAACCTCTATTGATTTGTTTTTATTATTGTTACTATTTTCATTCTGTTTTTCTTTTTCTCTTCTTTTTTTTTTTATTTTTTAAATTCTTATTGTAAAGATTGTATTAATTGTGTGTACTACTAAAAATCATACATAACAATCTAATGTCCATGATGGTTGTCTGGAAGAGATCGCCGTGAGCGATAAGACCGCCAATTGTTGTAGTAATCCTTTTTGTCACTCATTTTATTTAGTATTTTTTGTAATATGTACGCAATGAAGATAAATAAAAAAATAAAAAAAAATACCCAAACTTCTAAACAAATATTTGCAGATCAAACAAACAATTGATCAACGGGAATCCAACGCGAGATCCAGAAGCATATGAGACTATTGTAAATAAATAAATAAATATGTTCAGACATTTTAACACAAAAGGCCATCTAGTCCCAAACTGAACAGAGCTTGTACTTTGGGTACTAGACAACTGATATTAATACATATATATAATTTTCTTTTGTAAATACATACATATTATACATAGAAGACGCCCAAACTCCGAAACAAATATTTGCATATCAAACAAACTATTGATAAACGGGAATCCAACGCGAGATCCAGAAGCATATAAGACAATTACAATAAATTAACTGTCCCTCACCTGGTATCCTTTATATTTAATCAGCTCCTTAATCCTATCCACGATGTAAAAGTAACCATCTTCATCATAATATCCAACATCACCAGTTTTGTAAAACCCCTCATCATCGAAGTCATCACCTCGTTCGTGACCAACGTACCCCTTCATCAACATGGTACTTTTTGCGCAAATCTCTCCAGGTGTATTCGGACCTAACGGCTTACGAGATTCAAGGTCTACAACCTGCAAAAGAAAGCCAAATTAAGAGAACTGAATTTTCGCTATCCAACTGCGAAAGAAAGGGGGTTATGTTTGTCTAGTGTATATAGGCGTATATGTGTCTGTATATTTATCTGGCTTGTCGTATTTTTTAGTGAGAGTTCGTTTTAGTCGTGTGAGTGACACTGATACATCAAATAAAAAAAAAATATACGCAGTCGGTTTTTTTATAATTAATTACTTGTTTATTCATTGTTATATTTTCATGCAAATATTTCGATGGACTTAATGCCTTATGTGAGGCGTTCATAGCCCAATTGCACTCGGTGATTAGAAACAATTACCGAGGGTAAGCAAGCACGGCGTGGTCAGTACCTGGAGGGGTGACCGCTGGTGGCATGTTACCATGAGCGTCTCCGTGATCCGGAGGTCACATTAAGCAATCGGTCCTGGTTAATATCATAAGAATAAAATAAATAAATAAATAGTAAAGCTTAGTTGGAGGCCTTTGGGTGGATTAAAAGCATCCGACGGCAAGATTACGTAGCCAAAACGTAGTCTTGCCCGTCCCCAACCCGCACTTGGCCACCGTGGGGACGTATGGCCTTAACCCTCTCCTGAGAGGAGACCCGAGCCCAACAGTGGGACATTATGGGTTGTTGATAATGCCTTATGTATTTCTTGCAACCGACCTATTAGACTCTGCATAGAAAGAATAAGGTAGATGTAGTTATTGCTGGGAGGTGCACTCCTCATATTTTGAACAACCTTTAGTAATCCACTGCGGGACAGCCTCTCTTTTAAAAGAAGGTTTTGGTCCTTCATACCACGCTGGCGAAACGGGTTGGTACAAGATTTGTTTCAAGAGCAGCGATGTGGTCCAGTATAGTGTGTTTCCTTACTTGTGAATGAACAGACATGGTGACACTCCTGGCAATTGAGAGTAATAATTCTAGGTGATAAACTCTAAACTCAAAGTAAGGCATAAAGTCAGGTTCATTTCATATGATGTTAACAGACAACCTGATTCCCCAACCCGCACTTGGCCAGCGTGGGGAGGTATGGCCTTAACCCTCTCCTAAGAGGAGACCCGAGCCCAGTACTAGGACATTATGGGTTGACGAACCTGATTAAAAATCCCGATTCACAGTCATGATAACAAGTAATGAATTATTAACAAAATATCTTTAGTTTTTTTTTTATTTTGATGTACCCATTGGCACTCCCACAACTAAGACGAATCTATTGACACAACTGACATAAAAGTACGACAGGTCGTTTAAGCTCTAGAGCGTGCCAAATGATAAATATGCGTGTGTGCGTAACCTTCCTTCTTTTGCAGTCGAGTAAAAAGGCGCGCTTTCAACTCTCAAATGAATTCAATACACAAACATAAAAACTGGAAATTATAATAAACCAACCTTTATAATGGTATTCGAAATGACAGTTCCAATGCTGCCGATTTTCTCGGGATTGTATTCGAGATAGCTGAACCTCATTATAGCAAGGGTTACTTCCGTGGCGCCATACCCTTGACACACATTACGGCAATTTGGAAACCTGAGAAAAAGCATATAATATTATAATGTTATATTAAATTAGTGGTAGAACCTGCGACTGCTTTGCTTGAGTCGACCAAAGGCTTTGATGACCTACAAATATTACAAATATTTGTTTCGGAGTTTGGGTGTTTTCTATGTATAATATGTATGTATTTACAAAAAAAAAGTATATAAGTATTAATATCAGTTAACTAGTACCCATAGTACAAGCTCTGCTTAGTTTGGGACTAGATGGCGTTGTGTGTTAAAATGTTTTACACATATTTATTTATTTATTTATATTTGTACACAATATGTATATATTAACAAAAAAAAGTATGCATGTATTTCTATCAGTTGTCTAGTAATCCATAACACGAGCTCCGCTTACCCTGGGACAAAATGGCGTTCTGTGTTTAATGTCTAAAATATTTAAAAAAAATCTTTTCCATAAACAACCAAATAAGTCTATGGTAATCGTTAGTGGGATGTCATTGTCCTCAAATATGCTGAAAACTAGTTCAACCATCGAGGTAAGTTCAGTCTCCGATGCCAGTCGCTCCATAGAAAAACTGATATTCAAGTAAAACACACATGAACCAGTCGTTGATCCTAAATAATTTTAACAAACAACAACCCATAATGTCCCACTGCTGGGCTCGGGTCTCCTCTCAGGAGAGGGTTAAGGCCATACGTCCCCACGCTGGCCAAGTGCGGGTTGGGGACTGGCAAGAATACGTTGTGGCTACGTAAATCTTGCCGTTGGATGTTTTTAAGCCGCCCGAAGGCCTCCAACTAAGCCTCACGACTGTTATTGTATGATAACAACCGGGACCGACTACTTAACGTGACCTCCGAATCACGGAAAATAATTTTGGAAATGATAAAAAGAGGATGAAAGTCTCTAAGGCCATTAAAAATGTGTGACCTTGTACACTTAGAATAAGACAAGACGCCTTATTAAATACTGTCAGCAAACTAAGGTCAGACTTAGTAGTTTATGAACAGAGCACCACGGCAGGGGGTAGCCATACCCAGATTTTTCCCTATATCAAAGTATAAGCCCAAATGGACCTACACATTACAAAGTTATGACACAGAATGTATTGATGTAAGGTTTAAGACATTTATTTCTCATTAAGATTAACATAAATCACTTACATGAGAAAAATAACTATACTAAACATTTTTAATTATTCGTCGTCACTTTAGAGGGTAGATAGTGCGTTCTTACAAAGACAAATTCATAGTGCAACATTGTAACATATCGCCCGCTCAACGCACTCACAGCTGTGAAATATCCGCTAATGTCTGTTGATAAAGTTTATTTTTGAATGCGTTGAACGGGCTTACACGTTTTAAATCCGAAGGCAGTCGGTTAAACATCTGTGCGCCTGCGAACACTATCATTGTTTTGCCAAAGATGTGTGCGTGAAATCCTGAATGCTTTGTTTGTTGTATATGAGTTCATAGTGACAGGCGTTTGTCTTTCTATATAAGTCTAAAATATGTATATTTGAAGATTTCCTCTTGGAAAAACTGACAGGTGATTTTATATCTGAAAGTAAAACGCTATGGGTACTAGCCTTCGTTCCATGGCCCCTATTGCTCTATGATTGCAAGTCTAGTTTTCTTATTTTTAAGTAATCATGGGTTCAATATTGTAAATTGTCCAAGACCAAGCCAGTAATTGGAGGAAGCCTACGTCCAGTACGGAATGACGAGCGATAGGCTGATGAACAACCACTCAACCTGTTACTGACTTGACTACCTCTGTGGCGCAGTGGTAGCTAATGCGACTGCTGTGCTAGAGGTCTCGGGTTCGATTCCTGAGTCGGACTTAATGTTTGTATGATATGCATTTTTTTTTGGAGTTTGGTTGTTTGCTATGTATAATATGTATGTATTTACAAAAACAAAGTATATAAGTATTAATATCAGTTGTCTAGTAACCATAGTACAAGCTCTGCTTAGTTTGGGACTAGGTGGTGTTGTGTGTTAAAATGTCTGAACATATTTACAGCAGATTCTAGCAGATGTGACTAGCCCATTGTCTTCCATCGTCATCATCAAAAGCCCTCAATAGTATACTGCTGGAAGAAAATCTCTTCTTAGAAAGGCCTAGTATACCACCCTCGTCAGCCAAGTTGGTGTAGTGTTTATTTCGGGTTTTCCATCTCTTCGCTCTTCTATTCACTCCACGGGGTGAACAGGGGTAGTGACGCTCAGTATTTTTAATCGGCTTCCATACGAAAACAAGACACCGTGTTGCTCATAATGATTGTTGTTCAATAAACTGATTATTTGAGAGCGGCACTTATGCCCATAGCTGCGAATATTATGAATGGTATCCTACAAAGAAACCTTTCAAGGTTCAATTACTCATCATTAATATCATCATTCCTTAGAAACGTATATGTAATGAAACCTTTTGAAACAAATGTTTAATTAATAAACTTTAAATGGCGCTTACTTTTCATAAACAGAGTAAATTGTTTCCTTGAGTAGTGGAGCCGCTCCTGAATAAATTACTTTAACAGAGCTCAGGTCATACTTGGTCTCCCACTTACAGGCTGCAACTAAAACTGGGGGTACTACGGTTATTTGTGAAATCTGAAACGAAAATTCAACAGTTAGACAACGCTAGATTTCACTGCTATTTGGAAGTCTTAATGACTGTATTTTTTTCTTTTGGTCAGGGTTAATAGTGCTTTTAAGAAGAAAAATTATGTATTAAATTCTTGAGAATTTATACACATATATGGACCTGCCAAAATGACTCTACCCAGCCTGGTAAAACCTGAGCAGAAACCAAAAGAAGTGGTCACCATACTCATTGCGAATGTAGACAATGCACCATGGTGACCCATACTATGACCTATTTAGATGCACTTGCATCATTCGGCCTCTGGTCTCGGATTTACCTATGGAACACGATAACACGAATGCTGTAATTTTAAGTTGGCCTTTCAGAGAGAGGGTAGTATCGCTCCAGAAGCATCCCAATAGTCTGACATAGTGTGGATCACCTTGCGGCATTGTCTGCATTTGCAATTAGTATGGTAACCACTATCCAACTAAGTAGTCACTTTAGCAGGCCAATATATATAAATGTATATGTATAAAAGAGGAAGGTGACTAAGATACCCAGAGATCAACGCACAGCTCAAATCGCTGAATCTAGTATTCTGAATTTTTGTATGTAAGTTCTTTATATAACGTAAGTGAGTATTAAGAAAAGAATTTTGGAAATGCCACCCCTATGGGGATGAAAATTTGCATGAATTTTTTTATTCCAGTGATGGATTTAGAGCTGCACTGTTTATTGGAATGCATTGTAATATCTACATCTGCGCGAGCGAAGCCGCTGACAAAAGCTAGTAAATATAGTGTGAGGCGCGTAGTCAAGATAGCGGCGAAGCAACACATTATATTAGCACAAACTTGTAATATTTTCCAATGCATATCAAGTAGAACGACTAGGATATGAATGTCCCCGCATTATTCCAACCAGCGCCATTTCTATCATCGTTAGATGATAGAAATGAATGAAAAAATGAATGAATGAAATGAAATTATCGATCATATTCAATATTAATTCCCAAACTTATCAGATAATATTAAACATAGTTTATCATAATTATTCTAATGATTATCAAGATGCAATTATTATTTAATAATACAGGATTGTGTAATATTAATGTTACACAATCCTGTATTATTAAAAAGTACTGTATAAAAAGAGTACAGACGTCATTAAAATATTTCTAAGTAGCGCCGGAAGCTGATAAGCGGAAGGTGCCAATATATTAATATAATTTAATATGAACCAACTATTTACTTGATTATTAAATTATAGGGTTGTAATATATATGAAGTTGGAATCGTTACTTATAACAATACATATGCCTTTGAAAAAAGCGCAGAAAGCTATAGGAGCGAAATAAAACCCACTGATTCCAGCGCTGTGACTGCACGGATGGCAGTGGTTTTAGCGCTGTACCCTGCCGCTTTCCACTGCGCTCAGTTATTTGGGTTCAAACTCTACATGAGTCCAATACTTTGTGTTGATCACAAATTGATGTTCTGAGCCTGGGTGTTTTTTTGTCCGTTTTATGTGTGTACGTAAAGTAACCCTCGACATAAGAATATTTTCAATTAGGTTTTAATAATCTTAAATAAAACAATGAGTTATATATAAAATATTTCGGATATCTATACACACAACGCCATCTAGTCCCAAGCTAAGCAGAGCTTGTGTTATGGCAACTAAACAGCAGATATAAATACATATATGCTTTTTTTGTAAATATATACTTATTATACATAAATAACACCGAAACTCCGAAGCAGATATTTGCTCCGTAAGACCTCAAGACAGACGTGGCATACGCTGCAACTGCGCCACCAAGGCAGTGAAATATATGCATGTTGTATGATAAGGTGAAGACATTAAGGGGGTAATAAATTGCATAAATAAATTATAGTGTCATAAAGATATAACATATAATGTTATCAGTTTAATAAGTACTTGTTCATGTACCTGAATATTAGACATGAGTGTCTTTGGCAGTGTTCTTCTCATTCAAGGCTCTACGCACTTTGGAAGCTGGGAGTTGAAGGTCAACACAAGCGGTTAGTAGATATTGGTGCTTTCATCTAATTTACCTTGACAATCCAGTACATATTTTGGCGTTTGTTTGTGTCGATCTATAATTTCTAACTGCAGCTTCATTCATTATTCATTCATTCATAAATATCACTTAGTAAAATCTCTTCTTAAAATAGTTTTAAAATTAGATTCACGACTAAAACGCCTTTTAAAATACGGGCCTTAGCGTGTTAATTGAATAAATGATTTTGAATTTGAATGTATATTACTAGCTGGTGGGGCTAACCCACAGTGTTACCCACTGTGTTTGTACCATTACAACAAGCGCGGGTAACACCACGGGGCGAACCCAGTCGTAAAACAGCCTAAGTTACTCCTGATATCATTAGCTATATGCCAGTAAAAGGCCCGTCATCAAAATCAATTCACGCAGTCAAATGTTCTGAGATGCCAAACAATTCTGTTGAATTGAGAACCTCCTTCTTTTTTGAAGACTGTTAAAATTGATAAAGTCTTACTCAACTTTTATCCTTTTCGTTCCTATATTCTATTGCTCTCGAAGTAGAGTCAGTGTAGTTCAATTGTATGTTCTCCCTACCTTAAATTAAATAGGGAAGAGAGTAGCAAAATAAAGATGACAAATTTCTGGATGCCCTAGAATTGAGGCATCTTTGTCTATCGTGCAGGGTCTAAAGTGCACACTGTTGCAACGGTTTACAGTGTTAGGTATATAAAAACCAACGTGTTAAATGTCCGAAATAATTTATTTATTTATTTGTCTGTACGTTTGTGAACACTTATTCCAAAAAGGACTTAACCAATTTAAATGCGGCTTTTACTAATCCGTTGCGGCTTGCTGTACTTAACATTTAGTGATTGTTTCATTTCAATAGCAGTTTTATAGAATTGGGAGAAAACGATCAAACACCTGCAATAGCAGAGGCATCACAAGTGCATTGCGGACTTTGGGGGAGAGAAAGGGAGGGTGGGATATGGGCCTCCGGTTTCCAATTCTGCAGTTTGAAGAATCACCGCGATAGACGACCTTTACGTGGGCGGAGCCGTATGCAAATGTTTAAATAAAATAATATTACGGCTATAGATTCTGGGTAGTTTGGGATTAGAAGGCCTTGAGAGACAGTCCTTATACTTAGTTCTTACCTTATATTTCTCTATAGTCTTGAAATACAAATCCATTTCAAATTTGACGAGATACACCCCTGTTTTACCAACAGCTAAGGCACACAGGGTTCCCATTAAGCCCATGGCGTGGTACCATGGGGTTATGGTTAAATTGCTTTCTTTGGGATCTAGGGATGGTATTCTGTAGAAATGTAATGTTAGTTAATAAATGCTGACACCAATTAAAAAAACCTACACTGACAGTGTAAAACTATTTTTTACATTTTATGGTACTTTTTTATATTACGCCTGCCATAGTGACTCCACTCTAATGAAAATCATGAGCAGTTTCTAAGAGAAGTGGTCATACTCATAGCGAATGCAGACAATGCATATATGCAACATGGTGTCCCACACTATGCCGGCCAAATAAGATGTTTCTGCATTATTAAGCCTCCGGTGTCGCACTCACTAACGAAACACGACAGCACGAATGCAGTAATTTAAGATTGGTCTTCTGTGAGAGGGTTGTACAGCTCATGTCGAGCCGGGTCGTCGGAGTACAGCTCGTATCGAGCCGGGTCGTCTGAGTACAGCTCGTGTCGAGCATGGTCGTCTAAGTACAGCTTGTGTCGAGCCGGGTCGTCTGAGTACAGCTCGTGTCGAGCCGAGTCGTCTGAGTACAGCTCGTATCGAGCCGGGTCGTCTGATTACAGCTCGTGTCGAGTCGGATCGTCTGAGTACAGCTCATGTCGAGCCGGGTCGTCTGAGTATAGCTCATGTCAAGCCGGGTATTCCGATTTTTGTTTAATATATCTTCGTTCCTAGCCTTTTTACTAAACCAGGTTGGATCAGCTTTAAGTCTCTTACAATACTGCTGAACTTTGTTCTTTTATGTGAAGAGACTGACATCAATCTTCCACAAACCGAGTAGGTACAAGGCGATATCGTGGAAGAAAGACTGTTATCGGACTCTGTGTACTCTGCAAAGATGTTTTATTACAAAAGATTTTATGTATATATATATCGCAGATTCAAAAAGAGTTGAATCCACGTGGTTATTCGTCCGCCATCTTATATTTTTAACCGGTCAGTGCGCACACCTGGAGCACGCAACGTCTCAGGAGCAAGTGAAGTGCTTGACTAACGTACACACTACTCATAAATCGAAGTGACGGTCATCGACAACTTCATAACAGACTGTTAACGTAATTCATTGAGGGTAGTATGACCATTAAAATTAATTAATAATCGTTCATTCTCCGACATATATATCAAATCAACAACCCATAATGTCCCACTGCTGGGCTCAGGTCTCCTCTCAGGAGAGGGTTAAGGCCATACGTCTCCACGCTGGCCAAGTGCGGGTTGGGAACTGGCAAGACTACGTTGTGGCTACGTAATCTTGACATTGGATGTTTTCAAGCCGCCGAAAGGCCTCCAACTAAGCTTTACGACTGTTATCCCATGATAACAACCGGGATCGACTGCTTAACATGACGTCCGAATCACGGGTCTCCGTGATTATGGTATCATGCCACCAGCGGTCACCCATCCAGGTACTGACCACGCCGTCATTGCTTACCGTCGGTGATTGTTTCCAATCAGCGGTGCAACTGGGCTATGAGCGCCTGTATATACGTGACATATAATAGAAACACAGAATTTATAAGTAAATTATTAATTAGTTTTGCGAAATGGGCATTGTTTAATATGTACTGGAATATTATTTTTATTTTGCGTAAACTCCATTGGAAAATATCAAAACTTGAGGGCAAAATTTTGGACACTTACTTTACTTAGATACGGAGTGCAGTCTTTACTTAAATCAACTAATATATTGTACTACTACCGTGTATACATATATAATAAATTCGAAAGTGATTCTGTTATTCTGTCTGTTACTATTTCACGGCTAAACCTCTACACTAATTTCAACGAAATTGGCATGGAAGTACTTTGATTGTCGAGCAAGTATATAGGCTACTATTTACCGCGATTAGTGTCATACACACGGACAAAACCCCAGGCAAAATCAAGCATGATTTAAAAGTACAACTTACACAGATGTAGCAGCTATTAGATTCAAGTGAGTCAACATTACTCCTTTCGGCAGTCCCGTAGTACCAGAAGAATACACAATAAACACCGTGTCAGTCTGTCCTTCGACTTCTACAGATTGAAACTCTTCATATTTCACGTTTTTTATCTTCTTATTCCTTTCAAGAGATAAATCATTGTACATTATTACGTTGGAATGCGACTCTTCGCCGAAGAGAATGATTTGCTTCAGAAATGGTCGAGTTCTTAGTGTACTGGCATGAAGTTTGTAAATATTTGGTGAACATATTAGGTAACATGGCTTCGAAATATTCAAGACGTGGATTATTTCGCCTGAAAATAGAAACATAACAAATTTAATACCTTTAAATCAATCTTGTATGTATAATCTGAATCTCGGAAACGGCTCCAACGATTTTCATGTAATTTGTAATGCAGGTTGTTCGAAAAAAACTCTCGAACTGGCTAGGATCCATTTTTTAGAAAATATCGTTTTATTCGTGTTTTCAACAATAACCTTTATCGATAATGAAGCGCCATCTATTGCAACTCGAACTACATTAAATTATACTGGAATAAGATCCATTGCGCTGTTAACAAACAGTACCAGGGCGTACAAAGAGAGGACTCGTAGACAAAAAGAGGACCGAGTCGAATCGGGATTGAACGTTGAACGTTTGAGAACACTCAGGGTTACGGAATGACCTCACTATGGTAAGAATGGTCACCCATCCAAAAACTGAGCTGACTAGGATATTTATATACCTTCAATATAAGAACTATTTAAGGGTGTCATAACAGCCCCTGCGCATGTCACGCCAATAACAGCTGCGAAGTACTCCTGTCTGTTCTCTGAGAAAATACCAATCGTATCTCCCTTTTTAACACCCATACGTGTGAGCGAGATGGCGAAATTCATAGCTTGCTGTACCAATTCTCCGTAGCTTATTCGTTCATCTGTTATACCGTCAATCTAAAATAAAAATAAATAAATATCATTTTAGTGGTTAAATGTCTCAAATTTCTCGGCAATTCCTATTTCGAAGCTACATTTACAATAAATAAGTACCATTCCCTTATACCCTTCCTTGCGTTGTTTTCTTGTGCTATCAATTGTTTATCTAATCGTTAATCTCTAAAACAGCTGGACCGATTTTGACGTAGGCAAACTGTTAGATAGGTGATGATATAAGGAGTAAGTTAAGCTACTTTTTTTAAACTACTACTACGGCGTTCTCGGTGCTAACCTAGTAATACTTTTTTTACGGAATGGGGGGCAAACGAGCAGACGTATCGCCTGATGGTAAGCGATTACCGCCGCCCATGGAAACCCTTAATACCAGAGGTGTCACAAGTTCGTTGCTGGCCTTGGGGGATGGGGATGAGGGTAGGGGTTGGATTATGGGCCTCCGGTATCCTCACTCACTCGGTGAAACACAGCGCAGGCGCTGTTTCACACCGGTCGAGCCGGCCCATGAATGCCGAAGCGTGGCTCTCCCACGGATGAATCCACGGGGACTATAAATTGGATATTGACTGTCTATCTGTTACGTTTTCTCGGCTAACAACTGCACTGATTTCAATTAAGTTCAGCATGGAGATTGATTTGCTTCTTCTTCTTATCCTCTTTATCGTGTACCTACAAGAGAAGCCTCGTCGGGTCTTCTCATCGTCAATCCCACAGTGCCTAAAGACGAAAGTCTTCAGTGCGTGTGTCCTACCCGTAATGACATATGGAGCCGAAACGTGCACACTTACGGTGCGGCTAGTCCATAAGTTTAAAGTAGCTCAGCGTGCTATGGAGAGGGCTATGCCCGGCGTTTCTCTGAGGGATCGCATCAGAAACGAGGTGATCCTACAAAGAACTAGGGTAATCGACATAACCCGCAGTATTAGCAAGCTGAAGTGGCAGTGGGCTGAGCACATTTGCCGTAGAACCTATAACCGTTGGGGTAAACGAGTTCTTAAGCGGAGACCGCATCTCGGCAAACGTAGTGTAGGACGTCCACAGGCCAGGTGGAATGATGATTTGCGCAAGACGACTGGCAGAAGCTGGATGCGAGAAACCGAGGATCGAGGAGCTAGCAGTGGACTGAGAAAGCCTGATGATGATAGGACTATTCCTGTTAACCTTTTTAATTCGGTTACATCTATTCGGTTTAATCCGAAATGTAGATTAACCCATTTCTAAAAGGGTTAATAACAGATTAAATCGGTTAGGTAAACCCTTATTGGAATATCCCTGGGCATTAAAGGCCTAAACTTTATAAAGAGGGGCTTACGTTCCGCAGCGTAGTTGGCCTAGTAGGTTAAACGGTGGCCACGCTCTTCTGCGCTCCTCTGCGCCGAGTGTGGTGGGTTCAAACCGAATTTGGAACAACACTATGTGTGTTACACAAATTGTTGTTTTAAACCTGGGTGTTCTTTGTGTTCGTTTCATGTATGTTTGTTAGTCCGCTGTGACACAGGACAGTATAATCCTAATACAGGAGTTGACTTTTTTAATATATTATAGAAAAAGTCATAGAAACCAGCCTAAACACGATCCCTAGGTGTAAACATCATGCAGTATAATTGTCGTTAAGCCAATATACTACTATTGCTAGTGTTTACTACACTTATCTTATCATTAAATACTTTAATAGCAGATAAATGCGCGTTATCGTGTTTAAGTTATTTATTTATTTAAATATCTTATAAGAACATAAATACACAAAAACATGTTCATAAAAATTAAAATTCATTCAGTTTTTAAATGCGGTATGACTTTTTAGGGTAAATGGACCTTTTTGCTAAGACTAAACTGTTCGTCTGTGTGTCTGTTCGCAGGCGGTTTTTCATGAACTGTGATACTCATGGAACTTCATAATAATCACGTTTTATGGGAATATAGTCTTTGGTACAATGAACTTTGGTTCATTGTTATGTGTAATGCTAAATAACTGCGGAGCGCATTTCTGTGCGATTCTGCAAACCATACCATAGAAATCAAATATAGCTAAATTAGGAGCCATTATATTTTATCCGTGGTGCTTCCTGGTTTGAAAAAGATGTCTGCCTATTTTAACTTTGTCTCCTGCTTAGCTGAGGAGGGAAGTGGCCTTATTGTATTTCCAACTCCTCCAGTTTTCTTATGAATAATTTCGTTGCGGGTTCCAAGACAGTTTAATTTTTCCTGGGACTTCCCGAGTGCGTGAGGGCGGGATTAGACCCCAAAAAAATAAGTGTGTGTGTAGTTATGTACACGCGTTAGAAGTTAAACTTCTTTGGCGTAACAAGATAACAATTTAAAAAACTAAAATGTTGACTATAGCTAACTTCAGGGTGTCGGTTTTTAGTGAGGGTGTGCGCGCGCATTGTAAAAAAATTATTCTTCTTCTTTTGATGATATGGCATGGCAATCTGCAGGATCAGCTATTTCTACCAATGTCAAGTATTTCAAGTCTTCAATTCTAAGTCTTCGAGTCTTCAAGTCTTCGTCATGATGGAATTAATGATAAAAAAACATGAAAAATGTGGATGACATGAAATGGGGACCGTCTTTCGCAAAAACAAAAACCGATCTCCATCGTAAAAAAATACTCGCATCATTTTTCCCTAACGCGCCAAAAGAAGTATAACTTTAAAAGTTTGAATTTCAGAGATGTATTTGATGTATTTCTGTTGCAATTCTAACAAAAATATGTATTTTTCAAATATTTCTAGATTTAATCAACAAACGTGACTTTTTAGTCGTTTTTTCGAAGCAAAAGTCTACCTAGATATCGAAAATACAGATAGACTGTTCCTGTTATTATTTTAATATCAGCTGTTTGATATGTATAGAGCGTTCGCGAATGTCGTGTTCTTCGTTCGCGAGTGTCACTCACACTTGACCCGTTTGTAAGACAACTTCCGTACTAGGAATAGTCGTGGGGGACTTCACACACATATAAGAAACGGACACCAAGAACTCCCAGACTCAGAATAACAATTTTGTGAATCACACAAAGTGTGGTCCCATGTGGGGTTTATATTTATCCACGCAGTTACAGGTAAGTCATAGCATCGTGCAGACATAAGTTACGTACCTAGTTCATGGATCGGTATAGTTCCTATTTAAGGTAGAACGAAATAGAATCTGAACTCCTTGGCAGTATTAAAAAAAACTATTACATTTGGACGTGAACACCAAAGAGACGGATGGCGGGGTTGTAAAATAAATAAATATTTCGGACATCTAACAGGCAACGCCATCTAGTCCCAAACTAAGCAGAGCTTCTGTTATGGGTTCTAGACAACTGATTTTTTTTGTGTGTGGACTATAGCTGTTGGCCTCAGTGGCCTTTACAACTTTACGCGGGCTATTGGTGAGCGCTGAGGGCTCTCAACCGGTCATTAATTAAGTATCGTCGCCCAAGGACACCCCCTGTGGGGTATGGACCACGGCTTGGGGCGTTCCGGCGGCGGTACAACTGATATAAATACTTATATACTCGTTTTTGTAAATACATACATATTATACATAGAAAACACCCATACGCCGAAACAAATATTTACAGATCAAACAAACATTTGGTCCAACCCGGTAATTGATGCCGAAAACTCAGGCACAGCAGCCACATACTCTACCACGGCGCCATCGAGGCATTAAAACAAACGGTTACCATGCCGCTTTCTACTACGCTAAGAAGTTGAGTGTTCAACTTCTACATGAAATAATAGTTTGTGTAATCCACAAATTATTGTGCCGGGTTTGGGTGTTCTTTGTATGCATTCCATGTATGTTTCTAAAGTCTCCCGCGGCACAGTATATGTTCCTAATACAGTTGTCTAAAAAAAGAAGAATACTGAAGCGGAACGAACGGCTTGTTCAGCCTAAAAGCTAGACTGTTCCATCCAAGACGGGACTGTTCCACCCAAGGCGGGACTGTTTCACACAAGTCAGGACATATGTTCACATTATCCATACTGAAAGAATTTCAACAAAGGTCTAAATATCGTCTAACCAAGCTTAGATGCCATTTAGACCTGTGTCTATCAGAAAGATACCCATCAGACGTCTCATAACCCTTTATCAATTCGACCTATTCCTGTTTAGATATTACTGATATCCTTAGAACATACCTGTTCAACTACTTACCTCCTGTATTAATTCTACTCCACCTGCATGTTATCGCCGCAAAGAGTAGCCTATGTTTTACACTGATGTATTAGTTATATTACTGTAAAGTTTTTTCAAACGCCGCTCTGGAATTTTTGTGTGAAAGAGTAACAAACATTCATACATTCTCACCAACTTTTCTAATATACTAATATGTAATATTATAAAGAGTTTCCTAACTTTGTTTGTATGACTGTAGGGGGTAATCTTCGGAAGTACTAATCCTTTCATAAAAATTCTTTCGCTAACAGAAACACTATTCAAAAGTGATGCTTATGTCACTCCTGAATATTTTATTATGATTGAATCAAAGTACAGTTAAAACTAATAGAAAAAATTTGTTACTTAAGTCAAAGAAAAGCGCTCGGTTAACGCCCAACGAAGTGGGCACGGGTCGCCTAGTTTATAATATTACCAGAATAAAGTCTAATAAACACTCACCAAAGCTATTTTATTCCGATATTGCCACATTCTTTCCAAAATGAAATCACCAAAATTAATATTCGCCGGCACCTGTACATCTCTAGGTCCATAAATATAGTAAGGTTTTTTGAACATATCGGTTTAAAGAACAAATATGTTTTTAATTTAAACTTGGATTTCTATAGTTGCAGCCAATCTTCACTAATTTGCTGCTAAGATTCTTGGCGTGAAAGAAAACAACCTTTAATCTTCATAAAGGATTGGAGTATCCAATGGAAAGAGGATTTTTTATCAAAACAAACTTAAGTTTTATATTCCTATTACACGATACGTCTGCTTGCCGCAAGTGTTGTAAACGTACTATCTTTTTGTACGATACGTTTATAAATATTAATGCAGTAGTATTGGCACAGAATAGCCGAGTACACACTATTTAGTAATAACCAATTATAGTAAGTCTTACTATATGAACCTATTTTAAAACTGCCCACGTGACTGCACGTATAGCTTAGTGGTTTAGCGATCGCTACGCCAAGTGATGTGCCGTTGGGCAGTGGCCCGCCAGGCATAATCACCTCGATGAGTACTGTACTATACTACTGTAACTGTAAAAATTCTTTCAGAAAAAAATATTACACGTAAACGAATAAACAAAAGATATATTTTTTTATAATTTTCGACTACACTGACAGTCCGCCAGGTTTAAACCCAAAATGAGACAACACTTTGCGTAATCCACAAATTGTTATTCTAAGTCTGGGTGTACTTTATGCCCGTTTTATGTATGTTTGTAAAGTCCCTCGCGACACAAAATTCATTCCTAGTGTGGGAGTTGTCAAAGAAAAACATATCTGTTAGGCATTTCACAAGCCTAGTAAGCCCTAGGACGCGGTGGCCAGATATTAGGTGCGTTTAGGTATTCACGGCTAGAAATAATTCGGAAAAAAAATCTAAAGATTAACATATAACATAATAAATGAGTCCCACCGCACCACAACATTTAAATATAAAATTTGCTGACCCGGCGAAAGTTCTTACCGCCATTTTCTTTTCCGTGAGTAATTTTTTAATTTCCGAAAAACTTCTTTTAGTATTTATGCTCGCCTCAGTTTTACAAGAGCTTTCTTTGATTTTCTTCTATGCAAACCTTGCCCTGACAATTTTCTAAAAAAAATAATTATTTATATGATACAGCCCATTTCAAGTTATGTACGTACATATCTTTCGGTGCTTCATTTTTATTTTTAAAGATATTTTATGCATTTTAGAATAATATGTACATAGAAGTTATTTCGTTAGACTGTATTATGTAAACAAGCCTTATAATCCTTGATCGCGAACTAACTATTAAATACCAAATAATTTTCTGAGATCATTGCCTCTACATTGAAATTCACTTAAGGCAGAATGGATATAAAAAAAATGTAAGTACTACTGGACTTCGATTGCCTACATGGACGAAAAAGTTTTAAATCTATTATCAACTTAAGTTTTAATTATCAATATATGTTACGACTACTTAATTGCATATCATAAGTACTGTAATATGTAGTTATTCAAGAATTATCTATGGTTTTATCAACTCGTAGAATTACATCAAAATAGCGCTTAATTTTCAAAGGTCGATTCCTATTCAACGTGTCTTGCTAACGGAGTAAGCGACCTTGCGCATGGGAAGGACATGAAGCTAGCGTCTAGTCATTTAGTTTCAGCTGACTGCGTGCGGTTTTTGTTATTTAAATGTGAACGTGACCACCATTGCCAACCGACTCTGATTGTCTACATCTCCCCCATTCCCCATCTCTATAGTAACCAAAATCAACGATCCAATATCAGACATAGCTCTTCCAACTGGTCACCCCCTCTCCCATCCTCTACAGAACAACACGGCCTTGGAAGTCACCGCTTTAAAGTGGAAGACATACGTTCTCGTACTCATCGCTTCGGTTCTTTCTTCCTGTGCCGAGCGTTCAAAACCTGAAACTCACTACCACCACACGTGTTTCCTTCCCACAATGATCCCGCGTCCTTTAAGCGGGGCGTGAAAAAGTATGTAACCAAGCCGCCATAGTGTGGATAGGGGACGGTGACCACCACTCCTGGCTTCTTTCTATGCAGGGCAGAGTCATTTTGGCAGCAAAAACATAAAAGAAGAAAAAAACATAGGAGTCTCCTCAGTAAGATTTTTGCTTACTGTATGACACTGGCTAGACGATTGGTTTAGGGTTTTCCTTCTCTTTCCTCTGGATGTCGTAATAAAGCGGTTCCCGGATCCCTCCCGTCTCAGGCGCAGAGTGGCACACCGTGTGGTTTTAGTCGGTTCGAATCCGACATACCGCCCCACCGCAAACTTCCTTATAATGAAAATAAAAATAATTTTTGTGCATAATTTGCTCTCTTAATCGCCTCTTGCTACACCCATGGGGTGAAAAGAGGTAGTAACACTCTACATTCTTAATTCGATACCACACGCAATCGATAGATAAATTCATCGCTTATAATAATCTCTATAGCGGTGGGTCTTAACGGTGTAGATAACTCATTTATAAGACGATAACTCGTATTTGATGTAAACAATTATGTTATCTACTGCTGTACGCGTACGCGGATTAACCATAGGGCATAATAATCACGTGCCTAGGGAGATGAGGTGAGCAGAAAAGGGAATAGCCCGGTTAAATTTGACATTTGAGAGAAAAGAGGAAGTTTGTCAAATGTCAAAAACTAATCGATAAGCCAAAAAATCCAAAAGACCCATTTTTGCGACCTTCGAACTTGATTTTTTTTTAACACTTGGGACCAATGGGGATTTTCAGTATTTCATTCAAGTGGTATCATTTACGTGCCTGTAAATTTTCAGCTAATTCGAAATTTATGCAAAGGTGAAATGTCTCTCAAATTTAAGAGAAGAAAAGTAAGAAAAAATAAGCTTAACTATATAAACAATTATTGAATTTTATATAAAAAATAATCTTCCTATTGCAGTCCATCGATTACATTTACCATTGCACGCCACTCTGATCGATTTTGGGCTTTTCACATCCAGTTCCTGCCAGACATCTTGAGCAAGTCATCACTCCCTCTGGCCTGTGGACGACCTACCTTATATTTGCTGAGACGTGATCTCCACTCTAGAACTCGTCTTATTTGTTGATGGTATGGAAAATCGCTTGGAGACGCTCATAGCTCAGTTGCACTCGGTGATTGGAAACAATCACCAGGGTGACCACTGGTGGCATGTTACCATGATCGTCTCCGTGAGATCACGTTAAGCAGTCGGTTCCGGTTGTTATCATAGGATAACAGTCGAAAGCTTAGTTGGAGGCCTTCGGGCGGCTTATAAACATCCAACGGTAAGATTACGTAGCCATAACGTTGTCTTGTCAGTCCGCAACCCGCACTTGGCCAGTGTTGGGATGGATGGCCTTAACCCTCTCCTAAGAGGAGACCCAAGCCCAGCAGTGGGACAATATGGGTTGTTGTTATGGAAAATCGCTTTGATCTCCTGTTTAAAGTCAGCAGTACCTACGAGATGTTTAACCTAAAAACCACCCCGACTGCCGTGGATACATACGGTGAGGCAACTGTTGCTGCTTTTGTTGTTCAAAGCGTTCGACTTTGAGTTGTACTTTGGAGTGACTGCAGAATTCTAAGACATTATTCATTAACGGCCCATTTGAGGAATACTGCCTCATAGTATACCATTCGATGCCCATACGAGTGCTCAAACAGCAAATCTGCGCAGCATATTGGGTCAGGATTCTGGCGAAATTTGAGATTCTAAAGAAATCGAAGATCTGAAATTTCGGCTTAGTTGGGTCTTTTTTTTTTAAAGTTTTAGGCAACCAAGTGACGTGGACGTGGTGGTAAGACCGGTTATAGAGGATTGGCACAAGAGAAAATACTAGACCCCCTCCTATAGGCTGAAGCAGGTGATTAACAAGGATGAATACTTCGGAGATCATGTGTCTGATTCTAGTAGCCAGAGCGTGGTTATGGCGATCCACATGGTGCTAGAGTGCCCGCTATTGGTGACAAAGAGCCGATACATCATGATCGGAGTGAGTATTTCTTAGTTCAGTACCATGATACCCTTCCGCGAAAAATTTAAGCTCAAGAAGGAGAAGGCAGGCCAAACAGAAATGATTTTGAACTCTCGCTTTTAGTCCAAACTGAGACCACTTATCACCAAAAAAAATCTTAATTAAATCTCTGAATTGAAGACAGATGAATATGGGATTAGTCTTTCGAATCGAAGATTTAGAGCTAGTTCAGTTTATTTACTGTTAGCTATTTTGAACTTACCCGTCAGTTTTAACAGAAATCTATAGTGTACTACTGATTTCCGTTTCACAAGTCTTGCACATATATATATATATTTAATAAACATACAGTACCTGGATGACTCGGTGATCGGTATTTTTGTTTTACAAAATTTTCTTAAAATTAATTCTAGCTAGATCGATTTATCCCCTCCCCACTCCTCCGAAATCCCCCTGCACTTGATTCAGAGCTGAGATTCATATTATATTATATATATATATATATAAAACAAGCAATCCTTATATATATAAGGATTGCTTGTTTTATAGATAATGTATCGGAAACTATCACGAACTGGTAGAACTGGCTCTCGGCAAGGTGTGGGCATGTTACAACATGAGGTAGGCAATAAAATAAAAGGAGTTATGTACATAATATTGTTTATATAGCATTTATTACATAGTTAGGCGAAGCAATCACGCCAGATAGCTGTAGGTGTCCTTCTCGCCCTCCGTACGCTCCAAGTATTCCTTCTCGATCAATATGTCGATGCATTTCTGAAAAATAAAATATTATTAGCACACGAGTATTGCGACAGAAAATAAATGTTCTTACCATTTAAACCATAGAGTTATAGTGTATATTTCAGTTACTTTATACTTATTCACAGTTTTAATTGTCATAAAAATCATGGAAGATTTTAATTTTTCACACAAACAGTACGAATTTCGATGCCGGTAATTTCGATTTCAGTGCATCAGTTACTTTATAATTATTTACAGTTTTAATTACTATAAATATCATAGAAGAATTTAATTTTTCACTCAAACATTACTAACACAGTATGAATTTCGACACCGATAATTTCGATGAGGTGACCATCGACGTCACATTTTGTTTCGACCAATAGTTACGCGTTTTGTAAATTTGAATTTCCCTATTTTAATTTTCAATTTTTATTTAAATTTTCTGGTTTTAAATAACCACTAACTAAAAAAATGCCTTTTAAGTATATTGTAAAGACAATAAGGAATCAAGAAAAAAATATTAGAGACAAAAATTTTATGAATATTCCCTATTGTTCAAGGCTGATGGTGTGATGTGATACAAACATTTGGTCCTACCCAGGCATCGAACGTGAGACTGTAATGATTATTAATAATAAATAGATATCAGTTATTTCGTACCTTGATAACGGGTACGCGGGGTTTGAAACGCGACGACAACTGGTTGAGTACCTCCACGACCAAGTGTTGATGTTTCAATGTTTTACGAGTCTTCATTATCCGCACTATCGCCGCCTGTGACAACACAAAACAACGATATACTAAATAGTTTAAAAATTTAAACAAGTAACCCAGCCAGACCAGCCTCTGCTATCTCATTAAAATATCATCCCGTGCAAATCAACAACCCATAACGTCCCACTGCTGGGCTCGGGTCTCCTCTCAGGAGAGGGTTAAGGCCATACGTCCCCACGCTGGCCTAGTGCGGGTTGGGGACTGGCAAGAATACGTTGTGGCTACGTAATCTTACCGTCGGATGTTTTCAAGCCGCCCGAAGGCCTCCAACTAAGCTTCACGACTGTTATCGTATGATAACAACCGGGACCGACTGCTTAACGTGACCTCCGAATCACGGAGACGCTCATGATAACATGCCACTAGCGGTCACCCATCCAGGTACTGACCACGCCGTCGTTGCTTACCCTCGGTGATTGGATTTAAACACCGAGTACAACTGGGCTATGAGCGCCTTGCCAGTGCAAAGGTATCGACTAATTTGAATCATGACCTACCTCTTTTTTTTACGTGTGGAAACCCCCTCGGGTCTTCACCCCACCGGGGTTTGCGGCGGGGCGGTGTGTCGGAATCGAACCGACTAAAACCACACGGTGTGCCAATCTGCGCCTGACACGGGAGGAATCCGGGAACCGCTTTCTTACGCCTTCCGGACCCAGGAAGGTCAGTGCTTTTTTTTTTGCATGACCTACCTACCATAACTCATTCCAATACAATATGGTAGATGGAACCTTTAGTAAAATTAGTTACTTTTAATCGTCTGTCAAAATGATAACTTTACACGCTATACCGTTCTGATTTAATAAAATAAGTGTTAAAGAGAAAACACGTTGAAAAAAAAAGAGATCTAGAATGGGCAATTCACTCGAACATTTCAAAGATACAAGAGAATATAGA
>PKRV01001354.1:1403655-1512029 GCA_003709505.1 Hyphantria cunea
ATAAACGTAGGAAAATACACAGTTAAAATACAAACTTGTGACGTCACTGTTTTAGACAACTCAATTAAGAAATATATTTCGTACAGCGAGATATACGGTTTTCCAGCTTCGAAGAACGTCAAATATCTGGATCCCTAACAAAGAGCGGTTACCTGAATGAGCATCTTCCTATCCTCCTCGATGTGTTTGTGAGTCGCCTCCTGTTCTACCTTCAACTCAGTCTTAAGGGGGATATTTATGTTGACGCGTAATTTTTTGCTGAAAGACAGACAAATAAAATATAAATATAGGTATATGTAAGTGTTTCAAACCAGAGGGTGATGCAGCAGATTGATTTTAGATAATATGGAAATAAAACATTATCCACTATTGTGAGTTTGATTTACAAATTCATCAATTGGTTAAAACCTATGTTTAATTTTTTTTAATAGTGCGCATATCTGCTTGGTAACACTGCACCGCCATCAAAGGCGATAGATAATGAAAAATGATAAATTCTTTAACCTTACATTACATAACACATATTGTTTCAAATCACGCTTCTTTGTCAATGTATCATGTGTCTGGCTATCATAGACAAAGTTTATGTAGTTTTAGGAAAACATCGTACCTTGTTCACACAACAAGCTTCACAATGGCAACACAGGACGTGTGTTTGCATTGCATCAGCAGTGATTGAGTTCAAACGACAAGACAAACTACCTGCTTCAGAGGCAATTGTAAAACACCCTCAAAATTCTATACTATATATATTCTATAACACTTTTGAGCCGACCAGTAAATCGAAAATGAGACCTCATGATTAACCGCTAGACCATCGAGGCAGTGACGAATATTTGATACATTAAAAATTTAATAAAAAGTCATGGTCTCCTAGCCGATTACGGCCACGGCAGCCAGTCTCAACGGAGACCAGCCAACTACACAGGAGATATTATAGTGCACAAACTCAGGTGCACACTCTGTTCTCTCTCTCTCATAATCCGATGAGAAGGTTAACCGACACGATCGGGAACAGTCCAGGCGTAGGCACGGGGGTCTGGTATATAATCAGAAAAACTGAATAACACTTTTGGCTCGAACCGGGATTTGAACTACGAGAACTTTTGATCGGCAGTCGTATACTTCAACCGCTGGACTAACGAGGAAGCGACGAGTGCGTGATACATTAAACTAATAAAAGTAAACAAATAAGTGTACTCACTTCTTATAGCCTGTGAAGAGTTCAACCACTGAAGATTCGGACAACTCCGATTCGTCATCTTGACAGACTAGCAGTTTCGCTTTCAGCAAGATTTGTAGCACCTGGCAAGTATATAATTCTCCATATAGCATCTTTCAGTAGTTTATGGAATTCTTAGCAACAGCAGCGCCCCTAGAGTTGAATTCTACGAACTAAACAAGGGTGTTCCCGCTCCGAAGGGGCGGTACTGCCCTCGCACAGAAGATCAGCGTGAAACGACAGCAGCGAGTGGAGTGAGTGCGAGACCAGAGGCCCAATGATGCAGAGCACCTCAATAAGCCGCCATGGTAGGGTCACCATGGTACATACATTGTTGCTGGTGTTGGAACATAAATGGTAAATGTGTTGTTGCAGATTGCTTTCGGCAATAAGGCAACCCCTTGTGCGTTACATATTTGTCGTTTTCTGTACTCTTTAAAACTGTAATACGGTGTAAATAAAGAGGTTTTTATCTATCGATTGTTGTATCGTCTGCATTCGTAATGAGTATGGTGACCACTACTCTTGGATACTGCTTATGCTTTCCATCAGGCAGAGTAAAGTCATTTCGCAGAGCCGCAGCAGCAGAGTTGCTTTTTTTAATAAAAATATTAACCAATAAATAACAAAATATAGAAAGAGAATCGACGCGAAACACTAGTAACTAAGCTAAAGGAGCAGATTAAAGATACTTAGATAAGACGTTATATGAGAAATATTTAATTTTGATATAGTACAAGATCTGGTTAAGATAACCGTAAAACGTGGGAGAGCCACGCTTCGGCATGAATGGGCCGGCTCGACCGGAGTGATACCACGGCCTCACAGAAAACCGGTGTGAAACAGTACTTACGCTGTGTTTCATCGAGTGAGTGAGGATACCGGAGGCCCATACCCCAATCCAACGCCCCCTATCCCCCTCACCATCCCCCTTCCCCCCAGGCCGCCATAGTGTGGGTCACCATGCTGCATTGTTCTTTTTCGCATTGAGGATGGTGACCACCACTCTTGGATTCTGCTCATGCTTTCCATCAGGCAGGGCAGATTCATTTGGCAGCTTAAATNAAAAAACCGTCGGAGAGCCTCGCTCGGCCGGAGTGATACCACGGTCTCACAGAAAACCGATGTGAAACAGCGCTTGCGCTGTGTTTCACCACGTGAGTGACGATACCGGAGGCCCACCCTCCACCCTCCGAATCCCCGCAAAGGCTGACAACGCACTTGTGACCCTTCTATACAGCTAAGCTATGCTTTTCATCATTATATGTTTGTAAATTGTACCTGTATAAGGAAATCTCCTTTGATTCCCGTGTGCTGTTCCAACTGGCGGACGGTCCACGAGGTGTTGTCGTTGTATTGTAAGAGAACAGCCATCTGGAAAGTGCTGGCTTGTAGCGTGTACCTGGAAACATTGAATAAGTAACTTATGTATGTTTATTTTTTGAATAGTGGGAAAACGAACACAACACCAGAGGATTCACAAACGCATTGCCGGCCTTTGGGGAAGGGGAGGGCAATGGAGGGAGGGGTTGGTGGAAGGGCCTCCGGTATCCTCACTTTCTCGGTGAAACACAGCGCAAGGGCTGGATCACATCGGTTTTCTGTGTGGCAGTGATATCACTCCGGCTGAGCCGCCCGTTCGTGCTGAAATCAGTGTGACTCTAATACCTTTAGTGGATACCTTCGTGGTATATATTTACACATCTGTATCTTCCTTCTAACACTAATTAATTTACCGTACCCCAGTTACCTTCAGTGTATATTTTTTTTTTTTTTAATATTTAAGCTGCCAAATGACTCTGCCCTGCCTGATGGAAAGCATGAGCAGAATCCAAGAGTGGTGGTCACCATCCTCAATGCGAAAAAGAACAATGCAGTATGGTGACCCACACTATGGCGGCCTGGGGGGAAAGGGGATGNAATGCAGTATGGTGACCCACACTATGGCGGCCTGGGGGGAAAGGGGATGGTGAGGGGGATAGGGGGCGTTGGATTGGGGTATGGGCCTTCGGTATCCTCACTCACTCGATGAAACACAGCGCAAGCGCTGTTTCACACCGGTTTTCTGTGAGGCCGTGGTATCACTCAGGTCGAGCCGGCCCATTCATGCCGAAGCGTGGCTCTCCCACGGTATAATTTTGTCCTGTATTGTATACAGCAGAATATAATAGCAGAAATTACTGACGCGGGGTAAAGCTACTCTGAAAAACGTTCCTTCTTAAATCGTGAGCTATCTGCCAGTAAAAGTCCCATCCTAATCGGTAGACCCGTTTTAGTGATTATTTGGAACAGACAGACACAAATATTTTAAACATTGAGTTTTGATGTTAATGCTGCTGAAAATACTGCTGTTAATTAGAAATTATAAACATATATTTAGATAAGGTAGTTAACACCTTACGTCAAATCGGTTACTATTTATTATCTGTCAAAATTTTACTTCGTTTGAAAATACAAACTTGTGACGTCACCGTTTTACATTGCTCAATTAAGCAATATATTTCAATGTTTACTTGATTAAAAATTGAAATAGAAATGAAAAGCTGTAATAATTATATCCTCCAAGATGTTTTGTAATATTCGTTTTGTACTTATTTCACTATTTAATTTATTTATGGCATCATCAATGGTTAAAAACTTGTCAAGCGGAACAAGTGCAAGTGAGTTTAATTCTAGAACGTATTGCAACAAGTTCCATCAAGTGCCGACAGTATCAATAACATCGCTATTTATTTACGATACAGTAAAACTCATCATCATCATCATCAACAACCCATAATGTCCCACTGCTGGGCTCGGGTCTCCTCTCAGGAGAGGGTTAAGGCCATCCGTCCCCACGCTGGCCAAGTGGGGGTTGGGGACTGGCAAGACTACGTTGTGGCTACGTAATCTTACCGTTGGATGTTTTTAAGCCGCCCGAAGGCCTCCAACTAAGCTTCACGACTGTTATCCTATAATAACAACCGGGAACAACTGCTTAACGCGACCTCCGAATCACGGAGACGCTCATGGTAGCATGTCACCAGCGGTCACCCATCCAGGTACTGACCGTGGGTGATTGTTTCTAATCACCGAGTGCAACTGGGCTATGAGAGCGTTCATTGTGTCTTAACCTGACATTAACAGCATTTAGTCACATGAACCTAATCAAAAAAAAATATTTATGGGTCTATATCCATAAGTAAATTAAAGCTATGTCTATAAATAAATAATAAATATAAATAAATATTCCAGACATCTAATCTAAATATGAGTAGAGACACCATGTTGATACTCACTGATGACAAAATTGCCGCAAGCTATATTCATCGCGAACTTCTTCGAACGGTAAGTTGAATGTTTTTAAGCCGCCCGAAGGCCTCCAACTAAGGTCCACGATTATCCTATGATAACAACCGGGACCGACTGCTTAACGTGACCTCCGAATCACGTATCAGTAAAACTGTATTGTATTTATATGTAAAGATACACATACGTACCTATTTTTAAAGCAGTTGGTGACTAGCTCCCCTTTGCTCATGTTGTACAGCCAGTTCAGTTTGCGACCGGAGTGTTGCGACGAGTAGAACGTCGTAAACCTATGTACTGATCGCTCTAACTGAAAATTATATATTAAATATATATAGTATTACTGCATTATATACACAATCTGGCGACTTCCACATACAGCGCAACAAAAATATAATACAGCGCCATCTACCGAAGGTACGTCGAACATCGGAGTAACGAAGGAAACTAAGAAACAACCAGTCCTAAATCGCGCAATAGAAGTTCTCGATTAACATATATACGACCGCTGAACATCAACCGTTGGGCAGTGGCCCGCCAGGCATGTTCACCTCGAAAAGTACTGTACTCTACTACTGTAACTGTAAAAAAAAAGACAAAACGAACAAAAAAAGATATTTTTTTTATAATTTTCGGCTACACGGACAGTTCGCCAAGTGTTGTAGGTTTAAACCCAAAATGAGACAACACTTTGAGTGATCCACAAATTGTAGTTCTGGGATTAGGTGTTCTTTGTGTCAAGTTTATGTATGTTTGCCAAGTCCCTCGTGACACAGGATGTAGAATTCTAATGCGGGAGTTGTAATTTCTGATGCTGCCTCGGTGGCACAGTGGTAAGTATATGCGACTGCTGAGATTGAGGTGTCGGGTTCGATTCCTGAGTCGGACCAAATGTTTATACGATCTGAAAATATTTGTTTCGGAGATTGAGTGTTTTCTATATATACTATGTATTCATTTACAAAGTATATATATATATATTATCAGTTTTCTTAGTACCCATAACACAAGCTCTGGTTAGTTTGGGACTAGATGGCGTTGTGTGTTAGATTTATTTTACTTTACATAAATTGCAGTGGTAAACAAGCAGACGAGCACATTTTAATCAGACAATTATTTGTCGTGATTAGGAATCATATTCACTACTTCGGAGGTTGCTTGCTATCTGGACTTACTTCGGTAGGCAGTTGAAAGGACGAGGATTGTTGGAAGGGCCACGAGCCGGAAGAAAGCACCTGGATGCTAAAGTCAATGTGTAGTGGCTGTTCAGAGCTGTTCGCCATGTGCTTGCGGAAGTTCTCGTTAAGGTCCTTTGATACTCCTATATCCTGTGGACATTACAATATATGATTTTAGAAGAGACTAGTTACGACCCGCGGGTTTTTTCGAAAAAAGGATATTATCCACTATTTCATTAATTTTAATTTTTGTTTTCGCGTAACCACGCTTTCTGTCAAAAAGCATATATATATATATATATATATATATATATATACATAGTTTACATACCTATATATTTATTCTGATCATAAATATTGTTATAAGTAAAAATAAATACAATATCGTTCAACAAAGTATATCTCATGGAAAACTTTCACCGACGATGATGCGATTTCCATGATTTTAGTTCACCCAAAAAAGTGCTCAACGCGCTTAAAGAAGTTTTCACTAGCTGTGCTAATATGCTATGCTAAGTGGGATGCTAATATTTATTTCACCTTTATGTGGGCAATGCTTTTCGCACCATAACCTACTTGGAGAGACGAAGGACGTGTGGGACTCCCGGAGAACCGGTAATTTTTTTCCAAAATAAAAAAATACTAAGTTACTCCTTATAACATCATCAATCTGCCAGCAAAAGTACTGTTAAAGTCGAGTCCAGCTGTTCCGGAGATAAGTCGAAACAATTAGGCAGAATTACTTTCATATGCATTCAGTGAAAAGCTGAAAGTTTAAAATTACAAAAAGATACATCAATCTCATTTATTTGTCTAGATTTGGAACTAAAAAATACAACGCATTAAAGTCTCAAATTAAAAGGTGTATACTGACCTGGAACATTCTTTGTAGTTTGCTTGTATATTCGAATCCGCACGCCTGCTTCAACTTTGAGATCATCGATGCCTGTCCAAACAAATTACAATTAGCTGTTATACAATAATAATAGTTATTTATGTAACTGTTGTATAACGAGGGGTATTAAAACACAAATGTGGGTTTATAACAGTATTACATAAGTGTTTTAATACCTAATTATGTATTTTTGCATACAAGACTACACGCATGATATGAATCCTCTTTTAAGAATTCTTTCAGAAACAATATATAACTAGCTAAATGGCAAACACAAATGGCAGGATACGACGTGAATTCAAATAACAGTTCTTTTTTTAAATACGGTGCGGAACGGCGGGAAACGATGTGAATTCAAATAACAGTTCTTTTTTTAAATACGGTGCGGAACGGCGGGAAACGATGTGAAATCAAGTAACAGTTCTTTTTTTAAATACGGTACGGAACGGCGGGTAACGATACGAAATCGAATAACAGTTCTTTTTTTAAATACGGTGCTGAATGGCGGGAGAAGACGTGAATTCGAATAACATTTCCTTTTTTAAAATACGGTGCTGGTAGTGAAAGGCGCGAGTCTGACGATGTTCTTTTTTTGAAGAACGACTTACATTATGAAATTTAATTTAACAGTATAACACTCGTTTGGATGATATTCTGGTTACTATACCGCAGGATGTTTTAATGTTGGCAATAAGCTAGCTTTCAGAAACTTTTATAGAGTATTTAACATGGGTGTAGATAATATATATTAATGTAGTTACATTTTTAAATTTATCTTACTGTAACACATGATCCGGGTGATTGTAGATTCTGATGGTATATAATACGTTAGTACCTGGTGTACCGAGCTTTGCTCAGGCAATCTATATAATATAAATAAAAACCCGCTAAGTTCGAGTGTAACTCGTGCATCGAGCGTTCCCCGCAAACCTAGGTAAGATATATTATACGGTGTAACTAAAAATTTATGCTTTTCGCAGTTTTTCCTTTATCTGTGCTGTAAGACGTTGCTGCGTACCAAATTTCAAGATTCTCAGTTCACGGGTACCTTTTGATCCCTTTGCGAGTGTCGAAAATTTGCAGCATAAACGGCTGTTATCTTTTGATTGCGTTCGCTTAAAGTTTTGTTCACAGCTCCAAGGGACTGTAGACCTGAGTATTTGATATGAAATTCAGCTTGATATCACCACGCTTTCCTGAGAAAAAGGGTCTTGACAGACAGACGAACTACCTAAGAGTATAACGGTTTAATTTTTTCTTTTCAGGTACGGAACCCTAAAAATCGTGTAAGTTTGTTCAGTGTTAGGCTTCAAAAACTCAAACACTCCTGCAAATTTAGAAACGATACACAAACTGCTTTTCGCGACAATTTTGTTCCTCATTTCAACCACAATGTGCTACAGCGAAGGGAGGCAAGGTGCAGCTTGTTATAATTTATAAATACTAGGGATCGCTCAGTGGCCGCATAATTCATTTGATTATTTGATTTCAGAATCCAGAATCCAAGAGTGGTGGTCACCATCCTCAATGCGAAAAAGAACAATGCAGCGTGGTGACCCACACTATGGCGGCCTGGGGGGAAAGGGGATGGTGAGGGGGATAGGGGGCGTTGGATTGGGGTATGGGCCTCCGGTATCCTCACTCGCTCGATGAAACACAGCGTAAGCGCTGTTTCACACCGGTTTTCTGTGAGGCCGTGGTATCACTCCGGTCGAGCCGGCCCATTCATGCCGAAGCGTGGCTCTCCCACGGTAAAATATATATGTGGTTACCTCAGCATCGTCGCTAGCGGACATGTGTTGCACCAGTCGTTTGGCGAGCATTTTGCTGTAGAACTTCTGGAACACGTCCTTGTCCTCGATGTATTTAAACACAACCATCTGTAACAGATACATTTACATTTAATATTATATATACATGTTAGGCTCCCCCAAGCAGACTGGTCCTCGTGGGGGAAAATGACCACGACCCTCTAAAGATTAAAAGAAAGGAAGAAAAAATGGACAAGACTAATAACAGAATGGTACCCACTAGACTGCAATAGAAACAGAGGAAGACAAGCTAAGAGATGAGAAGATGATATCAGGAAAATTGCGGGTCCAACATGGACTTCCCGACCTTGAGATCTCCACCCCAAGTCAGTCTTCCAAAACAATATCATTACATATTTCTGCCAAGAAAGTGTTTTTTTAATATTCTCTACAATTTTAATGTTATGAACGAATAAAATAATAATAAACGTTCTAAAAGATCTCGCTTTTTTTTTTATATTTAAGCTGCCAAAATGACTCTGCCCTGCCTGATGGAAAGCATGAGCAGAATCCAAGAGTGGTGGTCACCATCCTCAATGCGAAAAAGAACAATGCAGCATGGTGACCCACACTATGGCGGCCTGGGGGAAGAGGGATGGTGAGGGTGGGCCTCCGGTATCCTCACTCACTCGATGAAACACAGCGTAAGCGCTGTTTCACACCGGTTTTCTGTGAGGCCGTGGTATCACTCCGGTCGAGCCGGCCCATTTATGCCGAAGCGTGGCTCTCCCACGGTCGCTGACGTTAGACAGACTCACATGTGTGCGTGTGTGTGCGACAGTGTACATACCACTTGATTTAGAGTATCTTCCAGCTCAGCCTCTTCAGGGTTCTTGCTGGACTTCTTCAACAACAAGTCGCAGTACTTGGCAAGCAGCTCGGGAGACTTGGAAGAAGAATTGGCTGCTTTTGTGACTGCATTACCTGGTAACATATGCATGACGTTATCGTAACACTAGTTAACGCCCGCGGCTCCGCCCGCGTATATGTATCGCGGCAAATAGTAGCCTATGTGTTATTCTGATGTATCAGCTATATTTGACTGCCTCGGTGGCGCAGTGGTAGCGTACGCGACTGCTGTCCATGTCTCGGGTTCGAATCCTGGGTCGGACCAAATGTTTGTATGATCTACAAATATTTGTTTCGGAGTTTGGGTGTTTTCTATGTATAACATGTATTTATTTACAAAAAAAAAAGTATTTATGTATTAATATCAGTTATCTAGTACCCATAATACAAGCTCTGCTTAGTTTGGGACTAGATGGCGTTGTGTGTTAGATGTCCGAAATATTTATTTATTTATTTATTNGTGTTTTCTATGTATAACATGTATTTATTTACAAAAAAAAAAGTATTTATGTATTAATATCAGTTATCTAGTACCCATAATACAAGCTCTGCTTAGTTTGGGACTAGATGGCGTTGTGTGTTAGATGTCCGAAATATTTATTTATTTATTTATTTATTTATTTATTTATTTATATTACTGTAAAGATTCAAATCCGTAGAGTAGTTCTTACGTGAAAGAGTAACAAACATCCATCCATAAAAACTTTCGCGTTTATCATATTAAAAGGATTACAATAAAATTGATCTTATTAATTATAAATATTTTAATAACTAAAGGTTATTCGCGTTAAGATAATAGTGACGTTTTGCTCAAACTCCTAACTAGTGTACGAAACGATGATTTCTTGAGACTTCCTTGATCAGGGGGCAGGATTTAATACATATCTTTATTTTATGCAATTGGACTTATAGTTATTTCATAAACTCAATTAATAAGTGACTCTAAACTCAGAATGCCATAATTATGTTTTTTACTATATACTTTGTCAACTTAAAAGCATACTTCTTAATACCAATTCTCAAAACATGCCGGGTGTTCTCATCAACAACTTCAATAACCCACAACGTCCCACTGCTGGGCTCGGGTCTTCTTCAGGAGAGGGTCAAGGCCACACGTCCCCACGCTGGCCAAGTGCGGGTTGGAGACTGGCAAGACTACGTTGTGGCTACGTAATCTTGCCGTTGGACGTTATTAAGCCGCCCAAAACCCTCCAACTAAGCTTCACGACTGTTATCCTAAGATAACAACGGGGACCGACTGCTTAACGTGACCTCCGAATTACGGAGACCCTCATGGTAACATGCCACTAGCGGTCACCAATCCAGGTACTGACCGCGCCGTCGTTGCTTACCCTCGGTGATTGTTTCCAATCACCGATTGCAACTGGGCTATGAGCGCCTCGCCTTAAAAATGAATAATTTGAGGTAAATACCGTATACACTTTCATATATGCATTTAGTTGAAGTAACAGAAAACTCAATTCTATTTATTTATTTAGATTCCTACATCTTTGTTTCGGCCATGTTATAATGTGAATCAGGCCAGATCCTATGTGTGGGTTCGCAGTTGAATAACAAGCTTCACGACTGTTACCGACCGACAACTGAAACAATCGGGACCAACTGCTTAACGTGACCTCCGAATCACGGAGACGCTCATGGTAGCATGTCACCAGCGGTCACCCATCCAGGTACTGACCGTGGGTGATTGTTTCTAATCACCGAGTGCAACTGGGCTATGAGAGCGTTCATTGTGTCTTAACCTGACATTAACAGCATTTAGTCACATGAACCTGATCAAAAAAAATATTTATGGGTCTATATCCATAAGTAAATTAAACCTATGTCTATAAATAAATAATAAATATAAATAAATATTTCAGACATCTAAACTAAATATGAGTAGAGACACCATGTTGATACTCATTGATGACAAAATTGCCGCAAGCTATATTCATCGCGAACCTCTACTGCGCGATTCAGGATTGGTAGTTTCTTAGTTTACTTCGTTACTCCGTAGTTTAACGTATCTTCGATAGATGGCGCTGTTGTATATTTCTGTATACCACGCTGGCCAGACGTGTTGGTACATGGTGTAAGTTTAAGTTTTCCTGCATTTTTTGCTACCTTAGTCGGTTCCCAAGACACCCATGGGATGTATATGAGTTGTGACACCGTGTTGATACTCACTGTTAATGAATCTGCCGCAAGCTTTATCCAACGACGCGACAAACCCAGACTCGTTGTTGAAAGCGACAAGAACCAATGCGTTGTATTTCTTGTGGACTTCTAATATCGTGGAGACATATACTTTTGGATCCTGTAATTTAATATTTTTACATTATTATATTATACCTGGGAAAATTTAATGTTGTTCACCTCTGCTTATGTTTTCAGAGATAAAAGCGTGAGTTTATGTATATAGTAGTGTTACCTATGGCAGGCAAGGTTCACTCCGTATTTATGGTATAAAAATACAAGTAAGTACAAGGCCTTCTATCTATTCGGGCCGTTCGAAGGACCATTCTTTTTATTTGTGAACATGTTCAATATGAGGTTTTTTCGACATAGATGACGATTCTATTCGATCTATGAATATGTGATCATTTTTAATACAGTGACCTGACCAGTACCTCTCTTAAACATAGGCCTCTCGTTATGAAAAGAGGTTTTGGCCTATTATTTCATGCTGGTTGTATGAGTTCGTATAGGGGCAGATATAATGATTTAAGTTTTCTTTCTCTATGAAGTGATGGTTGTCTTCAGAGTTAATTCTGATGGTTGGTTCTTAAAATGCGGGATGAATCGATATCCGAAAAATATTGTACCTACATCCAGTGGGTGAGTGTAGGCGTTAGTCTAGTTGTGCAAGATTGGCTGTACGGTGCAATCATACACTACAATTACTGCGCTTTCATCAAATTTGTATCATTACATTTCAACCATTTTATTGGAAATCAGTGCACAGGCCTGCAGCCTCTGCGCGTGGGTGTGCGTGTGGGTGTAGCTGTGGGTGTGGGTGTAGGTGTAGGTGTGGGTGTGGGTGTGCGTGTGGGTGTGGGTATGGGTGTGGGAGTGGGTGTGGGTATGGGTGTAGGTATGGGTGTGGGTGTGGGTATGGGTGTGGGTGTGGGTGTGGGTGTGGTGCTGTACGTACGGTGTGGGCGCACTCGCCGCACTTGTCGATGGCCTGCAGTCCCTGCGCGTGGATGTGGTGCTCAAGCAGACGCCGCAGCTCGCACAGTCCGTCGGGGATCCGCGCCACTAGCGCGTACATGCGCCCCAAGTCGCTGTTCTTGTCGCCGTCCAGAAGTTTCTGGAACAGGCAAAAACTAATGAGCACGGGGTAAACCATCAAAACGAACACAACGACTTCCCGATGGAAAACTAAATCGGAATTTATGAAGTCAATTTTTTAAATTCAGTACTCTCTAATTTCTGTTAAATGAATTTCATTATAAAACAAAGTCCATTCCAACATTCGACATAAGAAAATAGTGACGAATCGATGCTCATACATGACCAATTGAAAGTATATAAGGTTCTAAGAAATTTTAGTGTAGTACCAAGGTTTATAAAGTCTGATCAACGATGAAATATTGTCTTAAGACAAAAGAACAGGTATAAATAATATATTAAAAATTTCAGTATTCAATATCAACCTAAAATAGGTCTTAACTTAGAAGTCAATATGTACATAAATAATGTAATAATAATTGTTTAAGCAAAAATTGTGTATACGATAGTAATAATAATTAATATTTCGACTATCTTACACACAACGCCATCTAGTCCCAAGCTAAGCAGAGCTTGTGTTATGATATAATTGAAACTCGAGAACATTAACATTAAACACAAGATGTACTCAATCTATACTAATATTATAAATTTGAAAGTTTGTGAGGATGTTTGTTCCTCTTTCCCGCAAAAATTACTGAACGGATTTGGATGAAACTTTACAGTAAGAATAACACGTAGGCTACTATTTGCCGCGATAACCTACATATACGCAGACGGAGCCGCGGGCATAAAATAGTTTTTACTATAAATTCATTACTAACCCCCAAAATAAATTTTAAATATAAAAAAACATAGATTCATGTTTTAAGTTAGTTAAATACCTGGAACTCAGCATGGAAGATCTCGAGATGCTTCTCAATGAGAACTCTGTCGCAGGTCTTCGCCAGGCGCTCCATCGTGGTCTCGTGTAAGTAGACCTGGACGCGACGTTGTTCTTCTTGGAGACGCTGCTCTGCCTGCATGAATAAAATTATATTTAGAATCTTTATAATCTAATTTTTTTAATTATTAAAAAGAAGAATCCGTTCATGTTCACAAAACCACACATACCTTGATCATGTACTCAGTAACAGGGTTGTTCCTGAGGAAGTCGGTGCTCTCTCTAGTGTAGAACCTCTCCGTATCCTCCAGAAACACAGCTTCGAAGGTGTCTTTGTAGACCACCAGGTTCTGGCCGCGGGCGCTTGTGTCGTCCTCGTTCAGACCGAGGGCTACATAGCAGTTGATTACCTGAAGACAAATGTTGATAGTTCTAGAACATCGTATACTATGTGGATTGTGGATGATAGATTAATTAAGATCACCAAGTGTTGCCACATCTATCAACAAATGGGTGTTGTTACATCACTGGAAAGAGAAGGACTTGACACAAAATCTATACCAACCCATCTGTCAGATGGCATAAAACCTGTTCAGGAGAGGATTTGTGTGTAGCTGTGGACTAGATAGGTAGTTAATATTAATATTAATATAGAGAGGCAAAACTAATTAAGTTATCTGATGGAAAGCAACTACTCCGCTCATGAAAACCTTTGACTCAAAATTCACAATTGCGTTGATGGCCTTAGATTACGTCCCTCTGGGATCAAGGAGTGAAATTCAAAAATTAATAATATAATTTTCGGACATCTTATACATAACGCCATCTAGTCACAAACTGAGCAGAGCCTGTATTATGGGTATTAGACAACGGACATGAATATATATAGAATTTCTTCCTTTTTGTAAACTCCGAAACAAATATTTTATTACTTTCTACAGTACTGCATCATATGAGGCAGTCAAAATATTAACATATATTACTGGCTGCCCTCGGCTTAAAAACATACACCGGCAACATTAGTCACAAATGTGCTGCCAGTCCCAAACCTGCACTGGACAAGGGTGGGGACGAATGGTCTTAACCCTCTCCGGAGAAGGAACCCGAGACCAGCAGTGGAACATTATGGGTTGTTGATGAACTAGCTTCCCTCAACAGACCTTGTTCTGCCTATATTTAAGTATTGTTTTTACTATTTTCCTCAATTTCCTTTTTTCTCTCCATGAGAATCATTAAAAAAAATAACCGAATTGGTGTAATGTTTCTTAAGGCTAAGAGCATAAGCAACACATTTTAAGATTCATTCTTATTTATATAGAAGTAGACGTACCCCTGAGACAAGTCTAGTGTTAATCGTCTCTCCGTTCCGTTCTCTCTCGATGAGCTTAAGTACAGCGTTGGTGACCTGTTTATTTAACCTCTGGAAGAGATTGTCACGCCACGTCACCAGAGCCAGTTGGTAGATCTCGTATATGCCCTGGAAATTATAAAACAAGTTGTACATTCAATAAAAAGAAAATAATCTTATTACTTCTACTGCTTTTTAACACGATTATTGGTAAGCTTAGTTTCACCTGTATAGTTGTTTGTAACCTATTTCAGTAAGCGTATTTTCATTTGTATATTTGTTTATCACTTACTGCAGTAAGCGCAGTTTCACCTGTATAGTTGTTTGTAACCTATTTCAGTAAGCGTATTTTCATTTGTATATTTGTTTATCACTTACTGCAGTAAGCGCAGTTTCACCTGTATAGTTGTTTGTAACCTATTTCAGTAAGCGTATTTTCATTTGTATATTTGTTTATCACTTACTGCAGTAAGCGCAGTTTCACCTGTATAGTTGTTTGTAACCTATTTTGGTAAGCATAGTTTCACCTGTATAGTTGTTTGTAATCTACTTTAGTACGCGTAGTTTCACCTGTATAGTTGTTTGTAACCTAATTTAGAAGAGTAATTTCATTTGTATATTTGTCTGTTATCTGCTATAGTAAGCGTAGTTTCACCCGTATAGTTGTTTGTAACCTAATTTAGAAGAGTAATTTCATTTGTATATTTGTCTGTTATCTGCTATAGTAAGCGTAGTTTCACCCGTATAGTTGTTTGTAACCTAATTTAGTAAGCGAAATTTCATCTTTATATTTGTTTTTGTAGTTGTCATGTATATATAATTGACAGTTCATTGGAGGGCACTGACTTCCCAATAACGATATTCATAGGTGTTCATGATAACCGGGACCGAACGTGCTCTCCGAAGCACGGGTAAGAAAAACAGCCTTATTCCATGAGCAGAATCCAAGAGTGGTGGCCACCATCCTCAATGCGAAAAACAATGCAGCATGGTGACCCAGACTATGGCAGCCTGGGGGGGAAGGGGGCTGGTGAGGGGGATAGGGGGCATTGGATAGGGGTATGGGCCTCCGGTATCCTCACTCACTCGATGAAACACAGCGTAAGCGCTGTTTCACACCGGTTTTCTGTGAGGCCGTGGTATCACTCCGGTCGAGCCGGCCCATTCATGCCGAAGCGTGGCTCTCCCACGGATGATCTGCAGTCAGTAGCTTACACTAGCCGCTAGACCAACGAGGCAGTTTTAAATTTTAAATTTATGAAAGTAAATAATATCGCTCTAATTACCTTTCTCCCCTCCTCACATTCACGCTTCACCCAATGCCTGTTGAGGTAGGCACAGACGCCGTTGAGTACTCTCGACGAGAACTGATACTCCTCCCACTGTTTCGTGTAAAACGCGAGTACATCCTCGCCCATTAGCTCGGCGCCATTCTGGAAATAACAAATCATAGTTAATAAATATGTTCAGATATGTTCAGACATTTTAACACAACGCCACCTAGCCCCAAACTAAGCAGAGCTTGTACTATGGGTACTAGATAACTGATATTAATACTTATATACTTTTTTTTTGTAAATACATACATATTATACATAGAAAAAACCCAAACTCCGAAACAAATATTTGCAGATCATACAAACATTTGGTCCGCCTCAGGATTCCAACCTGAAACCTCTTGCACAGCAGTCGCATTCGCTACCACTGCGCCACCACCAATTAAACATGATATGAGCTATAATGGTGCTAATTATGCTGTTTTTCTGTGCATGTATTTAGATTACGTTTATTTTAGTGTAAAATGTCAAGTTTTGACCTATCTTTGACATTTAAAATCTACTAGTGACATCACGATTCGAGACTTTAGTTGAATCGCTATACATCTCGTAGGTATCGTAGAAGCTACCTAGGGGAGCAAAGTAAGGCAACAGCAATGCTAAGAGATATAAAACTTAACACTGTGAGAGCCATGCTTCGGCATGAATAAGCCGGCTCGACTGGAGTGATACCACGTCCTTACTGAACGTGAAACTGCACTCGCTCTGTATTTTATCCAATGAGTAAGGATACCGGAGGCCCATATCTCAACCCCTACCAAAATCCTGAAAGGTGAGAACAGTACTCCACGCACGAGCGAACCTGGGTCTTGTAAAGAAGACACAGATGCCCGGGCGAGAAGAACCCTCTCGCCCTGTTTAACACACCTAGCTTCCGTGAGGCCGCTTTAGTGATACTCTCAACGTATTCGCGTGGGTTGAAGTCTCGGCAGATATCCATGCCTAGAATAGCGAGCCTATTTTGTAATGGCATTTGAGTGCACTGAAAAGTGGGAAGGGGAAGGAATGGAGACATTCTTGTGACCCCTCTGATGTTGCGAGTATCCATGGGCGGAGGTAATCGCTTACCATTGGGCGATAAGTTTTCTTTTTATGGTATAGGAGGCAAACGAGCAGACGTATCGCCTGATGAACACCCGCAACACCAGAGGCGTCACAAGCGCGTTGCCGGCCTTTTAAGAAGGAGTACGCTCTTTTCTCGAAGGTTTGAAGATCGTATTGGTCAAGGAATACCGCGATAAGTCTGCTGGTAATATCTCTATTCCATAAGTAAAACGTCTTTGGGCTATTATACTAATCCCTCTAGTCAGCGTGGTATTATAGGCCTGAACCTCCTAAGAAGCGAACTAGACTATTAAATGCTGTTGTTATGAAGCAAGAATACTCTGTAACATGACTGGACTCGCAGTAACTCCTCTATCTTAGTTTAATATGCGCTTGAATAGATGTCACTTAAAATGGATACAATTTTCGAAAGGATAAAACCCCCTAAATAAGAAAAGAATGCTGTTGTTGATTATGATGTGAATAAGGAACAAACCTGTAGCAAGTTGATAAGGTAAATCCTGAGGAACTCTTTTAACCTCTTGTACAGCTCGAGACCGACTAACTGCGCTCCACCACCCTGAACTTGACCACTCTGAAAATGACAAAGAAAAACGTAAATGGTAGGAGCAGTTAATTACATCCGTACTTACAGCACATTCTCTAGATAACTATCATTCAGTCTCCCAATCCTTTATTTTTCTTTGAGTAAGCATGTCTATTAAATGCCTCTTCCTGTCCTTAGCGGTTTATTTAAACAACAAAATCAGAAAAGTAAACAGATACAGACAGACAGCTACAAAACCGACGAAGCAACTTTGAAAAAGCGCCATGTTTATTTATTACCTTTGTTTTCATCATTTACGGGTCAATATGAAACAAGTAAAATTATTAAAAAAACCCGACTATGTCAAAATCTGTCATATTAAATTCATTTTTTTTTTAATTATATATATATATATATATTTTGATACCACACTGAAAACATAATTCTTTATTGAGATTATTTTTGGCGCCAAAATCCTTAATTGTTTTTTTTTTATTTTGTAATGTACCCAGTGTCACTTTTACGACTTAGACAAATCTATGGACACCACTCACATAAAAATACGACAAGCCGTTTAAGCTCAAAGAAGAACCAAAGAAATATACATACATATACTCGAAAACATAATCCTCCTTCTTTTGCAGTCGGATAAAATTCAGACCTAAATACCTAAGTACCTCTTAGGTTCTAAAACGATACTAGTGTCAACTGTTTCAGAAATCAATCTATATTTCATCATCATCATCGCGATCTCATAGGTGATCGCATCCAGCGTTGCGATTGGTCCGCACTAAAAAATTCGCGCTCGTCACAAAATACAATTTAGTCATGAAAAAAAACGCTAAAAACAGAACATTATTAAAACTAAAAATTGCAATTTTAAAGTGGTTTAGAAAAAAAAAAGCAAGACATAAAGAAAGAGAGAGCTCACCTGTTTCTTTCCGGCTCCATAGCTACCCCTAGCTAACACAGTATTGGTATTGACGCGCGTTGAACTGTTCCCTGCACTCTGATGATGCACTGATGTGCAGTAATTGTATACGTGACTGGTTCTCGTTCAGGATACTATTATATTCATATTATACGATAAACTACCCAAAAATAAATGTAGCTTTAACTCGATACATTCAAATAAGTTGGTTCATGCATTCAAAAAAAATCTGCATAAACAGACAGATTTTTGATACGATATTTGCTACACTACCCTTTCGGTGTGTAAGTGGCGACTAAGGAAATAAAATCATCATCAGCCTATCGCAGTCCACTGCTGGACATAGGCCTCTCCAATTTCACGCCACTTAGTTCGATCTATGGCTTCTCGCATCCAGCCCCTGCCAGCCGTCCTGCGCAAATCATCGCTCCACCTGACTTGTGGACGTCCTACACTACGTTAGGAAATAATATAAAAAGGTAAAATAATTGCAAAAAGAGAAGTTAATTTCGACACTCCTTACCAACGTGTCGTAGGTCAAACACTCATTTCTAAGGTCTATTTCCAGCAGTATACCTTTAGAAGCTCCTTTTTTTTCTTTTTTTTTAAGACAATGTTGATGTCATGTTAAGGTATATGAAGCTGTTGGTATCAAATATTTGACTAGTTTTCGATGCCATACAGTATTATATGCGGAGTACGATAGAATGCCTTTCAAACGTATCGGATAAAGGATAAGAAAATAATAACTACCCGCTTTGTATTCGAGAACCATTATTTTAAAAACAAGAAATAGTTTAATGAACTTTGAAGAGCATAAAATGTACTCGCTTAGACCTTTAAAAATACTAAACGAATTTTAATACAGTTTTCAGTAATAGATAAAATTATTCCAGAGGAATTATTAATATTAATTACATTTCGGACATCTAACACACAACGCCACCTAGTCCCAAGATAAGCAGAGCTTGTGTTGTAGTTACTAGACAACTGATATAAATACATATATTCTTTTTTGTAAATACATACATATTATACGTACAAAACACTTAAACTCCGAAACAAATATACGCAGATCATGCGAACATTTGGTCCGACCATTGAATCGAACCCATGACCTCAAGCACAATCTATATTAACTTTTAAACTCTCGCATTTCATTGGACGCACTTTGTTGCAATGGCACAGAACCACGGCCAGTGCAGCCTGGTCGAAACGTCAGACAAATATCTTTAAATAAGTCATCGTGTAAATTTCCGTGATAATAACTATTATATCAATCTATATTTCAAGCGGCTATAGCCAGACTAGGTAAAAACTTTTTTAAAATGTATTAAGCCTGTATCACCATTATTATTTATGACTGCCTCAGTGGCGCAGTGGTAGCGCACGCGACTGCTGTCCATGAGGTCTCGGGTTCGAATCCTGGGTCGGACCAAATGTTTGTATGATCTGCAAATATTTGTTTCGGAGTTGGGTGTTTTCTATGTATGATATGTATGTAATTACAAAAAAAAGTATTTATGTATTCATATCAGCTGTCCAGTACTCACAATACAAGCTCTGCTTAGTTTGGGACTAGATGCCGTTGTGTGTTAGATGTCCGAAATATTTAAAAAATATATTTATTACGAATCGATTGTAACCTCATTCTAAAAATCAACCCAGTAGTTAGGGCGCTAACATGATATATAGCACTACCAAAGCCGTTCTTTTTTGTTTAGTCGGATAAATATCACGGGTAACAACCTTGATAGTTGTTGCATTTCGTAAAACAACATCAATATCAATGTTTTGTAGACAAAGTAACATTAATTTATAATGGTTAATTCAATGCCATGATCTTGCGTAAGTGAATAGACACCAGTGTTGCAATACGGTTGGAATTTATCGTGTGGTAAATTAAACCTTGTGAAGAGAAGCCTATGTCCAACAGTGGGCTTTTAAAGGCTATTAAAACTGCCTCATTGTTCTAGCGGTTGATTTATGCGACTGCTAATCAAGAGGTCTCGGGTTCGAATCCCGGGTCGAGCCAAAAGTGTTATTGTGTTTTTCTGATTATAGAAATACTTAATAACAGCTTGGAGTTTCGAAGTTGGGGTCTGAACCCCCGTGCCTCGGAGAGTACGTAATGCTGTCGGTCCAGCGCCTGATCTCGCCCGGGTCGTGTCGGTTAACCGTCCCATCGGATTATGAGAGAGAGGGAACGGAGAGTGCACCTATGTTTGCGCACACACTAGTGCACTATAATATCTCCTGCGTAGTTGGCTGGTCTCCGTTGAGACTGGCGGCCGTGGCCAAATTCGGCTAGGGGAACATCATTAAAGGCTGTTGATGGGATGTGTATATTATTTATCCCCGAACTTATAACGTCACATTTTTGAGGTTCAATATTGTCTTTGGTGTCGATGGGATCTCCCTTCAAAGTAGGCCTCTCTCCACCAACTGGCTGTTAAAAGTTGTATATAATGACGTAGATACTGATACGCCGGCTCTGTTTAATTAAAAGCAGACGGCAATGGATGAAGAATCATCAACAAACAATATTAAAACGTGACAAAGGAAACGAATAATTAAAAAAAAACCGACTGCGTCAATATCTGCCATCTTTATTAAATTCATTGAATAACTGAAGAGAAAAGAATTTTTTACTTTTATTTTAGTAAATTAACTAAAATATTAATTTCGCTCTGATTATTTTATGAAAATAAATACGATTTTTATACTATATGAACCCCATTTCATCAGATAAATAAATAACTTCAGTGGTTCTTGGTTACTGTAATCATGCCTAACAAACGAAGCCGCTTCCGTTGTCTGTTCGCTCAGATCTTTTTTTTTATGATATAGGTGGCAAACGAGCAGACATATCGCCTGATGGTAAGCGATTACCGCTGCCCGCGGACACCCGCAACACCAGAGGCGTCACAAGTGCGTTGCCGGCCTTAGGGGGATGGGGAGGCGGATAGGGATGGGGAAGGCGTTGGGGTATGGCCTCCGGTATCCTCACTCACACGGTGAAACACAGCGCAAGCGCTATTTCACACCGGTCTTCCGTTCATTTTCACGAAATTACTTTCATAGATTACAGATAGATAAATAGAAGGAGAAATAAAGAGAAAAATAGAGAAAAATAGAGATGTAAATCATAGCCATCAAAAATAAATCTTAGGACGAATTTAGTTATCACACCAGTTACTGGGACGTTTGCCTATTCTATTCAGTTCAGGTGAGATTGTCGACTTTTAAGAAGGAGTACGCTCTAAAGTAAAGTAAGTTTCCAGCAACAGAGTTACTCAAAAGGAAGTTTTATATTACGCAAATAAACCTTCTTCTTGAATAAAGGACTCATGCATATTATAGTAGAAAAAATCCAAGAAATACAAAACACTTTCTTGCCAGTTTGGATCGGATCGAGTCTCTATTTATAGATAAATTACACTAAGACAAGAAATTCTAGATACACAATTATTTGTCCAAAATGGTAATGTAACTGATGATCCCCAGCTTAGCCAGTAGAGCAAAATATCCATAAAGTTATGTATAAATCAACTGAACCCTACGGTTGAACCCGTGGTAGGAACGACAACAACCACATTTTAGAATAGGTTCGATTCTAAAAAAGAGCCTAAGTTACTCCTTATATCATCAGCTACCTGTCAGTGAAAAGCCCGTCAAAATCGATCCAGCTGTTCCAGAAATCAACCGGAATAGACAAAAAAATATTATTGATTTTTAAATGCAGGTATCGCATACTTTTGTTGTTCATTTGAAATTACAAACAGACACTCCAATTTTATTTATTTGTATGGATAAAATTCTGATGTAATGACATTTTAACAGTATTTAAAAACACACAATGCCTCAAAAATCTAAAGAACTTTAAGTGGACTGTCAAAAATATATCCTAACAACAATAACAAATCAAAACAATAACAAATAACATATTTGAAATCGATCAACATTACATATTTTATCCTTAGTCGAGATAACGCACGGTTTTATTGCTATAGTCGATAAGAAACGATCGATAGTCGAGCGTTGTTAGTCGAGTGTTTGGCAAACAACCGAGAATGCCTTTGATTTCGCTTTAAATAAACCCATTACTTTCCTTTTTTTTTAGGTAATAGACGCTTTAATGATGGTCACATTGTTCATTTATATTTGCAACCCGAGTTTGTCTAGTTACACGTTCTTGTATAAGAGAACCGGTACGTAGATATATTTGTTACGAATATTTCTTAATAATTATATTCACGGGATTTTTTTTATATTTCGGACATCTAACACACAACGCCATCTAGTCCCAAGCCTTAGCTTGGGACTAGATGGCGTCTGCTTACAGAGCTTGTGTTATGGGTACTAGACAACTGATATAAATAAATACAATAAGTACAGTTTTTTTGTTTGTAACTCCGAAGCAAATATTTGCCTGATCATACAAACATTTGATTCGACCCGGGATTTGAACCCGAGACCTCAAGCACAGCAGTCACATACGCTACCATTACGCCGGCGAGGCAGCCAAATTATTATTACATACCTCTGATTTGCCTGACTTCAACCAGGTTACACTGGACGTGTCACAGGCTGACTGTCAGCCTATAATACCTTTAAATAAGTAATCGCGATAATTCCCAAGAAAATAATTATTAAGTTATTAAATGCGAGTTTTCAAATAAGAATATTTCTCTTTGTCTTTGTTTGTTATTACAACCTCGGTGGCGCAGTGGTAGCGTAAGCGACTGATGTTCTCCATGTCTCTGGTTCGATTCCTGGGTCGGAATCCAGGCAGTTTAATCGGTTTGATCCCCAAATGGCTTTATAATCAGCAAATACTTATGTCGAAATTTGGGTGTTTTCTGTGTATAATATGTATTTACCAAAAAGTCTAGTTTTGGGCAAGATGGCGTTGTGTGTTAGATGCCCGAAATATTTATCATTATTATTTATTCCTCTTGAATCAATCTATCTATTACTGATAACTGTAATAAAATCCGTTTAGTATTTTTTAAGATCTAAGCGACTACATTTTATACTCTGCAAAGATGTACGAGTTAATCTTCTTTTAAAGAACAAAAGACCTAGTATACCTAAAAGATTAGTCTTTTGGGACAAAATAGACAACGTACCGTATAAATTTTGACACCTTAGTGGTAAATATCTATCAGTAGCAAGTATATAGTTACATCCGTTACCGATATTACACTCGTTTCCCAGACTATTACTTAATCGTCTGCACAAATAATTATGTATTAATAACGAAATAAAAAGCAACCATTCTGTTATTTCGTGTAATAAGTAGGTTATTTGACACTTTAGTCAAATTAATTACTTTTTACCATCTGTCAAAACGATAACTTTGTATGAAAAATGAAATAAATACAAACTCGTGACGTCACTGTTTTACTCAATTGTTTATTTTTTATTGAAATTTGTAATAATTATATTTTCACGTCCTAACCATTGCACCGATTCCAATGAAATGGGGTACGAAGATCTAACCTAATATTATAAATGCGTAAGTAAGTATGTCTGTCTCGCTTTCACGGCTATACCATTATACCGATTTCAATTAAATAACGTATAGAAATACTTTAATTCTTGAGGAAAGACATGGCTGTTTTTATCGCAATAACTGACATAAACGCGGGCGGAGCCTATAACAAATTATTTTTTATGGAATAGGGGCAAACGAGTTGATGTATCGCCTGATGGTAAGCGACATCACCGAAGGTAACTAGTGCCTTTGGGGGAGAACCCCTCCCGGTTGTGGTGTGATCCTCAGGTATCCTGGTCAGAACCAAGTGTTGTTCAGTCGGAGAAACCTGTGCCCAGCAGAGAACTGGGATAGAATGGTGATGAATTATTTATGAAAAAGGATACGTATACAAGTCCATATACCTCGTCTTGACCATGTGCTGTCTCTTGTATACCTGTTCGATTCCGTCCTGTAGGTCGCCCCATATCTGAAACAATAATTTCACATTTATAATGAACACCTTGTCTTTTCATTCAAATATCAAGTTCGCATTAAAACTTTCTGGTAAAGAAGAAACCTAGTTTTTTCCTGTCCTTAAAAACATGTATAGAACGGACTCAAAGAGCACCCATGCACAAAGCAACAATTTATGGATCACACAAAGTATTGGCCCATGTGGGATTGGAACCCACAACACTTGAGTCTATAGAAAGCAGCGTGGCGACCGCTTAAAGCAATAGACCAACCGTTCAGTCGTAAAGTTAATTTAAACATGCTTTAACAATTTGTGACTATATTAAAATAAAATTAAGATACTAGGAAATAATAATAATATTTATATACAATTTCTCCGCATCATCGCCAAGTTATTTAGATACCTATGTATTACATATGTACAGAAACCCTTAAAGCCAAAAAAGTTCTAATTCTAGGATTGGATAACACAATATGTTCATCATTATCTTATCCGAAATAGGTAAAGGACATAGGCCAACCCCAAGGTTCACCACAAAAACCCGTCCTTTGATAATAATACAAAATTTGAACAAAAAAAAACCGACTTCAAGAATTGGACCAAATTGAAATAGGTGCACACGAGAACCCTGCGGACTCGCCGTCCGCGTACCGGCCTATAGTGCTGCTGGACGAGGTGGGAAAGCTACTCGAGCGGATAGTCGCAGCCCGCCTCGTCCGCCACATGTGCGAGGAGGGGCCGGACCTGGCCGAGTGCCAGTTCGGGTTTCGTCATGAGCGCTCCACCACGCAAAAAAACATAGGACAACGCCATCTACCGCAGATACACTGTAGTACGGAAATGTACTATACACGAAGAAACTATCAATCCTGCATCGCGCAATAGAAGTTCTCGCGCCGATTAATATGGATGTAACTACCCAACATCAACCGTTGGGTAGTGGCCCGCCAGGTATGATCATCTCGCCTGATCGGAGGATCCTCCCTTTGTGTTGGAGGGACATGTGACCCGTTCCTCTCCAAATGTCTCTCATTTTCTCTTTATTAGAATATTACGGTTAAAGGGACATAGTCGCTTTATTTACTGTTGTACTGTTGATGAACACTAATATATCTGAGAAACAATACACGACACTGCAAATCGTAGGATATTATTCACCTCAGAATACTAAGACGTGTGGAAGAGATTATACATGCGCTATATATATAAGGCAGATTAAAATAAACTTGTTTCGAAGGTGCATTAACATCAAAATATTTGGTGTAAGAATATGAACTGTTTTTTTTAATTAAAAAGGGCAAACCCCGCGTTTGTATATAGATAGAAAACTCTTTCTTTGCACACTATAACACAGAGTTAAATAAGTAACATAACACATAATATATCCGAATCGTAGTGTATAAAGGGCGGCCTTATTGCCCAAAGCAATCTCTTCCAGGCAACCTTAGGATAGATCAAATGTAGAGAGATGGTATTAGTTGACGTGCATTGAGTTTGAAGAAATTATTTACTTCCATACGACCATACACATACATATTTAAACGCTTGTAGTTATTGTGTGTCGCGGGGGACTTTACTAACATACATGAAACAGAAAAAAGAACACCCAGACTCGAATAGTTTATTGATCACACAAAGTGTTGTCCCATGTGGGATTTGAACCCACCCACATTTTGCGAAGCCATACGTGCAATCATTAGGAGTATGGGGTCTTCGAACCAAGCCAAGACTGATCTAGGTGGTAAGGGCAACGTAACAAGTAACTCTATTGTTCTAAGGAGCTGGTTTTTTGACGTCAAAGGACTAAGGAAGGGTTTTTTGTCAAGGGGTAAAATAATACTTCCTTCTCCTTGTTAGCGTCCAGAGCGGAGGTAATTAAAAGTGTAGGACAAAACAAAAAAAGCTCTATAAAGAACCTATAAAATATTTTATTCCTTTTCGATAAAAGTAAATTAGTAAGGTAGGCGAAGTGAACGTTGTCAGAGTAAAAAAATATATTAAAAATGAGGTATTAAGTCTAAAAATAAAAGATAGATCCTTTAAATTAGGAAACCTAAGCTGCCAAATGATTTTACAATAATATTTTCATTATGCTCACTCACCCATCCAAAATGGTACCTCATAATGGGTGCTTTAATTTTGTTATTAGCTAACGTTTATTTGACGTCACAAAATCATTCGCAAAACCGAATAATCGCCTTGCATCTAACGACTGATCGCATGCTCGCATTAAGTATGACGAAATCAAATTTTTATTTCCGCCGACAGTGACTTTCTCTTAACGCTGCTAAACTAAAATCGCCCGTAAGCATATCGAAATAAGAATTATAAACAATGTTATATTTAGCACATCTTGGCCGCTTGCCAAGATATTGCGATTTGTTTATCAAAAATACTTCATATTTTTTAAGTTTCTGTATAAGTTTTATTTTATGGCACATGGGACGAAATATTTTCATTAGGTTAATGAAAATAAACTTTGTAGCTTATTTATAATAAGGTAAATGCTCTTTGGTGAACAAAATAGTCTCGAGTCGTCATCTTCTCAGTCGAAGGAACGTAGGACGTGCAAGAGGATTCACATTGGTCGTAGTTTCCGCGTGGGGATTTCGCCATAATTTTCATGACAGTGTCTTGAAGGCAAAAGTCATGTTGGTATGTTATTGACCTCAGTAGAATGCTGCTATCCTCTATTATAAAATCTCTAAATCTACCCACACGACATCCACCCTCAGGGGTAGTTTTTTTTTTCTTTCATTTAAATGAAACCAAACGGGAAGCATAACCTTCCAAAAAAATACATTTTAAAATTGACTCATAAATAACGAAATTCTAAGGTCATAAATCCACCTCGTCCTAGGTACTAGACGAATTATGCTAGCCCAAAGAATTAGCATCGCTATTCAACTTGGCAATGTTGCAGTCTTTCAGGAACAAAAATTGAAGCTTGTATGTAAATATAATCATTATTTTATTATTTTATTAGAACATCTTACTAGATATTTTGTTGTATAATATGCACATTTCACACAAGACATCAAATCTTAACCTAGAAAGAACCTCTGTTATAGTAACTAGACAGCTGATAAAAATACTTATATCAGATTAGCTGCAAACCTGGATGTTACCCGCGATTGTTGTTGAACCTTTGCAACAACAGCGGTTAACGCCTCAGGGCGAAGTTAGTCTAAAATCAAAGTAGTCAAGTTACTACTTATATCAGCAGCTATCTTTCATTTCTCGGCAGAATCGGTCATATCATTCCAGAGATTTGGCGAACAAAAACACAGATAAGTTTAAAAAAAATCATTCTATATTAAAACCCATTTGTACTTTTTCCACTATTTTAATCAAGTTTGACTGACTGAGTTTAATTCTAGAATGTATTGTTACAAGTTCCGTCGACAATCGAGACTATAAAATACATTTTAAAAAATTGTGATGTGAGTACCTCATATATTTAACTCTCATTTGCTTTACTAAAAATTCGTTTATTTGAAATTAGAGACAGATCAATTTTATTTATTTATATAGATCAACCCAATAACCAATTCACCAAAAAGTCATTATTAATCACTTAAGACAGACTAGTTCAGGGACATATAACCGGTTAATCCAATGACAAGAAAACGGTAGGTGGAGCAGAGAAAGGCCATGTCCTTGCAGACGAAGCGGAAACAGCGATGGCTACCTATATCTCTATACAAACATGGTGTCTTCCGCAATCATCTCGTTATCAGAATACTTCCTATTGAGGTCCAGTGCGTACATACATATATTCTACCACGTCAACACAACGCCATCTAGTCCCAAACTAAGCAGTACTTGTACTATGGGTACTAAACAGCTGTTATAATAACATTTACTATGTATGCATTTTGAAAATATGTACATTTATGTAATAATACTTAAAAAACCGGTATTTTTTTGGTAATTTATGAAAAATATTTTAAAAAACGTAACCAAACTGCGTCAATATCCGTCATATTTATTAAATTCAGTTTTTTTTAATAAAACATATAAGTTATATACAAATTCGTAATCACCTTTAAAAAATCTTTATTATGATACTACACTCGATGTATTTTGAAAACATATTTTTTTGAGATTACTTTTTCAAGTCAAAAATCCTGAATTTAGCTTTTTTTTTCATTTTGATGTACCCAGTTTCACTCTCACGACGAAGACGAATCTATTGACACCACTCACATAAAAATACCCAACCCGCACTTGGTCAGCGTGGGGACGTATGGCCTTAACCCTCTCCTGAGAGGAGACCCAAGCCCAGCAGTGGGACACCTATGGGTGTTGATGATGACATAAAAATACGACAAACCGTTTAAGCATATATACATACACTCGATAAACATAACGCTCCTACTTTCGCAGTCGGGTAAAAATGAATCCTAGCTAGATCGATTTATCGCCCCCGAAAACGACCGGTTTCAAGTAAAACTATCTCAAGAGTCCATCATAATCATCATCATCATCAGCCTATCGCAGTCCACTGCTGGACACAGGCCTCTCCAATTTCAATCCAAGAGTCCATAGTTCATTTGAACTGTTGATACCCTTCAACTGTAAGTTCAATAAAACTGAACAAATTAAATCTTAATAAGGTACCTTTTTGCTGTCCTCCAAAGTGGTTTTACCGAACCAGTTTTACGTTACAAATAATATGAAAATTGGAACAAAAGCTGCCAAAAGTCGATTTAAATTTAGAACAAAAATTTCGATGAGTAATTTCCATTGAATTACACCATAGCAACGCGTACGTGCATACATATATGATGAATATGCATACACGTGAATGATTTGACCTCCTTTACCTTACAGCGGTACAGTTAGAATCGTGTTTCCCAAAACATAAGCAAGTTATTTCACGTTTTAGGTGTTTAGAAAACCACTAATCAGTATTTCTAAGATGTTTCTCACGGTATATATTAAACACGCGAAGTAAAAACTTTGTACACCTTTGTATGAAATATATACGAACGGAGATGTGTGAAATTTGGCACAGTTAAAGTTTGTGTGTATGCGTGTGTGCGTGTGCATGTGCTTGTGTAACAGCAGTACGGAAAATATACTTTAAATCTACGCAGAAGTACATACAAAAAACCTTGTACCCCTTTTAACAAAAAATATGCGAGCGATGGAGATATGGAAGAGTGTAGAAAGCTAAACAAATAAATATTTTCGGACATTTTAACACGCAAGTCCTATTCCCAAACTAACCAGAGCTTGTACTATGGGTACTAGACAACTAATATTAATACATATATACTTTTTTTGTAAATACATACATATTATACATAGAAAACACCCAAACTTCGAAACAAATATTTGCAGATCATACAAAACATTTGGTCCGACTCAGGAATCGAACCCGAGACCTCTAGTATAGCAGTCGCATACGCTACCACTGCGCCACCGAGGCAGATTATTATAAGAAAATGATTGATTTATATGCATTGATATGAGAAACTATTATATTAGGTGTAAAACAAACGGAGGGTTGACCTGATGCTGCCACTGCCAATCATCCACTACTGGATTCTCCATAGAAAGGAGGTTTTGGCCTACTTCCATGCAGGCCAGGCGGGTTAGTACAGTTTGTTTAGAGACTTTCTTCTCCTTGCAGTTTAGTTGTCCTTGCGTCTTACTAGATAGCTTACTTGTCGACTCTTACGACACTCACGACTAGGAGAAGTATACGGTGTGGGATTATATTCTTTTTAAGCCTCGCCTCTCCGAAACTATATAACCGATTTACACTTTTTTTAAACGCCTGTATTGCAAGCTTGCCTATTAAAGGACAGTTAACATTACATTTGAAAAGAGACACAAACAGATTGAAAAGAGACACAAACGAAGTTGCGTGGGCCACCTAGTATACTATACATATACGTAATATATACTCAGGTGAAACAATAACCTACTTATTAAGTCGTAAAAAGAACAGTTATGGCGAATTAGACAGACGATATGAACGAAAGACACGTTTAACGAGTCTAAGTGAAGATGATCACTGATAACTGTGAATTTTCTATTTTTTTTTATGTATTAACTGTCAAAATGACTACTATGCCTGATGGAAAGCACGAGTACCAGAGTGGGGGGTCACCATTCTCAATGCAAAGGTGGACAATGAATTCCTTAATGAGATGCTTTTTCACGCCCCGCTTAAAGAAAGGACTTCCAATGTTGATAAATTTAAACCTGTATAATACCTTATTTTATGATAGATTGGGTAAATGAAAAGGCTCACCTGATGGGAGGTGCCGCCATCACACGTTGTTGAAAAAAATTTAAGGGTGGATCACTCTCATCATTTAGGGATATGAAAAATAGATGTTGGCCGATTCTCAGACCTACCCGATGTGCACACAAAATTTGATGACAATCGGTCTCGCCGTTTCGGAAGAGTTTGATAACAAACACCGCAACACGAGAATTTTATATAAAAGTAGCTGACCCGGCAAACATAAAAGAATTTGTTAAAAAAAATTATTTAGGGGTAGGTTATCCTATCATTTAGGGGTATGGAAAATAGATGTTGACCGATTCTCAGAAATACCCGATGTGCACACAAAATTTGGTAAAAATCGGTCTAGCCGTTTCGGAGGAGTTTGATAACAAACACCGCAACACGAGAATTTTATATAAAATATTAGATTGGCCAATATTTATTTTGACCACGTGACTTAGCGCTCAGGGACGTCATTCCAATACATTAGTTAGTTTTCTATTAGTAACTGTATTATATAAACTACAGTAGACTAGTAAGAGGGCACGTGCCTAGCCTGAGTGCGACAGGTGAGGCCACCAGTCGGGGTGGCGGCGCGAGCCCTATAAAGTGCTTGCGCCCTTTTCTAAATATTGTTAGGGTTCCTAGACAAAATGGGGGCTAGCTACAAACAGAGGTGGCCGGATGTACGTCGTTCCAGAGATTTCCCTTCGAGGGTGCACCTGGTTCCCCGGTTTCTAGCACTCAAGACGGTGTGCGGTTTTTAGTCGGTTCGAGTCCGATATAACCACCAGCCTGGGGAATTCGAAAGGATTTCCGTACGAAAAAAACGGGAGGGAAGCACGTGCCAGCCTTTGATGAAGGGTTACGCTCCTCCTATTAATATTATAAATGCGTTAGTTTGTGAGAATGTATGGATGATTGTAACTTACTCTTTCACGCAAAAACTATTGAAGGGATTCAGATGAAACCTTACAGTAATATAGCTAATAGATTAGAATAACACATAGGCTACTATTTATAGCGATAGTAGACAAAGATGCAAGCGGAGCGGCAGATCACATAATATAAAAAAACTGCTAAAAAATAAGCAATATGAAAGTAATAACATTACAAAAGTGTTATCTATCTTTTGTGTCGTGAACTCCTGAATAATTGAATGACACACGTTATCAAAACAAAATCGATTTCTTTAATTCATATCTACGTTTACTTTATTTTCATTTGTTATCGGGTTGAATACAAGACACGATTCAAAACAAACAAGATTTCATTTTATACCTTCATATTATCGAACTGTTCTAAAAATAGACCACAGTTGGGTCTGTGTGTATTCTTTGTGAGAAGTTAGGTCGACTTATTACATCATTATCATCAGCCTATCGCAGACCCTTGCTGGACATAGGCCTCTCCAATTGTACGCCACTTAGTTCGATCAATAGCTTCTCGCATCCAGCTCCTGCCAGGCGTCTTGCGCAAATCATCGCTCCACCTGGCTTGTGGACGTCCTACACTACGTTTGCCGAGACGCGGTCTCCACTCAAGAACTCGTTTACCCCAACGGTTATCGGTTCTTCGGCAATTGTGGCCAGCCCACTGCCACTTCAGCTTGCTAATCCTGTGGGCTACGTCGATGACCCTGGTTCTTTGTCGGATCACCTCGTTTCTAATGCGGTCCCTTAGAGAAACGCCGAGCATATACCTCTCCATTGCACGCTGAGCGACTTTAAACTTATGGACCAGTCGAACCGTAAGTGTCCACGTTTCGGCTCCGTAAGTCATTACGGGTAGGACGCACGCATTGACGCACGTTGGACGCAAATCCTGTGGGCTATGTCAACTTATTACGGGCAACCGAATTCTCAACAGCCACTTCAGATAAATCGTGGACAGCTAAGATGATATCCATTGAAATTAATATCTAAGGATAAAAAAATTCATAAACAGTAGAACCACGCTGATTTCAACAGGGTCGCCTTGATCGCGGCGGTTGTACCCTCGCACAGAAGATCAACGTAAAATGAGCATCATTCGTGCCGTCGTATTTAGTTGGTGAGTACGAGACTGGAGACCTAAAGATGTAGAAGTATCGCCAGGCCGCCATGGTCACGTCACCATGCCGCATTGTCGCATTGTCTGCATTCGCAATGAATATGGTGAGCACCACTTTTGAATTCTGCTTATGCTTTCGATCAGGCAAAGCAGTCAATTTGGTAGGCCCATACATAAAAAAAATAACAAATGGAAAATACAGAATAGGTTTTTTTTAATATCTTTATTTGAGTACACTGTTCGCCTAGTGGTTTCAGTGGTCGCCATACCGCTTCCTATTGCGCCAGGTGTTGTGGGTTCAAATCCTTCATGGGGCAACAATTTTTGTGATCCATAAATTGTTGTTCTAAGTCTGGGTGTACTTTGTGTCCATTTCATGTATGTTTGTAAAGATCCCCGTGACACAGAAATGTATATTCCTAATGGGGGGAGTTATTTTTAAAAAAATTTAGAGGCTTTTATAATATGAATAGGATTAATTTGACTGCCTCGGTGGCCCAGCGGTAGCGTATGCGACTGCTGTTTCTGAGGTCTCGGGTTCGATTCCCGGGTCGGATCAAATGTTTGTATGATCTGCAAATATTTGTTTCGTAGTTTGGGTGTTTTCTATATATGATATGTATGTATTTACAAAAAAAAAGTATATAAGTATTATATCAGTTGTCTAGTACCCATACTACAAGCTACGCTTAGTTTGGGACTAGATGGCGTTGTATGTTAGATGTCGGAAATATTTTATTTAATTATACTAACTTTCGCGTTTCTTGACATGATAAAGCCAAATCAGAAGTGTGTAATAACTTTAAATTGCCATTGCCACCACCTACCTTACTAGATTTCTACACGACCCTAAGATTGACTGGAAGAGAATGGAGAGAGAGAGAAACTTGGGCATTAAGTCCGCCAACGTACAAATGTGCTTGAAGTTTTTAAATAAATAAATTAAACTTGAAAAAAAAACTATACACATCCGTTATGCCAGCATGGGAAGTATAGTACACCAAAATCTGATTCGATAAAGAGAGGGTTTGTAAATACAGGAACGTGAACTTGGAAACGCGCATGTTGAAAAGACGTCATAATTATATAAATATAGATATATGTATATGTATATACTATAATTAATACATAAAAGCTCGTGGGAGAAAAATGAATAATCCTTAAGGTAATTATCCGTTAGAACACCCACACACAGTAAAACAGTGTGTTATTCAACTGCGAACCCACACATAGGATCTGGCCTGATTCACATTATAACATGGCCGAAACAAAGATGTAGGAATCTAAATAAATAAATAGAATTGAGTTTTCTGTTATTTCAACTAAATGCATATATGAAAGTGTATACGGTATTTACCTCAAATTATTCATTTTTAAGGCGAGGCGCTCATAGCCCAGTTGCAATCGGTGATTGAAACAATCACCCAGGGTAAGCAACGACGGCGCGGTCAGTACCTGGATTGGTGACCGCTAGTGGCGTGTTACCATGAGGGTCTCCGTAATTCGGAGGACACGTTAAGCAGTCGGTCCCCGTTGTTATCATAGGATAACAATCGTGAAGCTTAGTTGAAGGCCTTTGGGCGGCTTGAAAACATCCAACGGTAAGATTACGTAGCCACAACGTTATCTTGCCAGTCCCCAACCCGCACTTGGCCAACATGGGGACGTATGGTCTTAACCCTCTCCTGAGAGGACACCCGAGCCCAGCAGTGGGACATTAGGGGTTGTTGATGATGATGATGATTAATTTTTAAATATGTCTATCAATTTGATTCCAGTTAATCTCTGGAAAGGCCATACCGATATCGACTAGACTTTCACTGGCAGATAACTTATATAAAGAGTTACTTAGGCTACTATTAAGACTAGTTTCACCCCACTTTGTTACTCGTTGGGTTATATAATAATGGACTCCTTGCGAGAGGGACCATGCTTCAGCAGTAACGGATCGACTCAAGTCAAGTCGACCCACACTATGGTGGCTTACTGAGATGCTCTTTCACGCCCTGCTTATAGGACCCGGGATCGTAGTGGGATGTAAACACGTGGAAAGTAGAACCAAACCCTTTAGTTCGAGAGCGTGTTTCTACGACTCTGAGACGGTGACTTCCAAGACCAGCACGCGTTGTCCGGTAGAGGAAGAGAGAAGGTGGGGTCAGTTGGAAGAGCTCTTCAGAACACTCTCCATGGTAAAGGCGGTAGAGAACTGCTAAAGAGGCGATATCTCCCCGCAACTACAGAGGCAGAAGAGACTCGGTTGCATCGGCACTGTTGTTTTAGATAAATTACACCCAAGCCAAAAAGAAATTGTATTTATCACCAAATATTTGTTTACGGTAGGTAGCGATTGTTTGACTCTGGTTTAGCAGTCGGTTTCACTGCCTAGCCTAATAGGCCCGTTAAAAGAATAGTAGTAAAATATTGGCGTTCTGTCTACCCCTTTCGGAGGTTTAAGGAACACTTATTCTTGAAATATGAATTGTAGTCGTAGTCACTCTCCTTAAAACCTAGTTAAAATTATACATGTACTCTGATCCATTAAGAGTAACTGAAGTGGTGTTGTATAACATATTCGCTTGAAAAGTTTAGATAATATACTATCACAATACTTATGTAAGGGAAACGCTGTTAGGTAAAACATTTCTCATTGTGTGCTTCGTACTTCTCACATAAAGTAAACTTACATGTAAATTGTCTATCATTATATAATAAAGACACGTGTGGGTAGCTCAAGGGCCGACGACCTGATGACGGTCACGGGAAGAAGTGTGGCGATCCTTGGAGCAAGCCTATATCTAGCAGGGGTCTGTCGTAAAAAAGCGGTTCCCGGATCCCTCTCGTCTCAGACCCAGAGTGGCACACTGTGTGGTTTTATTCGGTTCGATTCCACACATTGACACACCGCCACGCCGCAAACCCCGGTGGGGTGAAGGCGCGAGGGGATTTCGACAGGTAAAAAAAAGCCTATCTCCAGTAATGGTATTTTGGTTAGGATGATGATGATGATGTAATATACATATTACATGGTGTGCCAAAACAATGTATTAACTTTTTTTAATGAAAATGTGGAAAGAATTCCTGACGGAAAAGTCAAAGTACCAAAAACCTTTGTGGAAGAACAGGTGTTACGTCCCTCGAACACAAAGGAAGATTATTTGACCTGGCGCTAATTGACGCGAGAATTTCAATATCGCGATATAGGATTAGTAGTTACTCCGTAAATAGGTGTGTCACAGATAGATGGCGCTATGGCATGTTTTTTTTGTTGCGCTCTATGTTGTAGCCACTGCCTGTCTCATAAGATATGCAAGGTTTTAAGTAAATTATGGATAAGAAGAGGCAAACGTACAGACACAAAAAAAGCAACTACACAGTTGACCTAGTGGTTTCAGTGATCGCCATACCGCTTCCTTCTTCGCCAAGTGTTGTGGGTTCAAATCCTACATGGGACAACACTTTGTGTGATCCACAAATTGTTGTTCTAAGTCTGGGTGTACTTTGTGTCCGTTTCATGTATGTTTGTAAAGATCACCGCGACACAGGAATTTATATTCCTAATGCAGGAGTAATCTTTAAAAAAAAAAACTGATAGTTAATGGATACCGTAACCAACGGACACGTGAAACTCAAGAGTTACATTATCCCCCACCAACCAAGTTATAAAGGTGGGAAGGTGGGGTTTTCCCATGTGCGTAGGTATATATTTCCCACTATACTAGGTAGAAGTAATGTTGCTTTGTTGTATAACAATCCATTAAAGCACAAAGAACATATTTATCTTTATATAATTTTTATGCTGCCTATTATTTATGTAAGCGGTATGCGTCGAACGCTGATATATAAAGTAAGAGTCTACCCATATCTGGAGCCGACGTGATATGGAATGGAAGGGAGTATGTCTAGCAGACCAACAAAGAAAGATGGTCCCTCCACATCCTTCAACCAATTATCCGCATCGGAGTAGCCTAATGGGCCGTTTACACGTATAAGTGACGAAGTAATTAACTTAATTACTTCGATTCACGCGTGTAAACAGTCGCTTAACAGCTCTTTAGTCACAAGTGGTAAGTAAAAGATTTAGTGATTAATTAGAACAGTATCGAGTCTATTTTTTGAGTGTGTGAGTCTTCTCCGGTAAGCGTAGCCTTTACCTAATTTGTTTTATGGAATGAAATGATTTATTTCACATAAATATGTGGATTTACAGTGTGAACTTTGGAGACCGTCTATTTATCCACTGGTGCCATGTGAAAATTTATTTTAATTGAAATTATAAACAATCTATATTATGCTATTAAATCAACTTTAATCAATAGTATTCATCAATGTCAAAAAAAAAAAAATTGTCCTAACTAAACCTAATAACTACCAAATTGTAAGTCAATCAAATATTACATAATTTAAGCTGTATTCTCATTTTCAACCAAGAAATTATTTCAGTGAATAATATGACTTTACCAGGAGCCATCTTTTGAGATGGTTCTTAAAACGACACATTGGCAATTATTTGATGCAATCAGGAATTTTATTATACACTCTTATGCACATTGTGTAACAATTATTTTGGTATTAAGCTGTTTTTGGAGTATATCTTAAAACTAACCTATTTGGTATTAAGTTCGCATGTGGACGCAACAATTTAGCGAAGTACATTATTTTTATTTATTTATTTATTTATCTTCATTGCGTACATATTACAAAATACAAAATAAAATGAGTGACAAAAAGAATTACTATAACAATTGGCGGTCTTATCGCTCACGGCGATCTCTTCCAGAAAACCATCATGGACATCAGATTGTTATGTATGATTTTTAGTACTACACACAATTAATACAATGATTACAATAAGAATTTAAAAGGGGAAAAAAAAAGAGAAAAAGAAAAACAAAATGAAAATAGTAACAATAATAAAAATAAATCAATAGAGGTTTATACCTGCTCAAAAACACATAATTAACTCCAGATTTACATTGACCATTGTAAGTAAACTTAAAAGATTTTAAGTTAAACACGTTTAAACACTCGACTGCTTAAAATCTAGTTACAATTAAGTTTAAATTAACCACTTGCCTACTTAATACGTGCAAACTGGTCATTAAAGCCTAACCCAGCTTATTTTGGGAGAAACACACGGAGAAAGAAGCAAGCAAAGAACATGCAACTAGTAGACAGAGTAAGAGAAAGGAGAGCTCTGTTAAATGAATGAATTGTCAATAGATTCGTAATAATGACTTGGGTGACATACGCTATTTTATATAAATTTTATATAACGTTTTTACCTGGACAGTTACAGATATTTAAACTTTTTCATGGTGATATATAATTTTTAATTTTCTAAGTTAATCTATATACTCTATATTATGCAATACACTTGACAACGTACAGACAGAAATAATGACAAAAAGAAGAGAAGAAAGGAGCTCAAAAACACCTCTGGTTTATTCCATGGCGCCTTCTAGCTGTAAACCCGACGTGTATAAATTCTATATATACGTACGTATATTTATGAGAATATTTTCTAAATTACCGAAAAACTTGTTTTAGTAAGCCCGTGTCAACTTCCCGCATATCCGCAGAGTATAAAACTAAGTGACTAAGAACCAATAAAACAGCCAGGTTTTCTTTTAATTCTCTTCCATACAAACCTTGTCCTGACAATAACAAACAAACACGTAGAAAAAAGAATTATCCAATTTGGTCCAGTCAATCGAAAGTTAAGCGCGTACATACATTTTTGGGATACATTTTTATTTATATACATTTATAATCATAAGTTAACAGTTCTAAAAATACTGTTACTGTGGGATATATCCGAATCTATTGACAGCTGTACGTACAGTTACGCGGCAAACGTCAGTATTTTAAATACGAAAGTGATTGTATGTTACGCTTTCACGCTTTAACTATCCAACTGAAGGCCTAGTGCATTTTTATTTCATCTCAACTCGCTTTATAAACACAAAAAATCCGTATCTCGCATTCGTAGATTTTAACATAAAAAATTTGTATTCGCATTCGTGGATCTAGACGCTAAGGGTGCATACATACTCTCGGAATGTCGTTTAGGAATTTCGATTCGAAATATCGAGTCTGGATTCCGTAAATACATCAAGAACTAGATTTGTTTCAACTCGGAATAACAAGGCGAATCGGATTAGGTAAAACTTCTTCCGGAGATCTACAGTTTGTATGTGGTAGATTTATAGGGTTTGAAATCGAGTCCGCCCTAATAATCTGCATCCATATTGACAGATACAGACTCTAATAGACAATAACCTGTACCCGTATTCGCATCCAGACTAAGATTTCGTGTTCGCAAATCTAGCCTAAAAATCCGACCGACATTTCATAGGTAACGGGTTAAGAATATAGTGTCACCACCCATATAAGAGACTCGGGGAGCAAACTGCAGGACAACATCAACTACAAAGAGAAGTAAAACTTTAAAAAACCCCTATCCCGCTCTTCTGGGTAGAGTGGCAAAGCAGGCCAAAGCCTCAGTGGACTGTTAAGGGCTGTTGATGACATGACAATAACTTATCTTGCAACAAAATACCATAAAATCAAATGGAATAATTTATTTTTTCTGTCATTTTCATTTCCTATGGATAAGGTCCGACCAAGACAAAGGAAACAAGGAAGCTTTTGTGCTTCTTTTTTTGAATTTACTCGCTAAATATTCAGACGAGGTAAGTGTAATAAATAATAACGGTGGTATAATATAAAAAAAACACGTTAGAGACTATAAGATTGACGTAATTATGGTTGAATTGCGAGCAACCAGTGCCATTGTCAAAGTAACGAGGTCGCTTGAACAATTGCATGCACAGATTACGGCTCACTTGTTAATTACTAATTTTTTTTTTACAATAACACAAATTGGAAAATGGACTCTATATCCTTTGCATTAAAAGTAAACATCGTCTTTAGGAAATTATTTCTTTCTAGGAAGCTTCAAATAAAATCATAGTAAGGTGTTCGATGTTCAAAATTCTACTGATGACGCAATTTTATATTATTTAATTTGTTTTTTTTTTAATTTGCCAATGCGAATTTTGGAAGTTCTTAGTAATCTGGGTCAAAGAAACTGGTATTCTCGTTTCCAAGTGTCAGACATAATATATAATGTTAAAAATTTTGTTTCCAATTAATAAAACAGTTACATAATGGTACGAATTAGGAATTATTAAACTTTGCTATATTCAGCGACATGAGTTCATTAACCAATAAAAAGATATTTAAAAATTAATTAATCAAAAACGTTATTACATAAATAAACTGTAGTACGAAAACATTTGTTTCTATTTAATTTTTCATTGATATTTTTAACATACTTTATTAAAATGGATTTTTTTTAAATGTAAAAATTACAAATATTGTTTATGCATTTTTTTTTTCAACTGTCGATTTTCGTTAACAAATTGATATCAATTAGGTCCAATGAACAATCACTACATAATAGAAAACAAAGTATATATCCCTATATCCCTATGTATGCTTGAATCTTTAAAACTACACAACGGATTTTGATGTGATTTTTTTAATAAATAGAGTTATTGAAGAGCAAGGTTTATATGTATAAACTAGCTTAGTCCCACTGTTACAATAGCGAACGCGGGTAACACCGCGGGACTCAGCTAGTATAATTTAATTACAAAAATAAGATATCAAATGAAATATTGAATGAATTTTTTATTTGTTTGTTGTAGAATACAACAAGCTAAACTCATTTCTAATTTATTGCGAGTTTATTTTCAAAAAATCCAAAATTTATTTTAAAAAATACGCGCCCCATATCTACTCGACTTTATCTCCTGCTCTTTGGGAGTTGGTTATTACATAAATTGAACACGAAACAAGAGCTTTTTTAGTTCATATTACAAGTGCTAAACGGTCGACAGTATATTTACCCTATTAACTATCAATCCTATTTAATAATAATAAGTATAAGTATTTTGGACATCTAACACACAACGCCATCTAGTCCCAAACTAAGCGGAGCTTGTATTATGGGTACTAGACAACTGATACGAATACATAAATACTTTTTTTTGGATACTATGGTGTAGAGCTAGTGTATGCGACTGCTGTTCTTGAGGTCTCGGGTTCGATTCCCGAGTCGGGTCAAATGTTGGTATGATCTACAAATGTTTGTTTCGGAGTTTGGGTGTTTTCTATGGGTGATATGTATGTATTTACAAAAAAAAATCTATATATGTATTTATATCAGTTGTTTAGTACCCATAATACAAGCTCTGCTTAGTTTGGGACTAGATGGCGTTGTGTTAGATGTCTGAAATATTTATTTATTTATTTATCTTCAGCTTAAGAGGGCGCTCTATACAGTGGCTAGAAGTTCAAGGTCTCAATTTCAAAGCCTAGCTCTCTTTCTCAGCATCTTTCTCTCTCTGTTTTTGTACTGAAGTCTTACTTTTATTGAAATCAATACGGGAGCGGATCAGAATCGTGTTGCGTTGCGTGATTGCAGATTGAAAATTATAATACTGTGGAAGTATTGTTGTTTTTCATTTGTTGAATAATCAAATTTATTATTCATATTTCTAATCTTGAATAAGCACATTCTTACACGAAGTAAAAATAAGTGCGCGTTAACATCAACATTCATATTGAAGATGGAACTGAATGTTGCGATAATCTCGCCATCTTGATTTTCTTTCAAAACAGAACTTCTAGTCTTTGAAAACACCAGGACGGAAGCGTATTTTAACTGACTTAAAAGAAATATTTTCAATTCGGTTGTAATTAATCATTTCTGAACCGAATTAAGAGCTCTGAGACCACATTAAGCCGTTGGTTCCTGGTCATCATGAACATCTATGAAATCATTATTAGGAATTCAGTGCCCTCAAATATACTGAAAAAGGAGGAACTATAGAAGGCGCTCATAGCCCAGTTGCACTCGGTGATTAGAAACAATCATCGAGGGTAAGCAACGATGGCGCGGTCAGTACCTGGACGGGTGACCGCTGGTGGCATGTTACCATGAGCGTCTCCGTGATTCGGAGGTCACGTTAAGCAGTCGATCCCGGTTGTTATCATACGATAACAGTCGTGAAGCTTAGTTGGAGGCCTTCGGGCGGCTTAAAAAAAACATCCAACGGCAAGATTTACGTAGCCACAACGTATTCTTGCCAGTCCCCAACCCGCACTTGGCCAGCGTGGGGACGTATGGCCTTAACCCTCTCCTGAGAGGAGACCCGAGTCCAGCAGTGGGACATTATGGNATACGATAACAGTCGTGAAGCTTAGTTGGAGGCCTTCGGGCGGCTTAAAAAAAACATCCAACGGCAAGATTTACGTAGCCACAACGTATTCTTGCCAGTCCCCAACCCGCACTTGGCCAGCGTGGGGACGTATGGCCTTAACCCTCTCCTGAGAGGAGACCCGAGTCCAGCAGTGGGACATTATGGGTTGTTGTTTTGTTTGTTTTTTTTTTTTAAATATACTGACAACTATTTCAACCTTCGAATGCAGTTCGCCCTCAGGTTTGCGGACCTCCTACGCCAGACGCACCATGGAAAAATTGATATTTAGGTAAAACCGGTTGAAATAGTGTCGACCCCAAATATAAACTTGGAAAAAATTAAGGTTACGAAGAAAGTAGTTTAGGAATATACATTCCTGTGTCACGGGGATCTTTACAAACATACATGAAACGGACACAAAGTACACCCAGACTTAGAACAAAAATTTATTGATCACACAGTGTTGTCCTATGAGGGATTTGAACCCACAACACTTGGCGCAGTGGGAAGCGGTGTGGCGACCACTGAAACCACTTGGCCAACCGTGTAGCCAAAGTAAAACCAGAAAAAGATTTATCTTTATAAGACGGGTATAGATTCTTCCTTTCCCAATGAAAATTGTAGATAAAAAAATTAAAATGTGGTGTCGTGGGACACCAGGTAGGAACGAAGTTTCTTCGGCTAATGTAGAATCGACACAAATTGCAAAAAAAATCGTGCTCAATTTTATGTAGGTTTTCTTGATTTTTCTCTTAAATTTTGCTGATTAGTTTTTATTTAAGTACAAGAAAGTATTTAGGAAATTCAGTAATTTAGGATATAATAAATTACTTAAAATAAAAAAACATAGTAAATCAAATTATCAACTAAAATAACAAAATATGTCTCTTTATTTTTGTTTGACAACATAAAATTACATCCCGCCTGCGCACGTCACATTGAACGGTTTTATTCCACGCACTTTTTTTCACGGATTTTTTCTTACGGTTTTACTATCACATTTTTTTCAGTTCGTTCGCGCAGCAAAATCCCTGTCCCCTCCAAGCCTGCCGTAATGAACTTCGTTCCAATACCCTAAGATGGAAAGTTAAGATATGAAGACTAAAATTTATTACAATTCGACATGATATAGGCTCATTTGATATTTGTTTAAAGTAAATTTTGAGTCAGTAGTTTTGTTGACACCATTTATTTCAAGATCGTCATGGAAACGTATGCGAAACACTCTGTCTACGGTACAAACAAACGCGTATCTACGTCATTGATGAAAACGGTAATGATTTTTACCCTACTGCACTGAAAGGAGAGTTAGGATCAGCGCCGACAGGCGACGGTTTTAAATTCGAAATAAAATGACGGCGAGGGAATCGAGGGACGGTTGGTTTTTGCATCAAATACAGTTGTATTGTAAAGAGCTTTAGGTTCGATTTACATTGTTGCTGAATTATTCGCCGCCACTTTGACCGTCGGCGTTAACCTCTAACCATCTTTATTATAGTCACATAGATCTTATTCCAATCTGAATAGTACACAGTTACACACAGCATCTTGATCTTCTAGTATTGTGTGCGACTTCCCAATGTTGGGATACCGGATATGCTCAAATATGTCTTTCTTCTTTTTTCTTTTTTTTTTAGACGACTCCCGCATTAGGAATATACATTCCTGTGTCGCGGGGATCTTTACAAACATACATGAAACGGACACAAAATACACCCAGACTTAGAACAACAATTTATGGATCACACAAAGTATTGTCCCATGTAGGATTTGAACCCACAACACTTGGTGGAGTAGGAAGCGATGTGGCGACCACTGAAACCACTAGGCCACCGTGTAGTCATGTGTCCTCATGTAGGCAAGGGATTTATTTTAAAATGTAATAATTGTGTAAATATTTTGTATTTTTCCTAGCTTTTATGTATTTCATACCAGTTATTACTAACTTTTAAACTACAAGGGTAAGCGGGTTCTGGAGCGGAGACCACATCTTGGCAAACCTAGTGCAGCACGTCCTCTGAATGCAAAGAGCAGCTGATCTAGCTGTGGTGTGCCTTAGCGAGAGAGCCATGAGAGGCCTATGTCCAGCAATGAACTGCAACGGGCTGATGACAACAAACTAAAGTGGAGTGTTAGAGTCTGATCAATAACTACAGTGGCATACGAAGATATAAAGAGCCATGTAATTGTCAAAAACCACTTGGTTCGATTTTCGACTTCTCGCATCCAGCTCCTGCCAGCCGTTTTGCGCAGATCATCACTCCCCCTGGCTTGTGGACGTCCCACACTACGTTTGCCGAGACGCGGTTTCCACTCAAGAACTCGTTTACCTGAACGGTAACCAGTTCTGCGGCCAATATGACCAGCCCACTGCCACTTCAGCTTACTATTCCTTGGGTTACCTCAATACCTTTGCAACCAAGGACATCTTGCCGGATCACCTCATTCCTTATGCGATCCCTCAAAGAAACGCCGAGCATAGGCCTCTCTGTAGCACACTGAGCGACTTTGAATTTGTGGATCAGTCGTGCCGTAAGTGTCCACGTTTCGCCTGTCGTGACGGGTAGGACGCACTGATTAAAGAATTTCGTCTTAATAGATAAATGTTAACCACGAAAGCATAAAGTACGTATAATTAGATATGCGAATATATTGATTTAAAAAACGCAACGACGGCGCACCTTGAGAAACGCAACTGAGCGAAGGTTCCGGTACAGGAAATGTATTTATGTAGTAACAAGCTCAACGAAGTGGTCGACATACCTAGTGAATTCAACAGCTACGCTGCCAAAAATTTGCACACGTAAATGTGTAGACTTGCATTTAATTAAAAAATAAAAAGAATTCATACCAATAGTATAAATTCGAAAGTAAATCTGGCTGTTACACCTTCACGGGTAAAACGATTTCATTGAAATTTTAACATGCGAGATACTTTCTGATTCTTTAGGACATTGGCTTCTCTTTACCGTGATACCCGACATGCATGCGGGCGAAGCCGCGTGAAAACGCTAGTGTCTAAAATCTATCTGCCAATGAAAGTCCCGTCCAAATCAGTCCAGCCGTTCCAGAGTCTATCCAGAACTAACGGTATATGTACCGTGTAAACATTATACATTTGGTAAAACGCGGGTTTTTTAATAATGCAAACAGATTTATTATAATGACTGCCTCGGTGGCGCAGTGGTAGCGTACGCGACTGCTGTCCATGAGGTCTCGGGTTCGAATCCTGGGTCGGACCAAATTTTTGTATGATCTGCAAATATTTGTTTCTGACTTTGGGTGTTTTCTATGTATAATATGTATGTATTTACAAAAAGAAAAAAGAAGTATTTATGTACTCATATCAGTTGTCCAGTACCCATAATACAAGCTCTGCTTAGTTTGGGACTAGATGGCGTTGTGTGTTAGATGTCAGAAATATTTATTATTTATTTATTTTATAGATCCACTCATCTAGATAATAACTGTACTCATCTAGAGTACAATAATTTGTTTTATATCTTGCTGTGATTAATGGTTTCTTTCTGTATTACGGCATTAGGTTTAAAATCAATTTGTGAACGGAATAAAACCCAAAACAATGATTTTTGCAATTTATGTCCGTTTGTGCATCTTAATCTCAGAAACGTAACAAACAACCGATTTGAATGTTGTTTTCACTAATACGTTGCAGTTATCCCCACTTGACATTTAATGTTTGTTCCTAATGGGATGCAAACCTGTACCCTTCAAACAGACACTTTAAGAACTAAATCAAATATTACAACTAGATTAACAAGTAATGAAGTATTTAAAAAAACCCGACAGCGTATATATTTTTTTTTTTATGTACCCAGTGAATACTCTCACGATAAGACGAATCTATTGACACCACTCACTTAAAAATACGACAATCCGTTTAGGCTCTAGGCGGTGCCAAAGAAATATATGTGTGTATATTTCATTCATACACTCGAAAAACATAACACTCCTTCTTCCGCAGTCGGTTAAAAATAAATAAAATTATTTAGACCGGCTGAAAGTCGGTTACCTATCGAAAATCTAAGGATACCAAAAAAAAAAAAACCTTATAAATCCTTACCTGATCGAAATCCTTCTGTCTTAACGGCATTTGAGACCTCACACTTGTCGAACTGTTGGAACTCATGTTCCTCAATGCATATATAGATATATTTATGACGTCACACAAAACTGGCCACTATCACAACTCATATATTAAAAAATTAATATACTAATCATGTGAGATCACAGTTTACAGCTAAAGCTGCTTTTACATAATTTGTATGATTCTATTTTTAATTTTTCTAAGTAAGGTACTCTACTGGTGCTGTCGATTGTCAATTCTGAAAAAGAAAAAAAAAAATTTATTAAAAATATTGTCTATGATATAAAATCAGCATATAGTGGGTTCGGTTGCTATTAGACAAATTACCTAAATGTGAATTTACCTTTTAGGTAGATATCGAAAATTTGATTCAAAATATTTTTGAAAATTAATAATATTCAAGTAAACCTCTAACAAACTATGGTTACAAAATCTGCTGTTCTATATACAAAATTACAAATAAATAAAATTTTATTTGTTTTCAATATAAAATCATGATGCTTAAAAATAATGGTTTATTTAAAGTTAATTGTCTATCAAAAAAAGTAAAAAAATATTTTGTAAATGTCAAAATATCGTAAATATTATGAAAAATCTGAAAAATGTGTTCTAATTACGTCAGCTGCTACATATGTTGATGATTGGAATATCCATGGTGTTGAGTTATTACACTTAAATTGTTAATCTTATACCTTTACTGTTCAAAAGTACTCAATTCCCTTTTCTTATTTTTAAAGACAACTCACATGTTAGGAATCTATATACTGTGTCGAGTAGTCTACAATACAAACATACTAGAAACAAACAGAGGACAATCAGAATGATAATTCGTAGATCTCGCAAAGTGTTGTCTCATTTGAGATGTGAACCCCGATATACTGCGCCATCTGTGCAATAGAATTTGCATATCTATTATAACATTTTCAAGCCTCTACCAATGATAGTATGACATTCTGCACACGGCTGATTCCAAGTGATAGACAGTCTATATTTGTATATTTCTAAATGTATACATTTCAGAGATGAATATAGACATGACACTAGGGTAACCAACTTTTTTTGAAGATAGTAGTAGCAGGATTCCGAATTTTTATTTTCTAGTACGAAATAAAAATATTTGGAAGAAAAAAATGTATTTGCGTTTTATTTTTTTGTTTATAATGCCATAAATACGTATTTATGCGAATTTTTTAACACATGCTATAAATTTTTCGCTATCTTTTTCAATGCTTGCATGACAATCAAAATTTATATCAATAAACAATTCTTTAATAAATTTAATATATATCTAATTTATATCAATAAATAGTACTTAATTAAATTAATGGACACAATTTTTTTTATTCTCTCCCGTTAATCACTGACAACTATTTTCTTTAGTAAAAACTGAAGTGACGGTAGATATGGTTTTTTTTAAATTTTGTAAGATAGCGGACATAAATTTATTGCCATTTGTCAACTGTAATTTTTTTTTTTTTAACTTAAGTGTACTATTATATAGTTATTTTCTTAGCTGGAAGGTAGGAAATAAAGTATTTTCATATACTTTATTTGTATGCAAAAGTATCAAGTACAATTACCAAAAATAAAGTAGGATATGTTACTATAAAGTATGGTTGGCAACCCTACCTGACAAAGAACAAATTATGCTGAGTTATTTACTCAGGCACTGAATTTTCTATAACTTATGTATGGTACAGACAATCATTTTTCCAACTTCTTATCATATCAACAGCAACACTTATACGGTTTTGGCCCAGTACTCTGCATGGGAATGGAGTTTAGCATCATATAAGTCATCACACACACATCGCACATTGCAGGCCAAGCTATCAAATATTGTTGGCAGAGAAACTCCACAGTCACTTTTGCCACTGATAAGAAAATACTATTACAAATACAGAGTGTCATCACTCCTGTTCATCCCATGCATGTCATACTAGCCAATCAAAGAATCAAACTAAGCAGTACCACTTTACATAAGAGAAAGAAAATCTGGAAACAAACCATTTACCAGTCTGTCTTGCCAGTGTGGTAGACCAAAGCCTCCTTGCTACAAATAGGCATATGTTCAGCAGTATACTGTTGCCTATGAGGCTCAGTGGTAAAACACTGTTTAAAAAAGTAGATAGCTTGGTTTAAGTTCTACGAGTTCAGGATGGTAAACAAATAGAACAATTAAATCCATGTTTACCAATTCAGGCTTCATAACTGTACAGATAACCTTTAATACTTTATTGTGATTGCAGGAGAGCCATAGATAAGATTCGTAATCAAGCTTGATAAAACACAGACAATGACTACAGAGTATTTAATCTAAGTATAATTATGACAACAACAGTTAGAATCAAAGGAAGAACTCAGTGACATATTGATTAAAGTGGTCACCTTGTTCCTTTCCATTGTCCTGAGTATTGTGTTTCACAACTTAAGACCCTACAGGGGATAACACTGTGTGGTCCACAAATTGTTTCATGTATGTTTGTAAAGTTTAAACAGTTACATGTTAAAAAAATGAATGTATTATGTTTAATGTTGAAAACCAACAGCTAAAAAAAAGAATATGGTTAGTTTGATATGAAACATCAAGCCAACTACAGGTTTTCACGAGTTGCAACATAATAAATTAACAAAAGTTTTGGTACAGTAACAAACACAACACTACACCATTACAATATATAATTACAAAAATAAAAAATGACACCATTGAAAAAACTTATGATTGAGCATACTTCGTACAACACTATTCTTGGTGTTAAAAGGATGAATAAAGTACTCCTTGCACAACTTATTGAAGTCGCTTCTCGCTCTAATGATTAAAAAAATAGTAAAGGGTATTTATTGTATGAATATAGATTACAATATCAATATTATGGGAATGGATGAACAGCATTATCACCACCGTGTATTGTGTTATACCAAGCAATGAAACCCTAAATGCAATTCAGCAGGTTTATCAAGAAGTAGTATAGTAATAATAATTATGCTTTCAAACTATTTTTAACTGACTTCAAAAATGGAGGAAATTCCCAATTCAACTGCTTTTGTTTGAACTGAATATGGTTTTTTTTTTATTAGAAAGCTGGTGCTGGTCCCACGAATGTGATCCCATTTTAATATAGTCCAGTTCTTGAGGTGGTTTATGTTCAATTCTTATTTATAATGCTTGATGCTAATATATACAAGTGTTTTCCTTATTTGAAATAAGAACTGTTTGAATAAAATATTGACATAGACAAAAGCCCTGCCATAAACTCATCAGCTGATTATTTAATAAGTTTTAAAATCAAAACAAGTAAATGAATACAACAGGCCAGTTTTTACAGTTATACCATTGTACTAAAAAATCATGTCAAGAGGACGACAATCAGGTATAACTGCATTTTTCAACAAAAACTCACTGAACAGTGTCTGCCTAGTCAACTGGAACAGCACTATTATCATAAAAAAAAATAACCCATATGACCATAAAGTACCCACTTTCTAAGAGCGTAAAATTTTATAAGAAAAAAGCGGGAATTTCTTATAACAGTAATCGAATATGCTTAGTGTAAATAAGAAAAAGTAAAAGTGATATGCATATGACAAAGGAATCGAGATTTTGCAACCTAAACAAGGGCAGACGAAACATGTTTTTTTTTCCATGCAACAGTCACAAACAGGCGTCATACCTTTACAGTTTCACAGACACACTTCATGGCACTGCGTTTAACACTAAATAATCATGAAATAAACGATTTATACGAAATAAATTGTTCAATTACGACTGATTTCTTAGCTTGACAGTACACAGGTAGTTACACATCTGTACCTGACAATCGACTGACACTAGATATTTTTATTATTCCACACATTTGGGTTCAATCGTTAGCCAATAGAAGCAATGGCACATGGAAGATCTATATAATTTGATCGTATAATACTTACGTAGCAATCGTTTTCACTCTGTCATCGACCACATTTCACTTGAAACTAAAACAATGCAATAAGTCGTAATATGTATCACTTTAACGATCACAATTTCACTAGCAAAATTCAATACAGAAAACTATAATCTTGAACTAAAATATTCATTTCTTTCATGCACTAAATGAAAAGAAACAATAAGGAGGAAGAGAGAACAAATCTCATTTTATTTTTAGACTTTAATAGCAGAGGGCGCTTGGGAGTTCATTTTATAAATGCGTTCAGAATATTATAAGAACTGAGTAACGAGACGAGTTGGCGCACTGAGTGAAAAGTAAACTACAATCTATTTGCAATACAAATAAGTATATTAAATTTCAATACAAAGTAAACAACAGTAAGGAATAAGTAACTGGAAAGTGGAACTTCAGCCAAAGCACACTACTAGTTTGTGAAATATTTTCTCTTCTATAATAAACAGTACATAGACATCATAGTGGAATTCATACAGAAATTCATCATAAAAGAATCTTTTAGATGGCCGTGGAGACCAAGGAGAGTTGGTTTGCCTTCTTCTTCCTAGCCTTTATTATTCCCAAGATTTGGGAACGGCAACTAGTTTAACCAGTTTTACCTGAATATCAGTTTTCACACGGAGCGACTAGCATCGGACCTCCGCAAGATTGAGGGTGAACTGAAATTGAAGTTTGAACTAGTTGTCAGTATAATTAAAGGCACTGACTTCCAATAACGATTGCCATAAATGTTCATGACAACCGGGACCGACAGCTTAACGTGCTCTCCGAGGCACGGGCGGGAAACACCGCCATATTCCATACTCCGTGCTATTAAGAATTTCTTGTAAGAAAAACCCAACAGCAGTCCGACCCGGGAATCAAACCCGAGACCTCTTGATCTGCAGTCGCTTACACTAACCACTAGACCAACGAGGCAGTCTGCCCACTCTCTGAGATTTGTTCGTTAGCTAGGAAGTAGACTTGTGGAGTTTAAATGCTGAAAGTATAATGGGTTCCACCGATACAGATGGACAGGGATTGGTAATACCAGCAATAATAAGTATAATAAATCTGTGATTGTAATCACTCTACAGTCTGTGCCATTCAGTTTCAGTTCAGTAATTCATTTAGTTCACAGTTCATGAATCACATTCAAATGTTCACTCTATTTACTCGGTTCAGTTTAGTATTTTTGTAACGTAGTGTTTGTGTTCTGTTTGGTCTTTCTTGTTTTTATTTTATTTATAGAACAAACAATAGGCGAAACCTTATCTAAAAAAATTAAAACATTATTTTTAACTTGTAGTTACAATCATGTGCTATATAATAATTACTGGTCGAAGTTTAGCATGGCTATTGCTAAGTTTAGTTGCGTTTATGATGATTTTAACTGGAATAATGACGCCGAAATGGCTCATGGGACAACCAGTTGTCCTAAACGACAATAATATTACGAGTTTTTATGTTCCAAGCGTCGGAATTTATAACAGGTATTTCATTATTATTTTATAAAAAGGAAAAAAAAACATTAACATCGCCACTTCCTTGAAAACTTGTTCTTTAAAACCAACCAGAGTTGAAAACAATATCTAACTTTATTCTTGTCTATTTTTAACTAAAATAAACTCAAATGATAAATTTTATTTTTATTAATATCCTTTTTAAATAAAAAATCAGGAACTTCTTTAGCGTATAGTGTTATCGTAATAAACACTTTGGAAAAGTAATTATATAGTAAATAATATATTTACCTTTCTATAGTTGTTTACTTATTTCTTATTCTGCTTCTTATAAATATCATTAAATACACAAACATCATCATCTATCCTCAAACTAAGCAAAGCTTGTACTATGGTTACTAGATAAGTCATATAATACATTTTATTTTCTTTTATAAATTTAAAGAGTTAAAGAGGCGCTCATAGCCCATTTGCTCTCGGTGATCAGAAACAATCACACAGGGTAAGCAACGACAACGTGGTCAGTACCTGGATGGGTGACTGCTGATATGCTATCATAAGTGTCTCTGTGATTCGGAGGTCATGTTTAGCAGTTGGTCACGGTTTTTATCATAGAATAACAGTCGTAAAGCTTAGTTGGAGGCCTTTGGGCGGCTTGAAAACATCCAATGGCAAGATTATGTGGCCACAAAGTTGTGTCGCCAGTTCCCAACCCGCACTCGGCCAGGGCCTTAATACTCTCCTGAGAGGAGATCCGAGTAGTGGGATATTTGGGTTGTTGATGATTGATAAAATATAACATTTGAAGATTATCAGAAACATATATTGAAGATCATACAATCATTGGGCCCAACTGTGGAATCAAACCCCAGACCTTAGCGGTCACATACTCTACCATTGCACCAGAAATCTGCAACTGAACACACACATATTTCTTAGTTACATAAAATATAAAAATCTTTGCTTTTAGATGTATGCGCATGAGAGAAGATCACAATAACTGTGCATCATTTTCCTTTTATGGTCTAGCAACTGACTCTTCTGTATACCCACCTCCATGGAAGGCTGCAATGTTCTTCTTATCTTTATGTAAGTAAGTCTGTTCTCTTTTCTTTTATCTCTTTCATCAATATTGAGTTAAGTTAACAGAAGCTTCTCCGATTTTGAAGTGAGAGAGCACTCAAAAAGTAGTTCAATATTTGTGTTTGTTGTGTTTATTTATTAGTTATAGTATAACTCTGCACACGACTTTTTGCTTGACTGCCGGTAATCGCGATAACAAGATAACAAGTAGTGTATGTCTTTTCTCAGGAATCAAAGTATCTCCTTGACAAATTTCATTGAAATCGGTGCAGTGGTTTAGCCTTGAAAGTATAACAGACAGACAAAGTTACTTTCTCATTTGTAATATTAGTATCGATTTAAATAGCTCACCAACACTCGTATACATTGTATACAGTTAAAACACACTTTGCGGTAAGTGTAAAGTGGTTTAGTGTTATAATTACTTATAGGTAAGCACCACATGCTCTACAAACAAAACTATTATCATAAGTTTATGCTAAAAATACAAGTTCTGGCAAAAACATGTGGAACAAAGTAACTCTTAAAAGGGTATTTAGTATGGGTTTGTGGAATTTGTTAAGCGAGTCATAGATTTGATATAACATGGCCCGGATCCAACCAGAGTAGGGTATCAGAAACCGGTCGTAGGGGTGTTTTAATTACAAACATCACAGACTTCTGGCTCCTGTGTTTCAGCCCGTCAACAAAAAAAAAGTGTTCATCCATTTTAATTTATACTTTCAATAAATATTGTATTTTACAGGTGCTGCTATACAATTTGCCACTGTGTTATGTGGCATAATTTCTTGTTGCGTGCAATCTGTGTTTAAGAAGAGTGTCATTTCATTGGCTGGAGCTACGCAAGCTTTGGGCGGTATGTTATTTTTTTCATATTCTTTATATTCTAGCTTTCTATATTTCTAGAAAAGTGTTTTTTTTATGCGATAGGGGGCAAACCAGCAGACGTACCGCCTGATAGTAAACGATTACCGCCGCCCATGCACACCAGCAATACCAAAGGCGTCAAAAGTGCGTTGCCGTCTTTGGGGGTTCGGGATCGGGAGTGGGATGGGTGGATAGATTTCTGGGGGGACCCCATTATCCTCACTCACTCTATGAAACTGCCCAGTCGCTGTTTCACACCGGTTTTCCGTGAGACGTAGTATCACTCCACTCGAGCCGAACCATGCATGCCGAATCGTAGCTCTCCCATGGTATTTACAAAATGAAAGTAGTTTATGAAGACCAGGGTGTTTTTAATTTAAACTGGATTTTACTATCCTAAGTAGTTTTAAAAAGACAATATAGCATTAGAGCAATTTCTTCTTTTCCAATATTGATTGGATGGAATGAATGTCTTGGGATTGATGCAATACATAAAATTGATATCTGTGTTTTTATTGAACTGCCACCTTTCTACCTACAACCCTCCTCAGTGATGTACTTGTGTCTAAACAGGATAAAAGAATATATAAAATTGTTTGAAGGAAAACGCATAGCGCGCATCTTGGAAGGGGAAAACACGCAACTATTATGGCTCAAAACGTTGGGTTCACCTCATACTATGTGCTTACTGTTAACTACACCGGTCATCATGCAAAAAGTCGTTAAAGTTGATTTTGGTAACTAAATCTACTTTAACGACTCTCCATGATTTCTCATTGAAGATGATTGCTCTTTGGTATGGTTGGCCGAGTTCAAACTAGAGTATGTATAAACATCCAATAATAAACCCACAGAGAGCGATACTTCGATTCTTGCGGAATGGTCCTCGAGAATCAAAGCATCAGACATCGTCCTACGTGACAGCCATTTCATCTCCATCACTTAAATGGCTGGCAATCCACAACTGTGTGGTTTTCTAGGGACTTTCTGCCTCACACAACATAACTGTTCAATGAACTGTCGCCTGGTATTATCGGACCAATACGACCTTCAAACCTTCAAGAAAAAAGCGTATTCCTTCTAAAAGGTCGGCAACGCACGTGTGACGCCTCTGGTGTTGCGGGTGTCCATGGGCGTCGGTAATCGCCTACCATCAGTCGATACGTCTGCTCGTTTGCTCCGTATTAAATAAAAAATAAATCTCCAGTAGTAGCCGTGCAAGCGAAGCAGAAGACAAATATAAAGAGTTAATTTTAAATTTATTGTATTTGTATGGATATGAAGTTCCTACAAGTAATATACATACTTTTAAATATCATAATGTGTGACTGCTCATTTTGCAGGTCTCTTTGGGGTTCTGGGGTTACTGTTGTACCCTTGGGGTTGGGGCGCTTCCCGCGTCAAACGCCTCTGTGGTGAAAACGCTGAACCATACATACTTGGCGATTGTTCAATTGGTAAGTTCCCATTAAATCCATTTTAACATGCTTTTATTAGCTTCATTTGTATGTAACGGAAACTTTGAACATGATTTTGAGCCAGGGTTGCCACTTTTTGGAAAAAAAATCGGTACAATCGAATGGTTATCAGAGACAGTCAATCGAATTTCAGTTCAATTCGAGTCATCAAAATGATGCAGGAAAAATTAAAAACTCATTTTTCAAATATTTTTCATGCATATTTCTTACTAGCTGATCTCCACAACCTCGTCAGCGAATTCTATTGCCCGTAGTGAGATTATAGAATGTGAACATAATTTGGTTGCCATAAAAAAAAAAAATTAAGATCTTATTACTTACGTATGGCCTTAACCCTCTCCTGAGAGGAGACCCCGACCCCAGCAGTGGGACATCATGGGTTGTTGATGAAGATCTTATTAGCTTCGTTCGTAAATATGTAATGGAAACTTTGAACATGAGTTTAACCTCTTTCAAAACGTCGGATTAACTTGACATTCGGAATTCTTAACAAAGACCGATGACAATTCAATATTTTGAAAAGTTAGACCAGTTTTCCTTACTAGGATATTCCGGAATAGCAGGTTTTTGCCTTTCGAAAAACTGGTAGTGGCTTTGCGCCCAGAAAGTTTGTTTTTAAGCACTATTATTATTTAAAATCTTTTTTGGTTGTTTCAAATGTTTATAATGTTTTTCCAATACCACTAGCTAGGATCTTCGTTTCACTGGATAAAAAGGTGTGGTGACATTTCACCACACCCCTTTATCCTATAAGTATCGTACGAGGCGAATAAGGGACTAAACTACGCAAGCCACCGTGAGAGAGTCACGCTTCGGCATGAATGGGCCGGGTTGACCAGAGTAATACCACGGTTCCACAAAAAATCGGTGTGAAACACCGCTGGTGGTGTGTTTCACCGTGTGAGTGAGGTTATCAGAGATATACCCCAACCCCTTCCCCATCCACCTCCCATCCACCTCTAATTCCCCCAAAGGCTGACAACGCACTTGTGACGTCTCTGGTGTCCATGGGCGGAGTTAATCGCTTATCATCAGGTAATACGTCTGCTCGTTTGCCCGCTATTCCATAAAAAAAGCAACATCACAAGTAAAGAGAAGGAAATCTTGAAAGAAACCGTATACATACCCGTCCGGACAGACAATACGCTAAAACCCCTTTTTTAAGGAGAGGCCTATGTCCATCAGTGGACTTTTAAAAGCTATTGATCTCGATGATAAATCCTCATCATCTATCCCTCCCTCCCTCATCAACATCTATGGTCTGGTCACAACAGGTGTAACAAAAAAACTGGTAGTTTCAACCAAGAAAAGATTAACTTTAGCAAATTTTTTAGAGAGATCTAAAAAATTTGCTAAAGTAAATCTTTTAGTTCTGAATAAACCATTCATTTATAGCCTTATGTGTCACAATAATACATATCGGTTGGTTTCTCCATTGTCCTCATTTTAAAATAATTTGTCATGTAACTTAATTCATATATTTTCCTCAAGACGAGTGTACGAAGTTGTAAAGAAAAGTTTTATAGCTTATAGATATGAATTAAAAAAAAAATTTTTTGAACTAGCTGCGCCCCGCGTTTGTTGTTCTTTTACGACAACCGCGAGTCTAGTCTAAAATAAAAGTAGCCTGAGTTAATCCTTATATCAATATCATCAGCTATCTGCCAGTGAAAATAACCATGATAACAGTAACCAATAACCACTAAATTTATGTATTTATCTGATGAATGTTCATGGAGTATGAAAATCGTATTTATTTTTATATTTTTTTATAGATTAATAGTAAATTAACGAAAGTAAAACTACAAAATACATCAGTCCGCCATGTTAAGTTGAACACCAATCAGAGCGAGTTACGTCACTTATGTATAAAGGTTTCTTTGTTCGGATATAATCGACGATAACTTTACTGTTTTTAAGAGCTATAATTGACACTGTTTGACGAATGGTGACGTCGCGTCTGGGACGAGACGCCATGACACCACCGAGCGTTAGGGCGTGAATTTTAAACTTAAAATTTATATAGCAATCTTTTCCTACTAAAACTTTATTTTTTGTAAGTTTTTGACAATGAGAGATACTTCCGAACATCTTAAAACAGTTTTTCACAATTAGTCATCATGCCTATTGCCAGTGGAAATATCCCGTCAAAATTGGACCAGCCGTTCTAGAGACTATTTGAAAAAAACAGGCAAACAATCTCATCTTTCACACATATTTTTATTATTTACGGAAATAACCAACAAAGCCAAACGTGTATTTGATTGTGATTATAAATTTACCTGGGTGCTTAGTATTCAGACCAGATTTAGTTGACACGTTGACACATGCAAATTTGCATTCCATTTATATTTAAGACGGAGGTCGTAATAAAATGTTACATAATAATATAGTTTTTTATTTATACATACAATTAAACTCGTTCAAGGTAGACAGAGACGATAAGCCACACCGCCGCAAGGTATTGCGTATCTTTTATTTTATAGTCATGCGATCCAATTGCAAATTAACAACCATAGAGCAATACGGTAGGGAATAACCATATGAGCCCAAATGAGCCTACACATTACACTGATAGGACAAAGATTGTATTTAAGTGTGTGCAAAATCCAGAATATTTTGTATTCATTGTTGTGCGTGAGTTCGTGGTGACAGGCCTTTGTTTATGTGAAGCAAAATTGTGTTTATGTGTGTATGTGTGAAGATTTCTCCTGGAAAAAAAATGAAAGGCTATTTTATATCGGGATATAAGACTATGGCTACCTTGCTTAGTTGCGTGGCCCGTGTTTCTAACAACACATAGTGACGGACAATATCCAAATTAGACAGTTTTGTGTCAAATAAAATGACTCAACATTATCATCACCATCATCACTCACTCATCATCTCCTTGATCACTCGACATCTTCTTTAAAGAAGTACAAAAACCTTTTTCACCGAGTAACTTAGGCTACTGGAAGCTAAACACCCCTTCCAATGAAGGGTAGGGACTCTTAGGAAGGCAATACACTTGTAACTCTTACTTTCTGGTGACCATAAGTGGGGGTTGTCGCATACCATACTACCAAAAAAAAATGTACCATGAATGAAATTCTTTCATTTCATAGCGAAATGATTTTGATTTTGACTTTCATGGTCGGTTTTAATGCTAACTACTAATTTACGAGAAACAAATGTATTTATCTATTTCAAACACCCAGAATTTGTCATATTGAATATAGTATATCATATTGAACATATATTGAATATAAAATGATTTTTGACTAAATTGTAATAAAGTGATACAACTGATTAGTCACATTTCATAGAAAACACGTATATGCTTCGATAGACGTGCTATGCCTCCCTGATTAACAGATGGCTACCTTTTAATGACGAAATTATGAATACTTATTAATGTAAACCTTAATATATATTCCAGGCTGGGCGCTCTTCGTGACAGCTACCGGCGTTGCCCAAATATTCCTAGCAAGCGCCCTATCCAAGACAGCGGACAAAGCAGCTAATTCAGACAAGGTGCAGTTCCAAATGGACGAAGGAAAGCAGCTTATTTGCTTAGTTTGAGTTTCAGATCAAAAATAAATTCAAGATTTTTTTCAAATTAGGAAAATGCTATAAGTATACGACACTTGATCAGAAATACCTGGATGACTGCTCGGTATTTATTGTTACTGTATTTTTTTTCAATTAATTATGTCTATATCGATTTACTAAATTTCATGTAAATCGTTGGAGCTATTTCCGAGATTCAGCTATATTTATACAAGAATTGTTCATTGAAAGATATGACAATATAATAGACATGACATTACATCATAACCATATGACACTAAAATATTAGTTTCTTATTTTTAAGAACTTGACTATATTATACTGAATAGGTTTCTTCCAAACACGCACAAGAACTTAGCACACTGCGAGATTAACTGAGTTTAGGAGCTTTTATATGCTATGTAATAAAACTGTCTTAAAATAGAATAAATAAACAAGTGTCCCGAATTAGTTGCGATTTTGCTATGACAAATACCGGCTCGGTCCTCGTAGTCTCCCAAAAAATTCAAATAATTTTCCGATCAGTGTGAAAATAGGATCCAATGGACGCTGTGCTTTTATAAAAACTTCAAAATAAATCCCCTGGGGTATTAAAATAGAAATGAAATACAGAAAGATCCTCCCCCAGAGTATCTAAGCATGGGATCATTGTGGGCGAAGTCCTCATAAAAGAATATGCTTTATTATTATAAAAGAATATGCTTATGAAAAAAATTAGATAGATTTATTATCAATTTTAATTATAATTTATCCATTTCAAATTCGTAAAATTTTATTTAAATTAATTTTTGTTGTGAGTTCCAAGACAGATTAATTTTTCCTCGGACTTCCCAGCGTCATAACTCGATGTGTTTGCAGGTCACTAGTGTTGATCCTGCTGGAAGTTTGGGAGGGATTAGTTCCGTTTAATTTCAGTTTAAATTTCATTTCAATATTCATTCATAGTCGCTAACATAAACTTCATGACATTGCTATATATCTTTATCTTAGTAAAAATATAGACCATAGTCATTATCCATTAGTTATTTCGATTATAACTTTCGTTCATTATTTATTTTGATTGTCGTTATTTGACTAATTGACGGTCATAAGTGGTAGAGTTTACTTTTAACTATTAAAAAATACTATTGTTAAATGGGTTGTATGATATTAATTAATTTGAGACTGAACTTCATTTTACGTCCGTCGACAATCTCACCTGAACTGAATAGAATAGGCAAACGTCCCAGTAACTGGTGTGATAACTAAATTCGTCCTAAGATTTATTTTTGATGACTATGATTTACATCTCTATTTTTCTCTATTTTTCTCTTTATTTCTCCTTCTATTTATCTATCTGTAATCTATGAGAGTAATTTCGTGAAAATGAACGGAAGACCGGTGTGAAATAGCGCTTGCGCTGTGTTTCACCGTATGAGTGAGGATACCGGAGGCCATACCCCAACGCCTTCCCCATCCCTATCCGCCTCCCCATCCCCCTAAGGCCGGCAACGCACTTGTGACGCCTCTGGTGTTGCAGCTGTCCATGGGCGGCGGTAATCGTTTACCATCAGGCGATACGTCTGCTCGTTTGCCCGCTATCCCATAAAAAATAATAATAATAGAAAGTGAATTCACGTGTGTAACGTTACACATTATATAATTTAACTACTATAATAATATTTTTGTCCTAATTTTGTTTTATGAACAAATATTTATGTTATACTAGCTGAGCCCCGCGGTACAAGAAAAACCGCAGACAACGCCGCAGAAACCTTTGTGGGCTCATGCACAACACTTTGCTGAAGATCATGACTTGATCAAATGCATACTTTACGGTTCTATAAAGGACATACGGACGTTCATTTTTATATATATAGATAGATTTTATGAACAAATATTATGTTTTAGTTTTAAGATTTCATAAAGATATTATTATTATTAATCATATTTTAGTACCTATTTTTGTATATTCTTTGTTTTTATAACATTGTGGCTATTGCCAAAACATCACAAACTCACATAATAGAAATGCTAGATGATATCATTCGTCAACCATTTTTTTATTACAAATATACAGACTGAATATCGACTTCCAATTTTGTACAAGTTTTTAGTAGAAATAAGATGAATATATTGGCTGAATGCACATATCGTGCAAAGCCAAAGAAAAAAAAAAGGAATATAGTTATGTATACATAGTTTGTATTGTTTAAACTGTCATATAAAAATATTTTGTGGAAAAATATATAGTTAACGTATAAAAACAATCATAATAACGAAATAAATATTATTATTATTAATAAATAAGTAAAAAAGAAAAGGAAAGAGTTATAAGTTATAAGTTTTTTTATAATAAGTATAGGCCTGCCAAAGTGACCACTCAGCCTGATGGGAAAACATTAGCAGGGTCACCATACTCATGACGAATGCAGATAATTCAGGGAGAGCCACGCTTCGGCATGCATGGGCCGGCTCGACCGGAGTGATAACACGGCCTCACAGAAAACCGGTGTGAAACAGCGCCTGCGCTGTGTTTCACCGAATGAGTGAGGATACCGGAGGCCCATAATCCAACCCTTCCCCTCATCCCCCTCCACATCCCCCAAGGCCGGCAACGCACTTGTGATGCCGGTGGTGGTACGAGTGTCCATGGGCGGCAGTAATCGCTTACCATCAGGCGATACGTCTGCTAGTTTGCCCCCTATTCCATTAAAAAAAAAGCATGGTGACCTAAAATATGGCGGCCTGTTGAAATGCTTCTGCATCATTGCTAAAATTTGCAAATAGGACAAAGAATAATATTCAGCTTGTATCGCTTGCAAATGTCCATGATCGACGGTGGTCACCTCCTATCAGGAGATACGTTTGCTTGCTGACAAATGTCCCTTATTAAATAAATTTTAAAATCATTTTTAATTTACGTTTGTCGTAAAAATACTTTTATTAACTATTTATTTTTTCTAAATTTTAGTTAGTTATAGTAATGTAATGGTAGTGTTCAGAATCACAATTACCGCAGTGACACGACGGGTTGTGACCACTGTAACGAGTCGGCTAGTAACCACGGTAACTTAGTGGAAATTTCAGGCAATTTAAAACTGTGTGACACCTAAAATAGTGCCATGTTTTTTTTTATTTTAATTTTTGGAAATAAAGATCTGTATGAAAGTATACAAATATCACAAGTGATTTTTGAACATTTTAAAATATTCATATTTAAAAATGATTTGAAATTATCAATTAACATTTTTGTAACGGATTGTACTGAATTCTCAAAAAAGAACTGAATAATAAATAAAATTAAAAATAATTGAATATCAGTATTATGCGAAAATTTAGGTTTATAAGTCGTATTTTTTTATGAGTGAAGAAAGAAAAGATATGTAAACTGTTTTTAACCGATTTCAAAAAAGAGTAGGTACTCAATTGAGTTTGTAACCTCAGAACTTTTGACTGGGTTAACTGATATTAATGACTCTTATTTGAAAGCTGGTGCTTCCCGTGTGGTCCTATTTCAATTAAGTCCAGTTCTTGCAGTCGGATTTTTTGTTTAAATTTTGTATTATTAGTAATTAAATTATTCTTCATGTACTCTATTCTATGTATAAGTCTTATATTACACTTGATTAAATATATTAATATTACTGCTTAATCGATATATTTTACAGAAAGGCGTACACATATTTTAGAAACATTCCTTATTGACGAATAACACTTTGAGTTATTCAATTCTATATAATAATTTCTATCATTCTTATTTGTGTCACAAGGGCATTTATGACCATGGCTACGGGCTAATTTCTGACCTTGGCTTCAAGTCAACGTCTGACCTTGGCTACAAGTCACCTCGTGACCATGGCCACAAGTTAGCTTGTGAAACCACGACAAGAAATCAACTTATGACCACAGTCGCGAATCAGCTTGTGATTTGAAATTTTAGACAATTTAAAACAATGTGACTCCTATTATTTGCTCTCATTGATTCCTGTACACGAAAATATAAGATTTTCTAGAGCTTGTCAGACACATTGAGTTAAAAAAAATTTGATGTCACAAAATGTTGACACACAAAATACCATAGATAATTTAACGAATAAACCTAATTTATAATAAGTGTATGCGTCAATTTTTAATTGATTGTCATTTCATAGTCAGAACGGTTTATTTATTGATATGTTAATACGTGAAGCGAAAAATTTGTAATCATTTTTAAGAAAATTATGAGAACGGAGTAGTGTGGAATTTCGCTAAAAAAGCTAACAATAAAATAATAATAACAATGGTCGAATTTCGACTGTAAATATTTTTAAATGTACATTTATCAAGTCTAAACAACGAGTACGTCGATTAAGTAGTATTTTAAAGCCGCTAATTACTATTACTAAACTATGTTGTATTTAGTATATAATCAAAGAATAAATGAATATAATATTTATATACGTGTATACAAGTTAAATGAGTATGTGTATTTTATACAAATTATATACATTTTGAATTGATTTTGTGTTTTTTTTGCATTTACTCCTTGAACGTTTACTGTTCACGCCGTGTATAGAGGGACAATGCAGAAGAAACTGTTGCGAACAAATTGACGGTAGTTCTAAAAACATTTAGGTACATTGGTTACAGCCGACCATTTATTATTCAAAAGACAATTCCCGTACTACGCATATATCGTGCATCGCATGACATTATACAGTTATGAAAAGAACACCGTCTGATGTTGTTTACAGACTCGGAACACGGTCTTAAAGTAGATCTTTGTGGATCACACAACTTATGCGTTATTGGGATGACCACTTAAACCTATGCAACAGCCGTGCAGCCTAAGGCAATATAAAGTCAATATAATTTGTAATAGAAATGAAAGCAATTCGTAACTAAAACGAACGGTTTCTCAAATATAAACCTGGGCAAGCTGGTTACTCTCCGGTTTCATGACCAGTCCCACCGTCACCACAATGCACCGCCAGTCATCGATATATTTTTCATATATATACACGTTGTATTTAATCATTCATTTTATAATATAATTTGTAATAGGGTATATGATTTCAATGATTACAGGTGTCTCCATCATTAAAACGCATATTACAACAAAAAAATAATTGTTACAGCTTTTCATTTCTATTACAAATTTGATTAAAGTAAATAGCCTATTGCACTCTTTATTACAAATACAACTGAATGCCGAGAGCGTCTGCGTTTCTTGGCTAACTCAAGACACCAGAATTCAACAGTAACTATTATTCTAAAGTGAGTTAAGTGTTATTTTAACTTATTTAAATACGAAGTGTTTTTAATATTATATTGACTTTATATTGCCTTAGGCTGCATGGCTAGTGCATAGGTTTAAGTGACCATCCCGATAATGCACAACAATTTGTGTGATTTACAAAGATCCAATTAAAGACTGCGTTCCGAGTCTGTAAACAACATGGGACGGTGTTCTTTTCATAACTGTATAATGTCATGCGATGCACGATATATACGTAGTACGGGAATTGTCTTTTAAATAATAAACGATTCGGTGGTAATGGGTGTACCTAAATGTTTTTACAACTACCGTCAATTTGGTACGCCTGACAAACAGAAAATGCAATCCCAATTTCTAAGGTGCTACAAGATTAAGGTTAAGCGCAATCAATAAATTTCTTTATTAAAATTTTACTGTTGTTTTGAGAAACCCTGAAGTTCCGGGACTTTAATCGTAGCTGTCTCATGTTCCAGGACGGAACGGCTCCAAATTGAATTCAAACGACCCGAGCATTTTTTCATCATCTCGGCCATAATACGTCCACTCCAGGACCTAGTGCTTTCTCAAAGACCTCCAGAAAATCAGCTAAAAGTGGCCTGGTCATTATAGAAGTTGTAGCAAACACAATTAAATTTGTTTATGAGGATTGACCAATTGCCAAACTCAGGGAGACACTGCTCGCAGGCATGACGACCGGTAGGCCCACATAGTTCTGAGGTGGCGACAATATATTTGAAGATGGAGTGTGGGCAGGCCCCCTATGAGGTGCTCTGATGACCTGGTGAAGATAGTGAAATCATTGGTTGCGGGCGGCACATGACCTTGGAGAGCCTTGGAAAAAGCCTATATCTAGCGGACCTCTTTAGAACGAGAATGACAACGAAGAGCATTTCACCAGCAACTTTGGTATAAAATATATAAAATTAAAATGCACTAAATAGTAGCATTTGCTTGCGGTTTCGCATGCATGATTATTATTTATTTCGGGGGTATACTTTAAAAGTTAGGTGTCTCCATACAACCATTCAGATTTAAGCTTACAGGGGTGAAATTAAAACAAAAATTTTGTGGTAGGTATTTATAGTATAAAAAGTATCAGCTGCCAAAATGTGAAGTTTCTTGCCCCAGCGGTTCAGGTTTTGTGGTGGTGAATGAGTCAGCCAGAAAAAGTAATTTAACACGTCTAGATTGAATCAAAACTCTTGATCACTAATTCTTATAATAAGACTATCTGCTCACTTTAATGGATGCACTTCAAAACTTTGAGGCTGCATTGACGATCTCCTCTGCATGGCCTATCCACAGCCATTAAAACTGGCTCATATATTGGACCAGGTATTTCAGTTAGTCCTTCGGTACCCTCACTCTTCCTTACCTTAATTATTGCCAAGATTGATGCGATCGGCTACTAGTTCAACCGGTTTTACATGAATAGCGGTTTTTCTACGGAGCCTCACGGACCTCCGTAACCCTAAGCGTGAAGTGATTTCGAAAGTTGAACTAATTGTTATCATATCTGAGGGCACTGACTTTTCAATAACGAGTGTTTTAGGTGTTCATAACCACCGGAGCGGACGGTTAACCCTGCCCTCCGAGCACAGGCGGAAACACCGTCACATTCTCTACTCCGGGCTGCTATTAAGAACTTATTGTAAGAAAAATCCAGCCTTCGATTTTCTTCCTCAGCAAGGCAATCGGTAACCTCAGTGCAGAGTAAAAAGCAACAAAAAAATAGTTAACATCGGAGTAAGTGTCATATCCCAAGTTCCTAGGTACATCAGCCAGCTGGCATAGTATAAGGGCCTAGTACTAAAGCATAAGTATAATGAAAACAGCATGATTCTTCCACTATTCACATCATCCATCAAATGTCGTTCAGCCACATTGAAAACTGATGATTGGAAACCAGTTTCCAAAACAGAATCACGTGAAATACTAGACTAAAATATTAGACAGTTGACGCGATTCACATCAGCAGCTTTTAACAGTTCTACTGTCGAATATGATAATAATAAACGAATGTCTTATCTGTTCACGGATTTATGACCAAGAGCCCTCGACCAACACCCGTAGAAGCTCACGTTAGACGGCTGGATCAAGGGTCTGATGCAGAAGACAGTCCTCCTAAATACAACACGTATAGTGAGAAGATTCCTGTCTTTGGAGTCCTATCCACTGGTTTCTTGGTCCCTGTACCCGAAGTCGGCGATCATCATCATCATCATCAGCCTATCGCAGTCCACTGCTGGACGTAGTCCTCTCCAATTTCACGCCACTTAGTTCGATCTATGGCTTCTCGCATCCAGCTCCCGCCAGCCGTCCTGCGCAAATCATCGCTCCACCTGGCCTGTGGACGTCCTACACTACATTGGCTGAGACGCGGTCTCCACTCAAGAACTCGTTTACCCCAACGGTTATCGGTTCTTCGGCAAATGTGGCCAGCCCACTGCCACTTCAGTTTGCTAATCCTGTGGGCTACGTCGATGACCCGAAGTAGTAGTCGGCGATCTAATATTTTATATATTTTTAAAAAATATTTTTAATGTACTTAAAAATGTATTTGATATGTATATTTAAATTTTTATTTATATGTATATTTTATTTAAAATAATATAGAGAGCTAACATAATACATTTTTAGCAACAATTACAACATTTTCGATTTACAATTCTTTCTTATAGCTACATAATATAGAATCACATCCTGTGTAAAAGTATTATAAATTACACTCAACTGGCACTCAAGCTAGGATTAAATTTGTGCCATGAGTGCCAGGGCTGCATATACCTCTTTATAGAAAGGAGATTGTGGGGTACTTTATCACGTTGGCCAGCTGCGTTGATATAGGATTTGAGTCAAGTTTACCTTCTCTTTATTCCACTGCTGTTCTTCTGTGTAGCTGGCTCTGACGACACCCATGGGATGAGTAAAGGTGGACCCACTATGTGCACTTTGTCCCGTAGTCTATAAACGCTGTAAAGAACCTGTGAACGGTATAGTACTTATTTATTAATTGCGCGGCAGCACTATATCCGGACAATGAGGAAAATATATAAGTCGCCCTAGGGCGGAGGCAGTGTCGATCAGCTTGGGAGCAAGCTGTCGGAAGTGCTCGTCGAAGAGCCACCTACCGTCGAGGATCAGGCCCAGATACCTCATCTGGGCCCGAACCGGTACGAGGACCGAGTTGACCACTATGGAGGCGCCGGGGGGCGGCCCGCGAGGGGGCCCATGAAATAACAGGGCCTCCGTCTTATTCAGGGCCACCCGCAAGCCCAGCGCCTCGATGCGCCCGACCACCAGAGAAACTCCCCTGGTGGCCAGGCACGCCGCCTCCTGGAAGTTCGCCCCCCGGGCTGTGACCAACGTGTCATCGGCGTAACAAATTACGCCCAGCCCGACCGACAGCTTAACGTGACCTCCGAATCACGGAGACGCTCATGGTAACATGCCACCAGCAGTCACCCATCCAGGTACTGACCGGGCCGTCGTTGTTTACCCTTTTATACTAGCTGACCCGACAAACGTTGTTTTGCCATATGCATTATTCCTAGAAAATATTTTTTTAATGAACGCAAAAAGAAAACGCGAAAAATAGATCCTGGCTGTTTCTCAGACCCACCACCCAAAGATATGCACACAAAATGTCATAAAATCGGTATAACAGTTTCGGAGGAGTTAGAAACAAACACCGTCATCATCATCATCATCAGCCTATCGCAGTCCACTGCTGGACATAGGCCTCTCCAATTTCACGCCACTTAGTTCGATCTATGGCTTCTCGCATCCAGCTCCTGCCAGCCGTCTTGCGCAAATCATCGCTCCACCTGGCTTGTAGACGTCCTACACTACGTATGCCACCGTGACACGAGAATTTTATACATTAGATAATCCTAACGTCGAATATCTTTCAAAACAACCAAACCCTGGGGCAAAAACTAGTTTCTACAAACCCTTCGGTATTCGGACGCGAAACGTAAAACAAAAAAGATTTGTAAATCACGAATGTGAAAATAGACGACTTTTGATTGATGCCCCGCACGGGATCGAACCTCGTACCCGGAGGGAACGTCTGTCTTACTGTAATCACTGAGTGTGAGGTGATTGATTCATGACATGTAGTTGATTAAAACGTGCGAATTTGAACCTTATATGTATTACGTTAAGGTAAAGAAAATGTATAAAAGAGTGGATGAAGTAGTGATGTTAAAGCTGGTGAGGTTGGGTGCTAGTGTTAGCGATATTATATAAAAATATTATAATTTAATTGCCTTGATATTGAGTAGGTAAAAGTTTTTTAAAGAATTGAGTTATTATTATTATATTATATTATAAGTATCTGTATACTTAACTTTTTATCGAAAACATGGACTTGACCTTTTATTCAAATGTATTTTAGGCTATTTTTTTACTAACTTTCATTTCAACTTTTCTCGTTTCTACTGCTTTTCTATGTTAGAAGTTGCGAAGACATTGGCTACATTCGTCTCTTCTTTCATCAACAGCCTGTAAGGCTGTTACCACTGTTCGATATAAACCTTTTCTTAAAAAGGTGCTTCAAGTCTTCTAGGTACTACATTATCCAAACGGGGTAGAATCGATTTTCTTTCAAGTCATCTTTCTCTTTGCTCGTTTCTTTAGTCGGCTCTTACGATATCCACCAGATAAAAAGGGGTGCTAAATGACGGTTTTTTTAGTCTATTATAATCCTAAAAAAAGAGTTTCAAAAAATATATATATACGTATAGTGTCACAGTTGTTAAATAGTATATAATGTAGATAATAATATGTATGTATACTTTATATAAATATTAAAATACTTTAAAACTTAGAAAAAGCTATCCAACCACAACAGCTCGCTGTTGTTTAACACTAAACTAATAAAACTCTTCTTTACTTTAGGAAGTTGCGTCTATATTCAGAGATTAAGAGAAAAGAAAGGAGATAGAAAAAGGATATAAGTGGTTCAACGAGATCCGCTCTCAATGGAACCATACCTTTCGATAACTACGCTTCAGAATGTGAAAATTGCTCACAAAAATGTTGAAATGTTCGATTGATAGGCCCTCTGTTAATTTGTATGAAACAATCGTTATGGGTCTAATAATTGTTGCCAGATGCTATAAATATTACTTTTTTTAAAACATTCAAGTTAAATATCAAACACTTATGGAACATTATTAAAAGGTATTTCAAAATAAACGTTTTTCTTAAATCCTCATATATCAACATTTTTTAGTCTTTTTCGATTTTTTTTTTTGGGGTAGAGTCTAATCCTTTCAAACGAACAATTGTTTTATATACATATTGTACTAGTTTACGCCCGCGTATATGTCGTTTATCGCGGCATATAGTAGCCTATGTGTTATTCTGATGTTTCAGCTATATTACTGTAAAGTTTCATCCAAATCCGTTGAGTAGTTTTTAAGTGAAAGAGTAACAAACATCCATCCATACAAACTTTCGCGTTTATAATATTAGTAGGATATAATCTCGCAAACGGCTCCAACGATTTTGATAAATATACAGGGATTTAGGGGGCGACAAATAGATCTGGTTAGGATTCATTCTGGAATTAAAATTACTTGTGCTTATTCCACTAATTTATTTACGTTTGAACCTCATCGGTTTCGGATAATGGCATCAGTGGTTTTAATTCTAGAATGTATTGCAACAAGTTAAATCAAGTGCCGGCAATCGAGAATATAAATTAGCTAGGATTCATTTTTAGAAAATTTACCAAGAATAAAAATACCGAGCAAAGCCAGCGGTGATCCAGATTTCAGCATCATGGTCCAAATTATTTTTTTTATTTTTATTTATTTATTTATCTTCATTGCGTACATATTACAAAATACTAAATAAAATGAGTGACAAAAAGGAATAACTACAGCAATTGGCGGTCTTATCGCTCACGGCGATCTCTTCCAGACAACCATCTACCAAATTGTGGGAGAGCCACGCTTTGACATGAATGGGCCGGCTCAACCGGAGTGATACCACGGCCTCACAGAAAACCGGTGTGAAACAGCGCTTACGCTGTGTTTCATCGAGTGAGTGAGGATACCGGAGGCCCATACCCCAATCCAACGCCCCCTATCCCCCTCACCATCCCCTTTCCCCCCAGGCCGCCATAGTGTGGGTCACCATACTGCATTGTTCTTTTTCGCATTGAGGATGGTGACCACCACTCTTGGATTCTGCTCATGCTTTCCATCAGGCAGGGCAGAGTCATTTTGGCAGNTGTTTCATCGAGTGAGTGAGGATACCGGAGGCCCATACCCCAATCCAACGCCCCCTATCCCCCCCACCATCCCCTTTCCCCCCAGGCCGCCATAGTGTGGGTCACCATACTGCATTGTTCTTTTTCGCATTGAGGATGGTGACCACCACTCTTGGATTCTGCTCATGCTTTCCATCAGGCAGGGCAGAGTCATTTTGGCAGCTTAAATATATAAAAAAAAAAAAAAAAATGTAGTCAAGAGAAAACAGACGTTGACTTTCAAACTGGTCCCACCTTCTCCCTTCCTCTACACGACAGCATGTGGTGGTTTTAAAAGTCACCGCTTTAGAGCAGAATACGTTCTCGAACTAAGTGATTCAACTCGTCCTTTCTGTGCCGAGCAGTTAAAACCTGGAATTCAATCAGTAGTGCGGTGGGCTCTCACTCTTTCTGGTGCACACGTATTTCTCTACCGATGTTCCCGAGTTCCTCAAGCTGGGCGTAAAAAATACTTACTAGGCCGCATAAAAATATTCTTTTAATAGAGGGGGGATTTTTTCCCCGGAACAGGGCCTGATAAGGCACATCGTAGTTTCAGGAGGACCTGAAATAATATGGTCCGGGTATTTCCAGAGCAGGGCGCTAGAGGCCAGTGGTTGGATGTTTTTAGTAGGAACACCACATACTCCTGGCGAATAAAGCCGCCTAAGAGTGGATCACCATGCTGCATTGTCCACTTTCACAGTGAAGACGGTAGCCATCACTCATGGATTCTACTCTTGCTATCCATCTGGCAGGGTAAAGTCATTATGGCAGCTTTATATTAAAAAAATGCCGTGAATGAATGAGATGACCCTTTAATTATGGGGCACAGGCATATAAATGCCGGGGTGATAATATAATAATAATAAAAATAAATATTTCGGACATCTAACACACAACGCCATCTAGTCCCAAACTAAGCAGAGCTTGTATTATGGGTACTAAACAACTGATATAAATACATATATACTTTTTTTTGTAAATACATACATATCATACATAGAAAACACCCAAACTCCGAAACAAACATTTGTAGATCATACAAATGTTTGACCCGACCCGGGAATCGAACCCGAGACCTCAAGAACAGCAGTCGCATATCCTCAATATGAAAAGGTTTGGAAAAATAAAGTTAGTTTGGAAACATCTTTGTTTTTCTTTATTGAATAGGGGGTAAACGAGCAGACTCATGGCCTGATGGTGAGTGATTATCGCCACCAATAGAAACCACCAGAACACCAGAGGCGTCGCAGGTGCGTTGCCAGCCATTTAGGTACGCTTTTTTCTTGAAGGTTTGAATTTGTCGTATTTGTCCAGAAATACCGCAGGAGATAGTTCATTCCACTTTATCGTCAGTATGTCATATCCTTAATTTTTATAAAATAAACAAATAAATACAAATAAAATGTTTGTTTGTAATTAAAAAAAATTGCTTTTCGCTAATTGTACTAAAAGGTATATTATCTTATTGGTAGTTACATTAAAAATACGAATATTAAGACTTTTGACCAATTATCTGTGCCGCCTAAACTATGGAACGCCTGGACCCGACCATACTCATTGGCCGATAGCAGATGATGTAAGGACTTAACTTGACTACTTTTTGTAGCATAACATACAGCAACCACCATGGGCAACACAGAGGGACACGTGTCTGTAGACGACGGGAGTGACTTACCATGAGACGATACATCTGCTCGATTCCCTTAAAAATATAAATAAGAAATATTTGCATCCTCAATCTTTTTAACAAGAGAAATAAAGATGACATCCCACCACATACCTACCTAAGATTAAACAAGCTCGATTCATCTTACAATAAAGCTCAAAGTTCCTTTTCAAACCTTCAATATTTATACCCACAATATATTATTAAATATCACAATACGCTAAACATTTCTCAAAACGTACAACCTTTTGTTGAACTCACGCGCATACCATACCATCCACCAATCAGAGAGGAGCTCGCCTGCAGCGCGTCACGATTCCACGCCTTCCATATTTAAATGCATATCCTAATGCAATGTTCGTTTTTTAAACGTGTATATACATATATAAACTCACTTTATTATTATTTTATTTTTTTTTTATTTTTTTTTTTATATTTAAGCTGCCAAATGACTCTGCCCTGCCTGATGGAAAGCATGAGCAGAATCCAAGAGTGGTGGTCACCATCCTCAATGCGAAAAAGAACAATCCAGCATGGTGACCCACACTATGGCGGCCTGGGGGGAAGGGGGATGGTGAGGGGGATAGGGGGCGTTGGATTGGGGTATGGGCCTCCGGTATCCTCACTCACTCGATGAAACACAGCGTAAGTACTGTTTCACACCGGTTTTCTGTGAGGCCGTGGTATCACTCCGGTCGAGCCGGCCCATTCATGCCGAAGCGTGGCTCTCCCACGTTTATATATATGTATATACTTGTTTAAACTGTTTATTATACATATGTCTTTTTTTATATATATATTTATGAGCTTCCAAAGTGATTCTACTCTCCCTGATGGATACCATGAGTAAAATCTAAGAGCAGAGATCACCGAACTCGTTGCGAATGCAGACAATATAACAATGCAGCATGATGACAATATGTCGGCCTATTAAGAAGCTTCTGGATCATAACTTCGGAAGTTTATAAAGTTTAAAAGACGTTTAACTATCTATTTGACTAAAGTAAGTTTTTTTTCAAAGCTATGAACCCAAAATTTAAGTATATATTTTTCGATAAAATTATATAACCTATGCATCCTAAGGTTGCCTGGAAGAGATTGCTTTTGGCAATAAGGCCGCTCACAGCTCACGGCTCACATTTTATGTACTCTCTTCTAACTGTAATATTATAGTGTGCAAATAAAGAGTTTTCTATCTATCTTTGTATCTGCCTCGGTGGCGCAGTGGTAGCCTATGCGACTGCTATTCATAAGGTCTCGGGTTCGAATCCTGGATCGGTACAAATGTTTGTATGATCTGCAAATATTTGTTTCGAAGTTTGGGTGGTTGTAAATAAATTATGTATGTATTTACAAAAAACAATTATATATGTATTTATATCAGTTGTCTAGTACTCATAATACAAGCTCTACTTAGTTTGGGACTAGATGGCGTTGTGTGTTAGATGTCCGAAATATTTATTTATTATTTATTTATTTATATATATTGCCAAAACTATTATCTTCCTTTTGGTAAGAAAACACTGAGTATTGTGTCGTGAAATGTAAGGAAACCTTCGATAACCGAGATAGACAAGGTCTCCAGTGAAATGAACTGCCTGTTTCCGCCACGAATATCTTTTCGGCAAGCGGTCATGAAGCTAGAAATTCATTCTCCGGTGGTACGATTCCATAGAAGCCGCAATAGACCAATAGAACACACCACAGATTAATAATTACCACCTTTGTTTTTAATTATTGTAATCTTTTTTATAATTTAATTACAAACTACTGTTGTATATAATTTATGTCCCGTTTCAACGTTTTAATGATTAACCTTTTGTTTGGGTAATGTGTTATTAATTGTGTATTTGAGAATCGGTAGGAATTGGTTTAGAAATTATATGTTAAACGATAAAAGTAATTGTAGACTAGATGTTGTATCTTTATTAATATCTTTTAACTTTCGTTTGTTTTCTATCTTTTTATATTTGAATATTTCTTTATAAGCAAATGTTTCTTGCTGTTCAATAATATCTCGATGACCGAGATTTGTTCAGTATTTCTTTTGTACATTTACCACCTCCCCGAAAGCCCTGCGTACTAAATTTCATGAAAATCGTTTACGCGTTTTCGAGGTTCTCATATATGTATACAATAATTGTTCGTCTAAAGGATTTCTAATTTTATATCAACGTAGTGACGAAATAAGTTGATTTTCATTAATATCTACTTTCCTATATCCTGTAAGTAAGTAATGAATATTCAAAATATAAACGTATATATACGTATCGATATTCTAGCAAAAGGTAGTTTTATATATGTGCATGCTTTCTAGATCTTCATCAACACCCTTTACTACGGCTGACAGCGTAGTGGTTTAAGCGGTCACCAACCAGCTCTCTGCTGTGCTAAGTGTTGTGGGTTCAAATTGGCACAACACTATGTGTGATTGACAAATTGTTATACCAAGTCTGAGGACTCTTTGTGTCTGTTGTATCTGATATATTCCTAATGCGGGCGTGTCCTTTTATTTTTTACTAAACCACTGTCACGTCTTCTCCTAAGAAAGAATTAAAAGCTTCTCCAAACTTAATAAGGGTAGCTAGCTTTAGTAAGCGACCAGGTTCATTAAAAGTGCCACGGCAGGCGCTCCTAACATAGCTGCACCCGTATGCACAGCACACCCTGCACTATACGCGGCATGGCAGGCATGGTGTCAGTAATCAAGAACTACTAAAATTATATATCTGTCTGATGAAATGGAGTTCATAGGTTATATATTTTCATATATAGAGCGAAATTTATAGTTAATTAACAAAAATAAAACCACAAAATACAGTTATCCGCCATGTTAATTTCAATCGGAGCGATTTACGTCACTTATGTATAAAGCTCTTTCTTCGGATATAATCAACCATCAGTTTACTGTTTAAGAGCTATAATTGACACTAACTGACTACTAGTGACGTCACGTCTTACACAAACAGACGCCATGACGCCTCTCGTGAGCATTTTCTCGTGAATTTCAAACTTAAAATTTAAATCGCAATTTAATCCTACTTAAACTTAATTTTTTGTAGAAATATAACTGTTTTTGACAACAGGAGATACAGTTTTTGTATAGTTAGTTAGTGTATAGTTTTTCAAAATTAGTCAACATGTCTATTGTCTTCCGTCCCGCAAACCATCCTTATAACGATGTTCCTTTTCTTACTGTACTTCTAAAGTGAAGTTACACACTATAAAACCTATATTTCTAACGAAAACCTTATCTCAAAACGTTACTTTAGAACATCATAAGTCAACTGGTTTGATAATTGGGGCATTTCAAATACTTTCTCAGTGTTCTGTTCAAATAGGCAGTCATTCTGTTAGCACGCAGTTTCTGATGGTGTAGGGTGACTATGGTTTATACATTGTAGTTGATTTGTAAACTTTTTGTGTATGTAAATGAAAGCATAATGTGGGATTGTAATTTAAGTACATATTTAAAATATTTCTGATGCTTATCCGAATGTCCTGCTGGCAGTAGTGTTGGGCTTTAGGTAGTTTCTTTCTTTCTTTCTTTTAAAAAAGACAACTCCCGCATTAGGAATATACATTCCTGTGTCGCGGGGATCTTTACAAACATACATGAAACGGACACAAAGTACACCCAGACTTAGAACAACAATTTATGGATCACACAAACTTGGCGCAGTAGGAAGTCGTGTGGCGACCACTGAAACCACTAGGCCAGCCGTGTAGTCGAAATTATATCGCTGGGTAACACCATTTATGGGGCTTTTATGCCGTCTGTATGGACAAGCCGACTCAAAACTACGGTCTTTACTTCAAACGGCCAACCCAGATCCTATACTCGCATAGTTTTATTTAATCAATGTTTGCGGCAAACTTTTGTGATATTTCTCGTCGTCTCTTCCCAGAATGAGTCTCAGGAAATGCCGGAGTCTTCTAGTTATGATCGACGTGTAAAATTTTCAGTAATACTTACTAGCACAATTAAATATCATTTATAGTATATCGATTTTTTATAGTATTTAAAGATTTATAACAGTGGCTTAGTCTTAATTTTTTAAAGAAGCTAATACATAAAGAGTTGAAAAGCACTTATATTTCTTAAATTACAAGTGCCAGTTAACGCCTGAAGGTACTCACCATCAGATAAACCACCCGTCCACCAAGCCTCAACCCTAAGGGATTATTCTTATTATATTATTATTCTATTAAATGCCACTAACATCGAAGTTTAAGGCCTCTGACTGATATTATAATATCCTCTACCACTAGAAGAGACTTATCCTAACTGAATACTAAAATTGAGCCACCCTTCACCACAGCATACACACACATCCGGCCGTGAGAACGGCTCAGGTATCAAACCCCCTATAATCAACCAATCGGAGCACCACAATTAACCGGACAGGACATACATACATATCGCCTATATATTAGTACTGCTCCATTATTAATGCGTACTGCGTATGTTTATTGCAGATTTAATACATGAATTTATATATTACAGATCGCTTGATACTCAAAATTCAACGATAATTGAATTAGGCTACTTATTTCCAATACTTTTATTGTGTAGAGATTCCGTAACATGACAGGTCAACATACATTAGATACCAAATTGATGTAGCCGTTTCCTATACATATTTATTTATTTATTCAATCAGCTGCTCACCAAACTTACAGTTTGCCCAACACGTACAGCGAGTCAGTACATTAACAAATAATGTTAAAAACATGACAATTAATGTCTATTACATAATACTATTACCTACCACTAAGGAAAAATATACGAAAATTTAAAAATGTACTCAAATTAGTATGGAATAAGTCGATATCCGGGTACTGAGCAATCAGAAAGTTGAGCAGAGTAACTGCCTGGCTCGTGGGAGCGTATTGTGCCGTACACATCAGGACCTGTGTATTCTTCACCACCCTTCATCTCATGCGTGGCGTAAGAGGTGACGACGGCAAGGAGGAAAGCTACGAAAAGAAACACAAGGAGAAGGAAGACGCAAGAACAAACCTGATACCCAACCATCTCACCTGTCTGTTCTACCTCAAAAACCAGTAAGACAATTTTAACTGTCAGATGTCCAAGGGTGGAAAGAAAAGGAAGAACTAAAGTCTTCTTATTTCAATTGTACAGAACTGTAACAGGTAGAGTTTTGTAAAAATACAATAATAATATTAATAGTTATTATAGGTAGACCCGCCTAATTTATATTTGTTTCTATTTTACGTGGGCATACCCCATGGTTTCACCCAACTGGATTTTGCGGCAGGGTGGTGTTTCGGAATCGGATTGACAAAACCACACGGTGTGCCACTCTGCGCCTGATATGGGAGGGATCTAGGCTCCGTCTATCCGCAGCCACACTCAGGACGGCATGAGGCGCTGGCGAGTATGCCTCCGTCATCCGAATCGCCAGTGGCGGATTAGGTCCGAGTGGAGATCGACCTCCCGGGCCTTTTTCGCTGCCTCCTTCTGTGAATTGACGTGTTCGCAGAAGGTCGCGACCGCGGTAAAACAGCTGTCGCTACTGACCATGGAGCGTATGATGTTTACCAGCGAGAATTCTCCTGCAAGGACTGCAGTGAGGGACCAACGCTGCGATGCTGTGCCGAGTCCTCACTGCAGTCGCGGTGGTGGCAGGGGGGACTCATTTGGAACGTTCGTTTCTAACCAAAATTTGGAGGATCGAGCTTTATGACCCGGCGAGGCGAGTCTTGCTGAAAGGACTATTCCTGGTTATTAAACAATATGTTGTTAAGGGGTTTAACTACCTTCTCAAGAATGATATCTTGATACACTTGTACCAGTGCTTTAATACATTTTTCACAAAAATATCTTAACCATCCATCCAAAACAAACCGTCACTGAAGTCGAATAATGCCCATGTTGTATTCTGTTGACTAATTGGAAAGCTACTTTAGATCTTACAGCATAAATACGTTCATTTGTTCGTAAAATATTGCTCAATTGTAAAAATTTTCTTATACGTAAACATTTTTTTTCTGTGACCTCCCTTTGCGTACCGCTTAAGTAGTTGTTTTAATTTACTTATGAGTTAAGAAATGACCAGTGCGTTTCTTATAGGGCGCAAGTCCTATGTCATCTTTTAAAATACGCGACATGGTTCTACGTGCTTTTTTCACCTTCTGAGATAAAATTTTTGGCTTTCGGACAGGATTTCTTGGAATGCCTTCCCTTAGTGCTTTGATCGTCTTTTTCGTACGAACACTACGTGGACGGCCGGATCTTTTTTTGTCACAAACATAGGAGATTTCATGGTACCTATCAAAAGCCCGGTACACAAACATTAAACTAATACTAAGCGTATGGACGATTATAAAAAAATATATTTTATTTAGCTCCATATCTACTTTATGTAATGCAATCACAGCGATTCGGTTCTCTTTATCACGCCTCTCCATTTTAATATCACAAAATATTTTACGATATATTGGCGCGAAAATCAGAAAACACAATGAACAATAGTATAAAATTGACAGATTCCAAATTCAAAAATAATATTTTTATATTTTAACCTAAATTATGGCAAGACTAAGTCCTATTAATATTATAATCGCTAAAGTTTGCATGGATGGATGTTTGTTACTCTTTAACATAAAACCTACACAACGGATTTGGATGAAACTTCACAATAACATAGCTGATACATCAGAATAACACATTAGCTACTATTTGCCGCGATAACCGACATACACGTGGGTGGAGCCGCGGGCATAAACTAGTACACTATAAATCTAAAAATCTACCATGTTCAAGTTCCTTTCTAAATATTTTAATATGTGTTTGTAGATCTGTATCAAAGTTATAGACAGCGTGTTTAGCAATAATGTATAAACTAACTTGCCCTATAACAAAAGAGGGTAGTAAGAATTACGTTTTTATGACTAATTACAACCATTTCGACTTGTATTAACGCTAAGTAGTGGAAAAAAACTAAATGCCTACGCTATGTAGGGCCAGTAATAAATATGACATTATGTTTTTTTTTTAAACAATTGACTATGTGTCCTACATATAAAACTTATCGGTCATCTTTTAAACGATTCCTTATTGTTTGTAATATAATAAATTATTATTACAAATTAATAATAACTAGATGTTGTCCAGTAGTCGTAATTAGATTCCTTTTTTTTTTTAAATGCGACTGCTATGCTTGAGGTCTCGGGATTGATTCCCGGGTCGGACCAAATGTGCAAATATTTGATTCGGAGTTTGGTTGTTTTCTATGTTTAAAATGTATGTATTTGCAAAAAGAAGTATATATGTATTTATATCAGTTGTAGTACCTATAACACAAGCTCTGTTTAACTTGGGACCAGATGTGTGAGATGTCCGAAATATTAATTATTTTTTTCAAGATTTTGGTTCACGTATATACTAGCTTTTGCCTGCGGCTCCGCCCGCGTAACGGTAGGTTATTTCGGGTTCTTTAACTGATATAACTTTTATATTTATGAACCAATCGAAAAGAAACAAATACTAAATGTCAAGTGGAGTAAACGCTCATTAGTGAACCGCATTTAAATCGGTTAAGCCATTGTTGAGATTAGCGTGCACTAACGTACAGACAAATAGCCATATAGACAATCGGCTAAATAATCTAAAAAAATCATTGCTTTGGGTTCTATTGCTTTCATAGAGCCTACCTATAACAATTTTTTTTTTCACTAGGCCTGCCTGTATGACAGTAACCAAGAACCACTAAAATTATGTATTTATCTGATGAAATGTGATTCATAGAGTATCAAAATCGTATTTATTTTCATATTTAGAGCGAGATTTATAGTTAATTAATAAATGGTATCGTCGCGTTTGCGCTATGACGTCACAAACTGACGCCATGACACTAACGAGCGTTTTAGCGTGAATTTTAAACTTAAAATTGGAATCGCAATTTTTTCCCTACTAAAAATTTATTTTTTATAGAAACATAATTGTTTTTGACAAAGGAGATACTTCCGAGAGAGGCGCTCATAGCCCAGCTGCACTCGGTGATTAGAAACAATCATCGAGGGTAAGCAACGATGGCGCGGTCAGTACCTGGATGGGTGACCGCTGGTGGCATGTTACCATGAGCGTCTCCGTGATTCGGAGGTCACGTTAAGCAGTCGGTCCCGGTTCTTATCATACGATAACAGTCGTGAAGCTTAGTTGGAGGCCTTCGGGCGGCTTAAAAACATCCAACGGCAAGATTTACGTAGCCACAACGTATTCTTGCGAGTCCCCAACCCGCACTTGGTCAGCGTGGGGACGTATGGGCTTAACCCTCTCCTGAGAGGAGACCCGAGCCCAGCAGTGGGACATTATGGGTTGTTGTTTGTTTGTTTGATACTTCCGAACATCATTAAACAGTTTTTCAAAATTAGTCTTCATGCCTATTGTCAAACTCTTTAAGCAATTTAAAGTTTAGTGTTAAATAATTCTGACGATGGCACTTCATGGCAGTTAATAAACAATTTTATACTATCTGTAAACATATGTAGTAGTGGCGAGTGTACGCTAACAGACGAATTGCGAATTCTAGGTCTGAGCAAGGGAAATGGTATATTAAATAGTTTCAGGAAGACCTTTCATGTAATGAAAGTGTGACAATATGTTTTTTTTTTTTTACCAACCTCCAAATATATTTAGGATTCTTTTCAATAGACTCCTCAGTAGAAGTCAGGTACTTAGAGTCGGCCTCAAGTTTCTTTACCCTATCATGTATGAACCTGAACGTAGTTCAGTCAGAAAGACGACCATTAATTCTGAATTTATTAAGTTATTTAGATCTTTATTTTATTTTTATTCTACAACGTTCTTACAAACGTTCTCGCTTAGTACGTATTAATTACAAATGTCAGGTATAGTATTGTAAAAATACGTCACATATTCTTGAAGTTCCAAACTCATCAACACGTTATCGAAATAAAATCAACTTTATCGTGAATATGTTGAGTGTACGACGCGGCAAATCAAATGTGTGTATCCCGCGATATCTAAATCAATCAGCAGCGTTGGGTAAAATTTTTCGACAGCTGCCAAAAGTTTTGAACTGGTAGATAGAGTCGCGAGATCGAAAACAAAATACTTTCGGTTTTCAATAGAAGAAAATTATATATATATATATATATATAACTATTGAAAATCGAAAGTATATATTCGAAACCCCTGTTACCGTATGACATGTACCCACACACATGTAAATCACAAACAGTGCCTTCTGCACGGCATTTACCACTGCTTATTAATAAAAAAATTAAATTATAACCTACATAGACAAGACATAGAGGGAATACCATAGATAGTGAATAAATTATACTGTAATAAGACCTTTTTAAAGTTGTGAAGAGGTTTTGATTTTGTACGATGACTACTTTGAATAATGGGTACCTAGTTGGAATAGTTAACTGGATTGGGCGCCATTTTTTTATCGTCCACCATTTTTGTTTGAAATATCAGGTGACGTTTCTCATAATGTTTTTTTTTATGCTTGCATTATTTAAACTAGTGTTCTTTTTTTGAAATTTGATCGGTTTCATACGGCTATTGGAAAACTCTTTGGTACCTACAATCCTTATAATATAGTTTAAGATTTAGTAACATTTGGGAAGTAGCATGGTATAAAATCTACCTCTCACCTTTTTGAATTTTTATACTTGTAATGCAATTGCACTCATTTGTTCAAAGTTACTTCGTCGGTTTCGTAGTCATCTTTTAGAGAGTGCAAGCTATTTTATATTTAAAGGACTTTAACTAAATGTTTCTCTTGCCCTAAATGCCCAGAAGCATGTTTTAAACAGTGAAATTAAGCAAGATTTTGAAAACTCGCTTATCGCGTTCGTAACAATTTGTCACTCATCTCATTTCTTTGCAAATTTTTGCTGGATTCTTGCTCTCTCTCTCTATCAGGTTCAAAGCCTCATTTTCAGGTTGGATCAAAAAAGAAGTTACTTATATATTAATAAATATAATAAGCTGGAAAAGTTATCTATAGATATATTTATATACTTTACGAGTACAATTTAAGTTGTCAGTTTTCTCATAAGGTATAAACGGTACCAGTCTTTTAGTTGACACTACATTCGCTGGACGTGTGGTGACAGGTTGAGAATATAGAATATTACCATCAACCTTCTTGTGGGTATCGTTAGAATCGACAAAGGGAACCAATTAAACAGGAAAACATCACTGCAATGAGAAGAAAAACTTAAAACAAACTCTATACCAATCCTTCTGGTTAGAATAGCATAGTAGGCTGGGGAGGATCAGGTATCAATGTCCCTCCAACACCAAAGGAGGATCCTCCAACCAGGCGAGATGATTATGCCTGGCGGGCCACTACCCAACGGTAGATGGTGGGAAGTTATATATATGTTAATTGGAAACTTCTGTTTCGCGATTTAGGATCGGTATTTTCTTAGTTGTCTTTGTTACTATGTAGTTCGATGTTTCTTCAATAGATGGCGCTGTCATATATTTATGTTGTTGCGCTGTATGTGGAAATCGCCACAAGACCAAAAACTCCTTTGTAAAGAAAGGCCTATGTCCAGCAGCAGACTGCTAAAGGCTCTTAATGTGATACTTTTTACAGCTGGCAACCTAATCACAACAATTTTATTGTGCGGCTACATTCAAGGCAGAAATAACATTGTAATATTAAACCTATAGGGCATAGCTCATCTATCTTTATGGTAAGACAAGTCCCTTATAAATCAAAGAACACTCGACTTATGTTTGAGTTATGATCCACCGTCCTAGGTTCGATTCCCGTCCGGTAATCGCTGCCCCAAGGCCCGAATTAGCCCCAATTAAGTGAACATTTCAACAAAAATTTTACTTTTTATTTCATCTTCCGAATATTTTTGGTAGTTTTGCTTTGCCTTTAAATTGAAGGGATGTGGAGAAATCTTTTTTTTTTTGATTGAATGAGTAATTTTGTAATCAAAGTTTGATAAACTATTTTTGGTTTCGAGTTTTGCTGATATTTGAGGTATAACATTGTTTGAAATTTAGAGCCTTATGTCTTGGTTTTTTACACAGACTTTCGAACCAAATTTATTCTTTAAAGGATTCTTCTAAGGACTGGTCCATTTTACAAATGTGTGTACCTAAGCTGTACCTAAACGCCTAAAACCATTTGAAACGTTTGTGAGATCGCCGATGAAGTCATTTGACACTCAATTTTTAATGAATTTTTATTACCATAATTGATTTCCAAGAGTTATGTTTAAAAATCTGATCTCTTTCAACAAGCACAGACGTTCTAGCAACAAAACTGCGTGCTGAACTTAGATTAAACTTTTGAATCAAGATAGAATGTACATTATGACTTATGAGCCATCACTAATTTTGCCCATACGTACGCTAAATTTAGACACAACATTATCAACTTAATATATATCTATTTCCCTGCTCATATCCGCTTCTAACAACGCAACCAGACATATCAGAAAACCCTAGTCTTGCACATCTCCAAGTTAAAGTGCAAAGCTTAAAATTAAAAACATGATTTCATAGTTTACACAAAACAATAGGCTATTGTAAATGTTAAGTAGCGATTTCATTTATGAAAGACGCGTTGAGCGGGTAACATCTGTATCATAAATATATTTTTTATTTTTATTAAAAAAATTATATACGCATAACACTACTCAAACACTACAACACAATTAATACAACAAAAAAAAAACTGAATACAAACTATCCCTACAATAAAAAAAAAGAAATCCATTGAAATAATTATCTTTTGTCTAAATTATTATCAAAAGTTAAAGTGCACAAGCCAATACTGGGCAGTATCAACACATATTATTTATACATGATAGGCACAGATATAGTACACAACATATAACAACAGGTACACAACCGTAGCTCACAAATTGTTTACATAAATTATTCATTAGTTACTCGGACATCATTACTACCTCTAAAGAATTTAATACTTAAACACGTTCACACTCCTGCCATACCATCACTCCTGCCACACCATCATGAAATATTTCGATATTAAGCTGTTCGCACACACTATTCAATTTTCTAAATGCTCAGATGACAAAAGAATTCTTTCTGTAATTTGATGATACTAATGGTATATACAGTGGTGGTATATACATTTATTATACATAAGTTTTGACATTGCACTTGCTAATTTGTTAATATTGTAATTTCCAAAGAGGGGTCTAAGTCCGTCAGTGAACTGTTAAAAGCTGTTGCTGTGTTGATGTAGTTTAAGAATGGCTTGACCGATTTTCGTGATTAAACATTTAGAACTTCGCATCCTAAGGAAGGACGATCCGTCGGTTTTAAAAAAAATGGTCGGCAGCGTGTAGATGTGGACTACCCAAAACCACGGTAGTTGGTGCTCCTTTGTTGGTTGTTCAGAAGCGGACGGTGGTAAGCTATTGATGATGGCCTCATATATAAAGCCTAAAACAGATGAAGAGTCGAGTGGTGTTTAAACATGCAGTTGAATCTGCAGGGAACTGCTTAAGTTATTGAGTAAAGTTATTGTTTTTATGGTTCAATACACGCACGTATTAACCTGTGAGACTCTCCTTGTGGTGGAGAATTAAGAATTTCGAGTGACACCAAATTTTTTATCATCAAACGAGCAGTCGTATCGCCTGATGGTAAGCGATTATAGACGCCCATAGACGAATGCGACACAAGAGGCCGGCCTTTGGTGGATATGTAGTAGGATGGGGAGGGTTTGGGTTATGGGCCTCCGATATCCTCAATCACTCGGTTAAACACAGCACAGGCGCTGTTTCACACCGGTTTTCTGTGAGGCTGTGTATATCTGTGAGGAGTAAAAAAGCGTGGCTCCGCATGTTTTCTTACTATTTATCCCGTGACGACTAAAGGAGCAGACTGCATAGGAAAACATCGCTGCAAAGAGAAAGGAGAATTGAAAAGAAATTATACCAACCTGGTCTGGTCAGCGAGGCATGGTAGCCCTAAAGTTTCTTTCCAAGGCTTATGTCTAGGACTTTTGATGATGTTGTTGATTCGGAAACTATTAGTTGGATTCATAAAAATATTTTTATACTTATTTACAGAATAAGACCACAGAGGATCAGCACGCTGAAGTGGAAGAGGGCCGGTCATGTCTCCAGGCGGACTGATGGTCGCAGGAGCCGACAAGTGTTAGAGTAGAGAACAATAACACGACGCAAACGTAGTGTAGGGCATGACTTGAGGAAAGTGGCTGGCGGTAGATGAATGCAGACTGCCCAGGACCAGGATGGTTGGAACTCTTTGGGGGAGGCTTTCGTTCAGCAGTGGACGGCAATAGGCTGAAGAAGAAGGCCACAGGCCAGGTGATGAGAGATGATCTGCACAAGACGGCTGGCAGTAGCTGGATGCGAGAAGCCGAGGCTGGAACTAAATGCCATGTAATTGGAGAGGCCTATGTCCAATTGTGGACTGCGATAGGCTGATGATGATGATTTTATTACGAAAATAACTTTAACAAGTTTTTGAGATCCAGAATAGTTCAGAACTCAATATTAAAACGAATTTCCAGTGGGAGAATGTCCTTCTGAACAATATAAAGACTTATTTAAACGCTAATCGCTGCGCTTGTAGTTTTCTTCTTCTTAAAATGATTGCTATATCGGTATGTTCCTAACTAGTAATCTAGATAATCATCTTTAATGTAATACATTGTTTAAAGATATTTAGGTAACCTTTACATGTTTACGGAAATTATTATTAGCAATGTCTTATAAACACGTAATCTTTTTTGATAAAAAAAAATGTAGCTTTTAAAATTACAAGTAAATTAAATGAAATGCAGTTTATAGAGTTCCCGCTATTCGTCAAGAGATGGCGGTAGTTGTAATAGCATCCATAAGATAGTTGAACGTTCCATTTTTATTTGATAATTTTTATTTACTTGAACTTGATTAAATTGAAACTTCTCGTTTTAGTACATTTACGAACTATAAAAATTATTGATTATATGTCAATCTTTTTAATATATAATTTTGAATGTAATGATCATTACTACAGTTCACAAAAGAATTTGTACGACGAATTCTATGAAACAGATTCTCTCAAAGTTAATTTTAGCACTTTAGGGGTAACTTAGGGGTTATTTGTCAGGAGACAAGGCACAGTATACGTCTGGCCTTAAAACCACTGATATCACTTACATCAGTTTTAAAAGGTTCATGTGAAGAAAGCTTTTTTCACTTAAATGTGTTTTGGGTGTGAGGCATATACACCCATAACAGCAGAGGTGTTACAAGTGTGTTGCCGGCCTTTGGGGGATAGGGGGAGGGATTGGGATATGGGCCTCCTGTATCCTCACTCACTCTATGAAACACAGCGCACGCGCTGTTTTACACCGGTTTTCTGTGATTTTGTTACTTTTGTGTTGCAACTGGAACACAGTGACATGTAACTATGTATGTGTCTTATATAAAACAATAATGGGTAGATTATCACCACCCCTATTCCACCCCTAAGTATTGTAAGGCGTTCATAGCCCAATTACACTCGGTGATTAGAAACAATCACCAAGGGTAAGCAACGACGGCGCAGTCAGTACCTGGATGGGTGACCGCTGGTGGCATGTTGCTATGAGTGTCTCTGTGATTCGGAGGTCACGTTAAGCAGTCGGTCCCGGTTGTTATCATACGATAACAGTCGTGAAGCTTAGTTGGAGGCCTTCGGGCGGCTTAAAAACATCCAACGGTAAGATTACGTAGCCACAACGTTGTCTTGCCAGTCCCCAACCCGCACTTGGCCAGCGTGGGGACGTATGGCCTTAACCCTCTCCTGAGAGGAGACCCGAGCCCAGCAGTGGGACATTATGAGCTGTTGAGGATGATGTTTGTAAGGGGTGAAAGGGTGAAAAGTAGGAAATTTTGAAACAAACTTTATAACGATTCGTTTCGCCAGCGTGATACTGTATCGTACATAGGCCAAAACCTTATTTGGAAAGAACTATAATAATAATTAATCTAAAATTTTCTCTCTCACATAGATAATGAACAATTACATTTATTTTCAATTAAAAGAAAGGCCTATGTTCAGTAATGGATTGTTAAAGGCTGTTATTATATATCATCAACAACCCATAATGTCCCACTGCTGGGCTCGGGTCTCCTCTCAGGAGAGGGTTAAGGCCATACGTCCCCACGCTGGCCAAGTGCGGGTTGGGGACTGGCAAGACAACGTTGTGGCTACGTAATCTTACCGTTGGATGGTTTTAAGCCGCCCGAAGGCCTCCAACTACGCTTCACGACTGTTATCCTATGATAACAACCGGTACCGACTGCTTAACGTGACCTCCGAATCACGGAGACGCTCATGGTAACATGCCACCAGCGGTCACCCATCCAGGTACTGACCGCGCCGTCGTTGCTTGCCCTCGCTGATTGTTTCTAATCACCGTGTGCAACTGGGCTATGAGCGCCTCTGTTATTATATAAGCCGTAAAATATCTTTACATAAAATTTAAACTTAAGAAGAGAAAGATAAAATATTTTTTAATGTACGGCCTTGCTATTTAAATGTCAAACACCACGCAAAACCTCATTTTGAAAACAAATCCTAATTCTATTGTCTTATAAGATTTCACAAACTCTTATATACCTTATACATATGTAATAAATATCTGTTGTATAAAAAAAGAATTAAAAATCCGTCTTGTAACAATACAAATAAAAGAAAGGCGAGTCGTGCTGTCCGTGTGTTCGTATAATTGTATTCAGTCACGCAAGGAGCACACGCAACTCCGGAGCTGTGGATGTAGTTGCGTCATAGAGTAAATATATGTTGGTATGTATAACAGATATGCCACTTGCTATAATCGTTACAAAAAAAGCTTAGTAACACTTTCAAACATCTTAAACACGGCAATTTGGCTACAAATTGCTGAAAAACATACTTATATGTTACCATATACAAAATACTGTTACTAAATAACTAATCTACGTAGATGGCGACTTCACATACTTATGCGCCATCTACCGAAGACTACTGTCTAGAGACCAATCTATTAACCCAGTATCGTGATATCGAAATGCCGATTAGCATATATAAAATATCAATTGTAGGGCCCCAGTACCAGTACCCAGTACCCAGTAGACCAACACGGTTGGCCTAGTGGTTTTAGTGGTCGCCACACCACTTCCTACTGCGCCAAGTGTTGTGGGTTCAAATCCTACACGGGACAACACTTTGTGTGATCCATAAATTGTTGTTCTAAGTCTGGGTGTACTTTGTGTCCGTTTCATGTATGCTTGTAAAGATCCCCACGACACAGGAATGTATATTCCTAATGCGGGAGTTGTCTTTTTAAAAAAAGAAAAGAATGAAAGAAAGTAGACATGATCACCTCGCTTGGTTGGAGGATCTTGCCTTGTGTCGAAGAGATGTAATTTCTTCTAATATACACAGCAAAAAATCTAGGGCAACAGTGTATTCGTTGTTGTATCATTATTGTTTACGTGTGTTCGTTAATTTTCTATCATTGGGGATAAACGAAACTGTGACCATCAACTAGAAATCACCAATTATTTTCTCATATACCATGAAAATATTCGGTAACTTATAAAATTAAAAAAGGAGTTTTATATTTCGTTTGTCGAAAAGAATCCAAGAAAACTGAAGAAATAGTTCTGTAAACAAGAAAGAGTTTACTAAACTATAATCTGACTGCATGATTACTTTTCTGATTACAAATCTATTTATTAAATTCGGTTTAGAAGTTTAGTCATGACGGTGGAACATTTTACAAAGATACATAGACCGCCAAACTCTTCCTTTTGACAGTCCCCGTAGTCGGGTAAAAAGTGCAAGACAAAACCAAATGATTAATCGGTATACGTGAAGATTGCCTGATGTAGGTATAAATGTATGTGAGTGTAAAAAAGCGACAAAGACTAATTAAATGAGTTTATATATATTTAGCTTAGTTTTTGGGAGGATATCAGTAATATATAGCGATTGTGGCAAGGGGTTTGTGTATGTTTTATTGTTTTTAGGAGAAGATGACTTCTGTGTACCACGTAGAATTACTGTATACTTTGGTACTGAATGGTACTAAAATATTCCAATACATTACTTTTGCTAACTTTTAATCTAATAATTTTATTGAGGTTATAACCGTTAGTCTTTACTGCTAAATTCTTTTAAGTAAGGGTTGTTAGTTTGTTTTATACATAAGATAAATAGAACTCCATAATCAGGAAGAGAAATTGTCAATTCAACTGTCGATTATTACGAGACTCGATAGCAGACAGCTGATGATAAACGAAGTATGTTAGGCTACCTTTTTAGACGCCCCACGGCGTTCCTCCAGGTTGATGTTGTACCGGGGTAATATCACAGGGCTCAGCTAGTTATATATTAATTACAACCAGACAGTACAGATCGTTTTCATCACACAATTATTTGTCAAGAATCGAAGTCAATATATATTCTTGTTAACAAGTCGGAGTTGTGGAGGAACGGGTGTCATGTCCCTCCAACACAAAGGGAGGATCCTCCGACCAGGCGAGGTGATCATGCCTGGAGGGCCACTTCCCTACGGTTGATGTTGGGAAGTTGTATATATGTTAATCGGCGCGAGAACTTCTATTGCGCGATTTAGGATTGGTAGTTTCTTAGTTTTCTTCGTTGCTCCGTAGTTCGATGTTTCTTCGGTAGATGGCGCTGTCATATATTTTATGTTGTTGCGCTGTATGTGGAAGTCGCCACAGAGTCACTAGCAACTATACTAGTTAGCCCGCCAATAACAAGTTGGTATCCCTACTCTAGAGGCTTTACAAATCACAGAAAGGATGGCCATTAGACTGGAGCTCACTGGTCTGTTTCTGCGAAGCTGTATATTTTATGAGTTAAGCGTGGATGCAAGTATTCAAGAAACTAACATAAAAGAAAATTGAATTTCTGAAATTAGAGAGCTATGTTTTAGTATAGGTATATGGGTCGATTCGACTAAATTCATACTACAGCCTCATAGAACAATTTTTTTTTGTGATATAGTTGGCAAACGAACTCACGTATCGCCTGATGGTAAGCGATTACCGCCGCCCATAGACACCCGCAACACCAGAGGCGTCACAAGTGCGTTGTTCGTTTGTTTTTGAGTATTTTTTTTCCATTGGAGTTATTGGAGGATCTAATTTATCAGACCTATTGGCATGGTATATAACCTCTTATTGGCATGGCTCGCCTCTTATCTTTGCTCATGTGTTTGAGGGCTTTGTTTAGTTAGCTGCTTACGTCACTGATATAGCAGATTAAATATGAGAAAATGTGACTGATGTAGAGATACTTTTTTATTTGTGACTATAGGATATTCGTGAGGGGACGGGTGAAGAATATGGAGCGTCACCACTCTTATTTATCCTGTGACAAAGAGAGTAAACAGTACCGGCAAGAGAAAGAAAACTCGATACAAATTTTACACGAACTCGTCTTTCTAGCTCGATATAGTAAGCCAAAACCTACCTAAAGCCTAACCTACCTACCCAACAACTGAAAAAGACTCTTGATATGATTTAAGGTATAAATATTGGATCACTTCTTCTCGTAGACCAAAGCTAGGGTTTCGGAGTAACTTTTCCAGGTCTATAGCCTGTTTAAGTGATGTTCTACGCCACCTGTAACTACAGGTGGGTCGTTGGGTTAAGCCCTAAAGGGCCTCTTAGTACTCTCTTAGGGCCTCGCGAGGTTGAGCTCCTAGGGGTGTAAACCCAAAGGAGCGCCCGTCAGCCAGCACTAGGTCGGGTGTTGAGGATAGATGGGTATTAGATAGTCCGGGAGCAGTTGCCACGGAGACGAGGTCTCGTGGCAGACAATACCTGTCCGGTGGTCGCCGGTATAAATATTAAACTGCGATGGGAACGGGCCAGTTATCGCAGAGGACTCGGGAGTAAGAAATCGCAAAACGATCTCCGTCCTCCATAAGTATAAGCGTGGAGGTGACAGGTGAGGCCACCAGTCACCCTAACAGAATCAAGCCGAAAACAAAGTGCTTGCGCTCTTTTCTAAATAGAGAATTAGGGTTCCTACACAAAAGGGGGCCATCTACAAACCTTAGGTAGCCCGAGGTGCGTCAGGGTTCTTCCAGAGTTTTCCTTTTGAAGGTGCACCTGGTTCCCCGACTTCTAGTACTTGAGACGGTGTGCGGTTTTTGGTCGGTTCGATTCCAACATTGTGATTTGTGGCATCTGTGGGGATTTCCGCACATAAAAAGGTATAAATATTAAAAAAACAGTGTCAAAAAGTCCGAAACGACCTTCACAATACACTTGAACTAGACAGATTTAGACAAAATCTATGACATGGTAACCCACTTAAACAGAACAAAACGCCAGAAACTGACAAAAAAGCTCGCTATCAAGGTTCAACATCAATAGTTTAATTATCAAGTACTGCCCATTATTGTGTGTAATAATATGTTATGTGCCAGAATCTGTAGATTTATTAGCGTACCTGATTGATCGATGATAGATTAGGAGAGTGGGGTGGAGTAGGCTTTCGTCTACAATTATTTGGACGCTTAAAGTAATAGATGCCTTTGTCTTTGAGTCATTTCTTTTATTGAAGAAATGAGACTGAAATTGTGTTTTATTTTTCTAGATTTTTTCAGTAGTATCGGGCCCCGGATCTCTCCCGTTTCAGGCGCAGAGTGGCACACCGTGTGGTTTTAGTCGGTTCGATTCCGACACACCGCGACGCCGCAAATCCTGGTGGGGTGAAGGCCCGAGGGGTTCCACACGTAAAAAAAATAAATAAATAAATGGATACTATGCAACGGATATAAATAGATTTATACTTTTTTTAATCCTTACATATTATACATAGAAAACAAACCCAAACTCTCAAACATATGTCTGCAGTTCATACAAACATTTGGTCAGACCCGAGAATTGAATTCAAGATCTCAAGCCCAGCAGCAGCATATGCTACAACTGCGCCACTGAGGCAGTAATGTATATGATTAAGTATGAAGAGATACCATGGCATGACATGAAATAAATTCTTTCATTGGTTTTCAGCTAGTGAATAAGGTTAATCATTCTAAACAAGTGAGTTTAGATAGCTACGTATTGTGACGACTGTTATTTATACTAGAAACATTCTTCTGCCAGGAACAGTTACAGAGTAGCATCATTTCTAGCCAAATTACACTTTTAAAGATAGGAAAGATAAAATTTGTTTCTAATTACGAAAAAATAACCGGCATGCGACTCCACGGCTTCCCCAATCAATATTTTAATTGATCAACAGTTTTCATAACTTAAATTTTCGACGTATTAATACGTGAATATAATCGGAAGATCGGACTGAGTGATTTAATGCCTGAAGGGATTGTTGCCCCTCCAAATATGGGCAAAGGTGACAGACTGGAATTATAATTGGCCGAATGATTCACTGTGGTCAAAGTCAACTTGAGGACTGTAGAAGAGGTTTGTATACATCACATATACAACCCTTAAAGTTCAACTGCTGGGCTCGGATCTCCTTGCAGGAGAGGGTAAAGGCCATACGTTCCCACGCTGAACGAATTTGGGTTGGGAACTGACAAGACACATTGTGGCTACGTAATCTTGCCGTTGGGTGTTTTAAAGCCGCCCAAAGGCCTCTAACTAAGCTTCACGACTGTTATCCTATGATAACAACCGGGACTGTCTGCTTAACGTGACCTCCGAATCACGGAGACGCTTATGATATCATGCCACCAGGTACTGACCGCGCCGTCATTACTTACCCTCGGTGATTGTGTCTAACCACTGAGTGCAACTGAGCCTTGAAAGCATCAATTTGTTTGTATACAATAACAGTTTATTCGTGTGGTGACGAATCATGAATACAGATCACCCCTATTGATCCTATGTGTATTATGAAACGTGACTAAGGTGTCAAAATAAGTAGTGGCCCACCAGGCATGATCACCTCGCCTGGTCGGAGGATCCTCCTTTTGTGTTGGGAGAACATGTGACCCGTTCCTCCACAGAGCCGTTTCCGAGATTCAGTTTATATAAATACGAGAAATATTAATACAGTTATCATAAATATAGGAAGTATCTTAAAGAGTCTCGCTAACTTCTAACTCTAAGTCACGTTAAGAGAGGTCATACCATACACTTGTTAGTTTTCTATTGGCATTTGTAGAATACAACTTGGTTATCGTGGCAAAAAGAAACATATTATTCCTAAAAAAACAAAGTATCTTCATGCAAAGTTTCTTTAAAATCGGTGCGGTAGTTACCGCCATCACTAAGCACATCGCTAAGCCTTGAATCCGCAATAGACATGCAGAGTTACTTTTGGGTTTAAAATATTATATTATCAATTATTTTATTACAGGAAAAGTGTCAGTATCTATTTTTGTGTTTGTAATCTGGCAAGTATTGAGGCCATAGATAACTACCAAAATCACAGGAAGAATGAATTTGAAACTTTGTTGATTTCGTGTAAGTATTAATATTCTTATTTCGGAGTACGAATTTCATGTAAAAAATGAGCTGGATAAAAAGAATGCCGGCCTCTAAACAGATCACCGTTGGTATATTTTTTTTATAAAAAAATAACGTTCACAAAATGGCCGCGGGCTGACGACGTACGTGTATGGTCTGCAAAAAAATTTAATATTTTTTTTCTTAAAAATAATTTTGAAATGACATGGACATCAAAATTTAAACATACCGATGCTAAACACTTTTCGTTGGTCACTTTGTAATAACACAATTTTTATGATTCATCATGTCGACAGATGTCAACTGCTGGACATAGGCGCTATTCCCCTCCTGGTCTTTTGAGTGACCTTACGAAATAATATTAATTCGATTTACGAAAGATAAAGATACTGGAGTTACAATGAAAGTTTTTAGAGAACATAAAATCGTAATGATATGGAGTAGCTAATAAATGAAATGACAAAATCTACATTCTTTTCTAAGCACCATTGCATGTGACGGAAACATTAACCGAAGCAGTAAGCCCACTTTTTTAAGGAATTTTTTTCAGGTCTTTTCAAAACGCAGCGACAGAGGCCACAAAAGATGACGTGGCTGCGTTGTGAGTGTATTTAGAGTTAGAAATTTTAATTTGTAATTCTAAAGTATTTGGGAAAAACAGCGTTACTATAAATGTGATCTGTTGGTTTAGTTAAAGTAGTATATGTGTTATATGAGACGTTACTCTTTCTGTATATCGATTATCTTGCGGATTTATGCTGCCGATCAACCGGTACAAAATATCTGATGTATCAAGTTTATAATAGCAGTAGTAAGACTTAAATACTATACCTAAACCAAAGATTTCGATTGGATTTACTCAAAGTAACTAAAACATTTGCTATTTTTCATAAACTTTTCTTCTGTCTGTACTGGCCCAGTACTCAGTGTTGGTACGTTATTTTATTTAAGTCAAGATTATAATAATTTTCAAAATTTGTAATTACTTTGCTACCGTATACATAAATAATATATTTTAGCGACTTTTAACAGTATCAGTAGGTACTCGGCTTCAATTAATGTTAAATAACTATATTTTTATTTAATTACACTATAAAAAACTCCTAGGAATTATGCTTGTGGTGTTGATAGATTGATATATTTGCTATTTTACTTATGTAATTACTTGACTATTTAGTAATGTAGCAACACCAATATTAATTAAGGATAGATTAAGTGTTGCACCTTCAACTTTTATTTGAATACAATATTGCTATATCAAAAATACTATCGCAACTTTAAAAATATTTTATTAAATCGCACTAAATATTTCATTGTATTACTCTTTTTTAAGTTCAATTAGTTTTACTTACTGTTGTTATTATATCTATATCCACATTAGGCATAACTTTAATTGTTGCCTGTGCGTACACTTATTCTCGAAAAAAAATTCGTCTGGTATAGATGCCTCCCACAATTTTCATCGACAATAAATCATTTAAAACTCAAAGTTTCTAATACATTGGCTCAAAATAACCATAAAGTTGGTATGGTGAATAAAATTCATAATTATATGTTATAACGTACATTTATCGAATTAATCTATCGGTTATGTATGTATGAAAGGTATTAAATTGGGGCCTCTCATGGCTTCCGACGGCGGTTTTTTAAAGATTTTTTTTTGTAGTTGAGATTTTTGAAGCCTGATATACCGTTCGGACTGAATGGATAGTTTGTTGACCATGTTTCGGCGGGAAAAAGTATTTTTGCCTGAAGCGAGACTACCTAACTACTCATAGTTTTAAGTAGATGGCGGGAATCTTTGACTTGAGTTCGAAAAGCGAGATTAGTTAAGAAAATATCTGTCGCGTGTATGTTAATCAGTTTGTTTGATATTTGGTTAGACTTTATTGTAGACAATATTACCATTAACATATCTTTGTGCTTTAATTCCGGAAAAGTAAATCCTCCGTTATTTATTTGTCGCTTAAAATCTATTTCATTAAGGATAATTAGTATTAGAATTTTCTTTGCCGTTCTTCGTATACTGTTACACTTAAATCTGTTCTTTATAAATACAGTAATTCTGGGTAACGTTGGGTACCCAATCTACTATCTTTGGGTCCATTCGAAACATACAGATGTCAGTCGAACTGTTTTTCTTTTGCCGTTTATCTTAGCTTGTCAGAAAAGTAACAAGACCTAGTTTTGAATAAATAATTAAAGAACTTTGGCGAAGACTGCCTCATTGGTTTAAATTTTAAAAATGAAAACGCGAAACTAGGATTCCAGTCTTGGAAACTTTGATAAAACTTTTAGGGCCTGTAGCACCCGAGCCACTAGCTATTACGATTTTTTTTCAAATTTAATTTATTTGTCCGTTTGTCTGTTAGTCTTTCTGTCTGGTTAACTGGACCGATTTTGACAGGACTCTGTCAGATAGCTGATGATATAAGGAGTAACTAATGCTACTTTTTTAGACTAGCTTCGCCCGGATACGTTACCCTGAGTTGTTGTAGTACACAGGGCTTAGCTAGTTATAAAGCTACCAAAACTATTATCCTTCCTTTTTACGCCATGCTGTAATTGAGTAAAATGAAAGAAATATATTGTACATTTAAACAGAAAAATCTATGAGCTTTATAAAAAGGTCGTTTTGTGATAAAACACATAGGTTCGAAGTCAAGGAAGATCAGATCTTGAGCTTTTCTTTGACTTAATACACCTGTCTTCTGTTTATTGCTTTTTGCAATGTGTCCGGTGTGTAATTGGATATAAAGTCATATTTAGACACCTGGCTATTTTATTTTACATATTAAAAGGATTGAATAAGAGCAAATTTGTGATGTGTTTATTATTAATTCAAGGTCAAGAAAAATAACTGGATTCGTCAACAGCTACCACTCAATATAGGCCTCTCAGCAGAATGGAGGCTTAGGTATAGATATGCTGGCTAAACGTATTGTAGGTGTTGTTTTAAGATATCCTTTACATTGTATAGGCGCCGGCACGTAACTTGGCCAGATTTCGGCGTAGTGTGGATAAGTACATAGTACACTTATTGCTTCAAATCCAAACAAACAAAATGGAAGTGTAGTCGACTGACACTCCAATCGCTTGCTCGTAACGGTGCTACTACAATCCTTGCGTCCCTTTTTTTTATTAACTTGTAGAAACTCCCTCGGGCGTTCACTCCACCGGGGTTTGCGGTGGGGCGGTGTGTCGCAATAGAACCAACTAAAACCACATGGTGTGCCACACTGCGCCTGAGACGGGAGGGATCCGGAACCGCTTTCTTACGTCATCCGGACCAATCCCTGCGTCCCTCTATCAACCAAAGGGACCTACAAACTGCTGCGCATCTAACGAATCTGGCTAAAATACGTGCCGGTCTTTATAGTTATGTATTTCGGCTTAGTTTGCTCAATTAGTTGCCTCTAATCATACGTAAGAAATCAATTGGGATAGTAACGCTCTATTATCTTAATCCGTCTTTACATGAACTGGAGTTACAGATGAAAATATTTGTCCTAGAGATGCATAAAAGAGGCTCTTGGTTAAAAATACCTTCCCAATTATCATCATGTTTATGTACTTTCTAATCTCTCAGGCGTCACGTTTGATTTAGGGAGAAATCCCGACTCTCGTTGAAATTCCGAATTTTAAATAATAAATTGTCAGCAAAAGTACGTACTCTGAAAATTAATGTTAACATATCGCAAATGGTCTGTATAGAAAACCGTTCTTCAATACAGCGCATATAATTTTATAATCATTGACAATATTTTACGTTGTATTACCTTAGTTTTTATATGTTTACAAATATAGAAATTGTTTGTTTTTAATTCTTTTATTTTTAATGATCCAAAACCTTATCATATTTTTTTTATTGAAAGTAATTATTTATTACTAACATAAATTACAATTCAAATTTTTTAATACAAATATTCAAATTCAACCAAACACAATCAAATAATTCATGTCATTATAATAACCATTATAATAACCCATGACACTAGCAGCGTTGCCCCGCTGGATAGCAACGGCCATCCTCTGCACCAGGAACGAACCAGAGCGAACGACCACATTTAAGAGCAATGCGGTGACCAATTTCCGCAATTCTTTTATTATTTACGGGTTTTTATCCTTTCGAGTATGACAACCCCATTGTAAACATTTACCAATCAATCAACAACCCATAATGCTGCTGGGCTCGGGTCTCCTTTCAGGAGAGGATTGACCCTCTCGGTTGGGCTTGAGGCCATCCGACCCCAGCTGGCTCAGTGCGGGTTGGGGACTGGCAAGACTACGTTGTGGCTACGTAATCTTGCCGTTGGATGTTTTTAAGCCGCCCAAAGGCCTCCAACTAAGCTTCACGACTGTTATCCTATGATAACAACCAGGACTGACTGCTTAACGTGACCTCCGAATCACGGAGATGCTCATGGTGACATGCCACCGGCGGTCACCCATCCAGGTACTGAACACGCCGTCGTTGCTTACCCTCAGTGATTACTTCTAATCACTTTAACTTACATCCATGCAAGCCCATATTAAACTAAGTTAGAGAAGTCACTACGAGTTTAGTTATGGAAATTGTTTTAAAACAAGTAAAGTTATTTAAAAAAGCTGACTGCGTCAGTATCCGCCATCTTCATTAAAAACAGGGTTTTTTATATTGTTTTAAATTTGTTATTTCTTTAATTTTGATGTACACAGTGTCACTCTCATGACTAAGACGAATCTATTGACGACACTCACATACAAATACGACAAGCCGTTTAGGCTTTAGGGCGTGCCTAAAAAATATACATGCATACATACATACACTCGAAAATCATAACTTCTTTTACCTTTTACCCTAGTCGGGTAAAAGGCTCAATAAGATAAAAAATGTTTTCATAAATGAATGAGATTTGCTTGAAGACGAGTGAATCCTACTAATATTATAAACGGGAAAGTTTGTAAGTATGGATGGATGTTTGTTACTCTTTCACGTAAAAACTACAGAATGTATTTTAATGAAACTTTACGATAATATAGCTTATATATACACCAGAATAACACATAGGCTACAATTTATTTAGATACAATTCACACAATATCTTTGTACCGCGGTTAACTCCGTGGGGCTCAGCTAGTACACTTAATAAAATATCATTTTTCTTATGTATAGTTATCGTTATTCGTTTTATAATATTGAATTGTAAACTTATTCAAAGATGCTACATAAAAATATACCTAATATCTTCTAGTTAAGATGTAAAATTACGATTTTTCTTTCATAGTCTGATCGACTCAAGCTAAAGGCTGTTACAAACTAGTATCGATATTCATGCATATTTAACATTTTACATAGTAAATACAACGTTACTGCCTTTGTGGCACAGTGGTAAGTGTATGCTTCTGCTGTGCTTGAGGTCTCGTGTTCGATTGTTGGGTCGGACCAAATGTTTGTGTGACCTGAAAATATTTAGTTCGGAGTTTGGGAGTTTTCCATGAATAATGGGTATGTATTTACAAAAAAACTATACAGGTACTAATATCAGTTGTCTAGTACCCATAACACAAGCTCTGCTTAGCTTGTGACTAGATGGCGTTGTGTGTCATCGTCATCGACAGATGCATTTAGTTAAGACTAGATTAGTTTGTTACTTATCTTTTACATTAATTTTGTATTCCAGAGGCGAATAAGACTAAGAGGAGATAGATACTGAATATAAAATAAAACGGCCAAGTGCTAGTTGGACTCGTGCACCGAAGGTTTCGTAGGTATATCATACGATGTAACTAAAATTTATGCTTTTCGCAATTTTTCATTTATCTGTGCTATAAGACGTTGCTTCGAACCGAATTTCAAAATTCTGAGCTCACGGGTAGTACCCTGTAGGTTTGGATTCCCTTGCTTGAAAATTTGCAGCATAAACGGCTGTATCTTTTAATTGCGTTGAATTAGAAGTTTGATTTTATCACAGTTCCAAGGGACAGTAAACCTGAGTATTTCATATGAATTTCAGCTTGATACCTCTACACGATGCTGAGAAAAAGGGTCTTGACCGACAGACAGACGGACAACAAAGTGATCCTATAAGGGATTCGTTTTTCTTTTTTAGATACGGAACCCTGAAATCCACTAATTGGTAAAAATTAAGAGATTTGAACCAGAACGGAATAAGATTTCAGTGGCTTCGTTACCAAATATAAACAGATCATATTAAATCAGTACTGCTCAGAGGAATATTAATTAGCCGACCCGGCGAACTTCGTTCCATCAATTAATTATCTGTTTATGTTATTTAATGAGGTTTTTTTATTGATAAACCACTTGTTAAAAATACTTAATATGCTATTTCGGACGAAGACAAATCCAAAAGCACAAAAATCATTTTTTTTTAAGACAACTCGCGCAATATGCGTATACATTCCTGTGTCACGGGGATCTTTACGAACATACATGAAACGGACACAAAGTTGGGTGTACTTTGTGTCCGTTTCATGATTGATTAGAAATCGCCTTTATTTTATACAGATAGAAAAGAGTTGCCATATACAAACGTTACAATTGGCGATGTAGCAATAGCTCATGGCGGTCTCTTACAGACAACCTTTGTACGGATATTATAGTAGGTAGCAGTAGTAGGGCGCTCAGATTTCATACCTACTGCATACTAAATATCATGTAAATCGTTTCAGCCGTTTTCGAGATTCAGATTATATTAAACCTATACAAGAATTGCTCGTTTAAAAGTAAGATAAGTTAGTTTATCTGGGTACCATATACTACAGGCTCTGCCTAATTTGGAATACCCGTACGTGAGATTTGTCAAGTTAATTCAAAGTGGTGGAATAAATTTTAACACCTTAATTATTTAATTCCACCTTACCTTTAAGAATCATTGTTCCAAACATCTATTTCACATAACAACCAAATTGAAAAACAAAGAATTTTTCGGTCCGTTCCCAAAGGTATCTGTGTACCATCTAATCACAGTAGCCGGTAATAAACCGGTGGGGTTCCCCGAAACGGTTCGTAATTACTATACCGACGCAAGCCGCGGGCAATGTGTGCTGTTTTCCAATGGTATATCGACACAACATTACAGAAGAGGTTCACGTCGACACGTCGCGAATCGGACTGTAATACTGGTTCAATCACAATTTATCTATATGTATGTTTTAAACATTTAGTTGTTTATGGGAGACTCTTATATCTAGTGAAAACACATTACAAAAGAACTTACTGCCAAACTCAGTACACAGTAAATTTGCAAAAAAGTATTTTAGAAAAGTATTTTTTGACAGAAACAAACTCATTCCTTGTATTGCAAAATATTTTCAAAACGGTAGATCTGAACCAATATACCTTTAGTTAGATAATACATATAATGCGTATAATTTAAAAAAATAGCTTATTTTTCTTTCTTCAAAAGTTTTAAACCACTACCTCGTAGTTTCTTAAAGACTTTTATATCTTTATAAATCACGAGACGAATTGTGAAGCTACGTCATATGGTCTTCAAAAAGAATTACTTACCAAAGATTATAGTATGACCACAGAACTTTAACTTTGGTAATGAGTCGGCCATATTGGAAAACACCAAGCTCTCAAACTTCTGGAGTTACATGGAAGAAAACACCCACGCCCCTAGCCTCCACGTTAAATATACTTTAATCATTATATTTGTGTTTACAATCATTATTCACGTCTTAGAATCCATACGACTGCTAGGCTGTTAGGTCGTGAGGGTATATGAAAGGTTTTATTTGACGAAATAACATGGCTGTAACAATAGTCGATTTAGATTACTTTCGATCGAGTTAAAGTGATTTCAGAGCTTTAATATATACCAACTGCCTCGTTGGTCTAGCGGTTGAAGTATGCGACTGCCAATCAAGAGGTCTCGGGTTCAAACCCCGGGTCGGGCCAAAAGTGTTATTGAGTTTTTCTGATTATATAAATACATAATAACAGCTCGGAGCTTGGAAGTTAGAGTCTGAACCACCGTGCCTTGTAGAGCACGTAGCTTTACGTGCTCTACAAGGTCGGTCCTGCGCCTTATCTCTCCCCGGTCGTGTCGGTTAACCGTCCCATCGGATTATGAGAGAGAGGGAACAGAGAGTGCACCTGTGTTTGCGCACACACTTGTGCACTATAACATCTCCTGCTTATTTGGTTGGTCTCCGTTGAGATTGGCCGCCGTGGCCGTAATCGGCTAGGAGAACATCATATAGCAATATTCGATAACCAATTAAATGGGGATGTTATAACTTATACATTTTTTATGGAATAGGAGTAAATGAGCAGAAGTATAGCCTGGTGATAAGCGATTACCACCACCCATGGACACCCGCGACACCAGTGGCATCCTAAGTGTGTTGCCATCTTTTGAAGGATGGAGAGGGGGATAGGGGAAGGTTTAGGGTTAGGTTCTCTGCTATCTTCACTCATTCGATGAAACACAAAGCAAGTACTGTTTCACACTGGTCTTCTATAATCGTGGTATCAATACAGCCGATCCGGCCCTTTTATGCTTAAGGGATACACGGACTAATGGAGCGAAATGCGCAGGACAACTTGTCACCGCGAAAATTAGGATAATTTGAAACAAACTCAATACCAATCCGTACAGTAGGTAAAATCTTCTTTCTAGGGAGAGATCCGAAAGATAAGAGGCCGACGGTCCTGCGCTTAGTCTCACCTCGATCGTGTCAAATAGCCACAGCCGTCCCAACGTTTTTGAGAGTGAGGGAACAGTAAGTGCACCTGTCTTTGTGCACACATTTGTGCATTTCAAACGTAGTTGCCTGATCTTATTTGAGACTGGATGTTGTTTGCTGGTCAAGCTTTTTGTCTCTATAAGATTGATAAAAACATAACTAAGCAGATTTACTTTTTAGATTTTTAAAGCTATTTTAGTTTGACATAACTTTAAGATAAAATAATGTGATTCATATTTAATGCTAATAAATTTGTCTGCCTCGGTTGCGCAGTGGTAGCGTATGCGACTGCTGTGCTTGAAGTCTCGGGTTCGATGTCCTGGTTGGACCAAAGATTTGTATGATCTGTAAATATTTGTTTCAGAGTCTAAGTGTTTTCTATGTTTTTTTTTGTTTTTATGGTATAAGGGGCAAACGAGCACACGTATTGCCTGATGGTAAACAATTACCGTCGCCCTTGGACACCCGTAGCACTAGAGGTGTCACAAGTGCGTTGCCGACCTTTGGGGGAAGGGGATAGGGGAATGGATTGGGGTACGGGCCTCCGGTATCCTCACTCACTCGATGAAACACAGCGCAAGTACTGTTTCACACCGGTTTTCTGTGAGGCCGTGGAATCATTCCGGTCGAGCCGGCCCATTCATGCCGAAGCGTGGCTCTCCCACGGTAGATAGTATAGTATATATATAGTTGGGCTTTGGTCTAGTAGGAACTTTAGTTCATACATTCACTAGACAGACAGTTTGGTCTTGTATCAAGATTTTGAACATGGCGGTCGGTAAAAATAAAGGTGACTAGACAGACAGTTTGGTACCTATTTAATATATCGTTGTTTTTAATATTTATTTTTTATTTTTTACATCAATAACAGTAGGTCGTAAGCCTATTTATATATACATATAAATATGAAAGCCTTCGATGTTCTCCCTTTCTTAACAATAATCTTTTCTCTTCTCTTATTTCTCTTGAATTTTTCTTTCATTGTTTTCTTTCTTTAATTTCTAGTAATCTGAAAAGAAAAGAGACATAATTTTCAATTTAAATGACGCTAATTTTAACTATGCAAATAACAATTGAATTATGTAAAAATATTCAAAACAGTATCATTTAATTTCTATTACTGATTTTTGTTCTTATAACTGTTTAATTGTCATACTTTTTGTTTGGCTGTTTGGTAATTTTTTACCTATTCCATTTGGTTAGTTTTTATAACATACGACGAAGTTTAAAAATAATTGAACCTAAATTAAAAATAAAATTAATTTTTAAATGTTTCTATTAACAGTAAATTGAAGCGCCTTTAAGAAAAATACTCAACGTCATACCCACTCACAAGAAGACTGGAAGGAGTAAAGAAAGAGTGAATTATAGTAGGTGGAAATTGTCGTAAGTCTTCTATTTATCTTGAGTACATTCTCTCCTATGCCTAAATACTTATGCGCTATGTGTAGACATAATGAGAAAGCTTTTTATGTGAAAATTACTGACCGGTACATAGGACTAATCCTGCCCATAACTCCACCACTGTTACTCCTGTACACCAGGATCAACAGTAGTGACCCACGAACACACCGAGTTACGATACTCGGGAAGTCCAGGAAAAATAAACTGTTTTAGGACCCGCAACGAAACGAAAATTACTGTCAATTTTTTTTATGTAATAGTGGGCCAATGAGCAAACGTACCGCCTGATGGTAAGCGATTACCACCGTCCATGGACACCCGCAACATCAAGTGTCACAAATGCTACGCCGATCTTTGGGGGATTGGGAGCGGGATGGGTGGAGGGTTTGAGGTATGGACCTGCGGTATACTCACTCACTCGGTGAAACACAGTGCTGGCGCTGTTTTACACCGGTTTTCTGTGAGGCCGTGGTATCACTTTAGTCGCGCCGGCTCATTCGTACCGGAACATGGCTCTCCCTCGGCAGAACTATTGAGAAATGTTATATTGCTTTAGTATGTATACTTTAATACATAGGTTTACAAGAAAAGTTGCGTTTTTCACTGTTGTTTTAGTGTCTAGTGGCATTGAATATCACGTCAGATATTGCGGCTTCAATTCCCACCCAGTACAAATGATTGTGTGAAGAAGACGATGATTTTTTATGTGTCTGGGTGTAATTTACTTAAAATAACTATGGATTTAGGAATATATGAGCTTGTTTTTCGGCAATCTGGTTACCATAGTACAGGCTCTATATAGTTTGGAATTAGACGGCCGTGGATGAGATGTGGGAAAATGAATATTGAATACACGTAAAACAACAACTTTAAAAAAAAATCATCAAAATCGGTTCTCCCAGTCGAAAATTATGAGGTAACAAACATAAAAAAATATAGTCGTATTGATGACCTCCTCCTTTTTGAAATCGGTTTAAATTTACATTCCTATGGTAATCCACTCTTTCAAAAACAGATTTTCAATTTATGTGTACATTATTATTAACCTACATTTAAAATAGCAAAAATAGTACATAATTTTGAAATAAATAAAATTGAGGCGTCTGTGTATCATTTTAAATTTTCGTCTCTGTCTGTTTGTTCCGGATAATCTCGGAACCGACTTTCATTAATAATAATAATGTTTATTTTTCTCATTGGCAGATAACTCATTATATAAGGAGTAAATTAGACCACTTTCTTAAAGCCCCTTGTAAACCCGCAACAACAATCACAGGTATTAGCGTGGGGCTTAGTTAGTGTCCAATATATAATTAATAGACTGGTAGTATAGCCACCCTGATTTCAGCACGAACGGGCTGGCTCGACCGGGGCGGAACCCTGGCACAGAAGATCAACGTAAAATGACAGCGTTCGTGCTGTCTTGCTTCGTTGTTGAATGCGAGACTGAAGGCCCAATGATGCAGAATCACCACAAAGCCGCCATGCTGTGGGTCACTATGCTGCATTGTTGCATTGTCTGTAATGAGTATACCACTACTCTTTGATTCCGCTTATACTTTCCACCAGGCAGAGCAGAGTCACTTTGGCAGGCCCATACATAAACAGCGTATAGGTAAAAATACCTATATGGATTTTGACTACCTGAAATGAAATCATTTATTCTGAAATCAGTTCATAGGAACACTATTGCGAGTAAAACTTTTTTAGCAGATAAGTTCGGCCTTGCCAAACTGGACTAGTCCTGAGAAGACAGGACGAAACAAACTCAGGTATCATCGTCTTTTTTAAAGTCCAGACCAGTCCTTATTCAAGTGCAAACGACTAAATTATAATCTGATTATTTCTGTTTAGTATGTAATCCTTATCACATTAAAATTTATGTAGGTGAAAATAAGTTTGTGACGCGAAAACTGCTTAACCGATCATCATGAAACTTTGTATACATATTCTTGGAGGTGTAAGATGTAACATAGGATACTTTTTATTAATTGCGAGCGAAGACACGGGTGAAGGCAAGTATTATATATATGGGTATATATATATTGCATACTACCAAAATTTTAATTCACATTAAAGTACGCCTTAAATTTTCCCTAACAAAGGGGGTGTCTCTCCAATGACAAATTACACAGGGAGTGTACCTGCTACGTTTATACTTATTTTATTAGGTATGGGGTGTCATATTTTAACCCCAATGCGGTGAAAGAGGGTTTGGTTTGATAATTTGGTAAAGTTGCTAAAGGTGGCAATACTTAAACACAATTTGTGTGTGATGTGGTGAAAAAATTTATAGGAGACTAACTGTGCCCAGCTGTGTTACCCTTGATTTGTGCTGTACCTTGCTCATACCACGGGAACACTACATTTTTTTAGGTTAAAACCCTAGGTATGTGAAATTCCAGAATTTCGTCCAGATCAATTCAGCCGTTTTTGCGTGAAAAAGTAACGAAAATCCTTCTTAACTCGACTTTCGCATTTCAAATATTAATATGATTGGATAAGTCCTGTAAAGTATCTTGGCAATGACATATTAATTTAAGTGGTTATCTCTTCGCTTTATACTGATGTATGATGATGTATTCATTCAGTGTAGGTTCGATCCAAACTTGGGTCAGCTAGTGTAATCCACAAATCGTTGTTATGTCTAAATATTCTTTGTGTGTGTTACATAGAAATGTGTGTAGTCTCTCGTGACACAGTGTAGATTCTTAGGGCTGAAGTGGTCTTTTAACAAAAAAAAACATGAAGGTGCAATTTTTTTGAATACTACTATAATGTAATTACAAACGTATATATCTTAGGATTGGATCTCGGAACTTCAAGTAGGTACAATATGGAGATATAACAATTAATAGCATTGTTATGCTTTTAATTGTTTAATCTCCATATTGTACCTATTTGTAAGTTCCAAAATATGAGTTCCAAGAGATGTCGTCTTCGACAGATGGTCTATTAACACTTAAACTGTATATAAAATGTTTTTTCGCAATGAATATAAACTTAAGAAAACCGAAATAAAGAAGTGAAACATGAAAAAGTATAAAAAAATAAAACAGGGCTACGTAAACCATTTGATAAAGTTGTTGTAACCAATTTCACTCACTTCGTTAAATTTTGTTCAGTATAAAGCCTTACGTTGGAAAATACAAACATACATTTGCTACCAAAACTGCATTCCCTTTGGCTTCACGGCAGTCGGGTAGAAATATAATACCCCCAATTGAAAAATCACTTCGAACACGAGAAAACCTGTAATGCTTCTGGTAGAATTTTCTTGATTACTTGATACTGATTCGTGATGAAGTCACCGTTCAAGCGATTGCAACTAAATCTAAAATGGTCCATCAATATAAAAAGGGTGAGGTTTAGCCGTGAAAGCATAACACACAGACAGACAAAGTTACATTCGAATTTATAACATTAGTAAGGAAGTATGGATTAATGTACTACACTTATCATTAATGTACGATTAATACAATACATTTTGCTTTTAACTAAATTAACTTTCACATCGTAGTTAATTCATTTAGTAAGTAAATAAATAAAATGTTTTAATGGTATTAACGATTTTATACTAAATAAATATTAGTTTAGTTGATGGGCATTTTCAAATATAAATGTTTTAGTTTTAAATTAGTTTTCCCTGTGTTTACCTTGCATTTAGATCTGTTCCTAGGTCTACCTACCGATCAAAAGGTCTCAAATTCAATCCCAGGTGAGGCCAAAAAGTTATTGAGTTTTCTAATTATAGAAATGTTTAATAGCTCAGAGTTTGAATGTTAGGGTCCTAACCCCTGCCTCGGAGAAGTCGGAGAGTGCTTAAAGCCGACGGTTCTGCGCATGGTTTCTCCCCGGTCGTATCGGATAGCCGCAGCCGTGAGGGAACAGTACATGCACCCATCTTTGTGCACACACTTGTGCAATATAACATCTCATGCGTAGTTCCCTGGTCTTAGTTGAGACTGCCCGTTGCTAGCTGGTCAAACTTTTTATCTCTATAAAATTGGAAAAAAAAAATTACACAGATTTGTTTTTCAGATGTAATAAAGTTTAATTTTACCGTACTTTAAGATAAAATAATGTATTTCATACTTTATACTTATACACTTTAATTCGAAAGTAACTCTATTTGTCTGTCTGATAAACCGCTTTTCATTGTTTGACATGGATGTACTTAGTTTGATTATTGACTAAGGATATAGGCTACTCTGGGCTATTATTTCCCACAATAACCAACATACACATGGGCGGAATCCTAGGCAAAAGCTATGTTAATACTTCGCCTATTTGTCCTTCTTTGTTATGTAGGTACATACGTAATTGACACAGCAGGCGAGAGTTATATTTCTCAAGAATTGTGTTCGGTTTTTTAATTACGATCCTACCAAAGTGATTCCACTCTGCCAAGCATCCACTCTGAAAAGTATGGACAAAATTCAAGAGCGGGGGTCACTAGTTTCATTGCGAGTGTAGACAATGCAACAATGCATAATGGCCAAAGTTCAAATTCAATTATTTTTATTTTGTCCAGCGGGTCAGAGCAAGTTAGTCATTATGTATGGTGTGGTTCCTTCGAAATAAATCCATATATTTGACAGTGAATAAATGGTACTAACCTGTAAATAGAAGACACAAGACAATCGTTGTATTCAACAATGTATCAATAAAAGAAAAACATATTATAAAATTTATATAACCTATGGCTCCAAGGCCGTACTACAAATCTGTGGACACCTCAATCATTATAATCGGTTCGGTACTTTAGGAGTTACGGAAAAACCTTTTTTTTATGTCCCTGTCAATATGACTCTACTATGTCTGATGGAAAATATGGGCAAAATTCAAGAGAGCTGGTCACTATTCTCATTGCGAACCAAAGTTCATATTCAACTTTTTTATGTAATAGGACAAACGAGCATACGTATCGCTTGATGGTAAGCGATTACGGCCGTCATGTACACTCGCAACACCGGAGGCGTCACAAGTGCGTTGCCGGCCTTTGGGGATGGGGAGGAGTGTTTTGGTAGGGGGGGATAATAGGGGGCGATGTTTCACATCGGTTTTTTTTTTTT